>JADRCH010000028.1:2674874-2700770 GCA_019843965.1 Rhynchomys soricoides | reverse complement strand
GGTTATAGTTTACCACCATGCCTGGCTTCTGTCCGGTGGTTCTTCCTCATGGTACCCTGGTTATAGTTTACCACCATGCCTGGCTTCTGTCCAGTGGTTCTTCCTTGTGGTACCCTGGATATAGTTTTTCGGGTGTGTATCTTCTTCACGCTTTTGAGCCAGTCTTGACTCAGTGCTTCTCCATGCTTTTGAGCTGGTCTTTGCTGGGGTTCCATGAGGCTGACTAGATGCTTCTTCCAACAATGATTTCTGTTTGCTTACACAGCTACCACCCCAGATCATTTGAAACCAAATCTATGGCCTGAAGTCTGTTGGATCACCCAGAGATAAAACTCAGGATGCCAAGCTTGCAGGCCGCAGACTTCATGACTGTCATTTTCCCTTTTCTTCTTTTTTCCTCCTTTGGATGCTAAGGAAGTCTTCTTTCTAGGTTGCTAGAGGAAGTTGAGGTGAGCGTCAGGTTTCCCTGCTTCACTTTTACCTGAAAGTTAGGCACGAGACCCCTGGTGATGGAGGGGCACCTCCTAACTTGATCTCTGTCTGTTCACATGCTCTCCATTCTGCCACCTGGCTTCTCCAACCTCATAGCGTGTGTGTGGTGTGAATGTGTATACACATGTATACATACAGATGTGCATGGATTCATGGTGACCCTTCTTTTCCCACTCCCCCATCCCAGCACTGGGGTTACAGTCTTACGTAGCCACACCCAACTTCTCTGTGGGTATTGGGAGTTCCAAATTCGAGCCTCATGCTAGTGTATTGGGCACACTTCTGACTGAGCCATCCCCCAGTCTCTGGAACCCTTATTTAAGTCGTGAATATCACTGACTCCACAGGCCAGCTACTAGGCAACTGGAGATGGAGATGCACTTGTACAGGAAGGTAGTCACCAGGCAGAGATTTTGACATCAGTGCTGAAAGTTGTCACCGTCCCAGAGCTAACTCCCTAGCTTCACTGCCCAGAGCGGCAACCGGTGAAACCTTAAGGTGCTGTAAGAAGGCTCTGGGAGAGCCTCCTGCAGCTGCTCCTCTGCCTGCTCCCAGCAGTGGAAGTTGAGGTAGAGAGACTGAAAGTGTGGGCCTGATCCAGATGCATGAAGGCCCTGTTCACAAGTCCCCATGCTTCCTCCTGGGCTCTGTGACCTTGGCCTCCAGGCAGTCTGTCCCTAGCTGTAAGATGAGAGGCTAGGCTGGCTGAACAAGAACACCCCTGCCAGTGCCCCTGCCAGTTTGGGATTCTGCGTAGTTTCTGGAGGTGTGACTGTGACAGGTCCCAGAGGAAGAATGCCAGGGAGGCGTGCCCTAACTGGGGGAAAGGAGGCAACCACATGACCTTCCAGACAGAGCCTTGTAGAGAATTATGTTCAGTGTCTCATGCTCTGTGTTTTACCCTGGGCCTAGAATTAGCCCCGAGCCCATGGCCCTGGGGAATTGACTCGTTTCAGTGAATCCAGCAAGGCCAGAGCTGGCCAGCTGAAGGTCACTACCCAAGCCCATCCTAGGGCAGGAACAATCTCTTTGTGCTTCTACCCTGTGCATGGCTGGTCACCCCTGTTCCTCCCTGCCACTGTCCCATGCTCTTGCTTTGATCTGAACAGCCGCAGATCCTGCTGGGAGCAGGAAGAAAGAAATGCAAGGGCTTGCTCTGGCACATTGACAGAAGAGCAGATTCAAAGCCTGACTCCCATGCACGCTTAGCTCCTCAGTCCAGGATGGGGATGCTCAGTCCCCAGGCTGAGAGAAGTGAAGCCCAGAGCTGTCCCTCTTTGCCTGGTCACCCCTGCCTTCATTGGGAAGAAGCCCAACACATTGGTCAGTTAGGACAGACCTGGTAGACCCAAGTTCCATAAGAATCCTCTAAATTGGGTGAACCCCGTGGGATTTTCTCTGGGTCTGGAAGAGCTGCAGGCTCCAGGAGGGAGACCCTCTGCCTGGGTAAGGTTCTCTCTCTCTCTCTCTCTCTCTCTCTCTCTCTCTCTCTTTCTCTCTATTCATTTGTTCTGAAGCTGAATGCTAACTCTAGGATGACTTTGGCTTGTGGATTTACCTCCTTGGGACTTGGGTTTTTTTTTTTTTTGTATTTTGTTTGTTTTGTTTTTGTTTTTTCCAGACCCTTAGAGGGGCTTCAGGAGGGCAGAGGTGAGGGGCAAGTGAGGAGAGTCTCCCTCCACCCTGTGACCCTTTCTGCTCACGCCCCACCTGACTGATCCCATAGACTCTCAGGCTCTTACACAGCCCCTTCCCTCTCTATGCCCCTATGCTGTGGCAGCCTGCAGTCCTGATCAGAGCCCTGTGACCCAACTCTGGGTATCAGGCTCAGCCTTGTCTCACCTCTCTCCAGACACTGGACTTGAGTTGTGCTTCTCACGCTCATTTTTCCTTCTGCAGAGCGTCTCTGGTGCTCACTTCTGCTTCTCCTGTAATGGTTTACGATATGGGCATGAGCCCTTCCAGGAAGGCCTCCTGGATCTCTCCTCCCTGTGTCCTGCTATATGTTGAAGTACTGTGGTGTCTGTGTCTTAGCTGACTTTTCTCTCTGGACTAGAAACTCCTTGGGAATTATAACATCATTTGAGATTAATGATTAAAAAAAATAATAAAATGAGTGAGTCCATAGTGGCACATGCCTTTAACCCCAGCACTCCAGAGGCAGAGGCAGATGGATTTCTTTGAGTTTGAGGCCTCCCTGGTCTACAGAGCTAGTTCCAGGACAGTCAGGGAGACACAGAGAAACCCTGTCACCACTACCACCACCACCACCACCACCACCACCACCACCACCACCACCACAACAACAACAACAACAAAATTATTTAGCCATTGTGACACCCATGAATGCTAGAATAGGTAGATGAAAATTTAATCCAATATTTATGGTCTCAAAGTATCTGCTGTCAAGGACCAAGGACACATAGTAACGAATTGTAGCAAAGCAGAGACAACAAAAGGAAAAGAGTAACTTTTAAGAGCATCTAGCTGACTCCACAATTCTCAAGGGATTTCTGGCTTGGGGCACATGGATAAGAACACAAATTCCTGTGGCCTTCCTGCTAGGGAGAAGGCAGCTTAGATCTTCTCATGGCAAACATCCTCTCAAATCAGTGGGTTGTGTTCCTCTAGGTCACCAGTGGCTTGGAATAACTACACATGTAGGCAGAGGTGCCATTTCAGATGAAAAAATAAAGTACACATGTACATGTATGTGTGAGCATGTATTCCTGCTTTTATGTGCACATCCAGGTTTGTCTGTGAGCTCCTGCCCGAGTGGATGCATCTGTACATGCTTATGTATGAACATGTGCACATGCTTATGCTTTTTTATCGGCTCTCTCATAATTAGGAACAACAGAGACAGCTGAGAGCAGCAGCTCTCCAGAGCTCAGTCCAGTGACCCACTGTCTCCTCACATCCAGGAAGGCCTTGAGACCTTGAACTCCACAAAGCCAAGGTCAGCAGGGGCAGCTTCTTCGGATGATTCAGGCAGCAGCTTTGATGTCGACCTTCCTGGATGCCTGTTTGCCAATTTCTCCTGCTCCACAGCAAGCCGTGTCTTCCGATTGAAGGTCATCCCAAAAGGCAGCTGAGATATCCTTGTAGTTGCTCCCTCTTCTAGCTGGTGCTCCTGTAAAGGGTAGGGGGCACAGCCTGCCCTAGACCTTCTATTTAAGGCTCCACAGAAATTTGAAAAGCTGTCCATTTCTCCAGCCTTTGCTTCATGAGAGGAACAAAGATAAAATTGTAATAGCTTATGGGAAAAGGCCACAAAGAATTTACTTTTTCCTTTCCTGGTTTGAACCTGTGGGGGCTGCCTGTAAATTCAGACATAGCTTCTAAAAGTGGGGCAGGCAGTAGTATCCAGAGCACCCTGGGGTGTCTAGTTTGTCTTACATCATTCACACTTGGCCCTGGAACAACCTTAGCTCCCTTCCCCACATCAGGATCTCCAGCCCTCTTACTCTGGGCTCCATACTGGTGCCCCTGGCCTCTGCAATCCCCTGCCACCAGTCTCCCTGTATTCTTCTGTGCCCTCCCACCCCTAGGACCCAGCTTCCTTCAGCTGGCTTCCCACTGAGGCTGACACCTGGAGCACTTACCTCTGCTGCCTAAAACACGCCAACACTCTTGTCACCTCTTCTGTGAGGGGCAATGAGGGTGTTGCACCCGTGGGACAGGCCACTGAGCTTTATATGTAAAGCCCCAACATAGCTACCTGGCAAGGCTCTGTGCCCCATCTTTTCAGTCCCTGGACAGTGCCCCCCTTTGCTGAGGGTTTCTCATAGAGCCCTGTGCCCCAGATGTGGCTTGTCCTATCTGTTCCAGTGTTTGAGAGGAGAGTTATTGTTCATACTCACAGAGAGACTTCATCTCCCCAGAAGCCATGGTCTTAGATTCTAGAAGGCTCCTCTTTACCTCTTGAATAAAAAGGAGAGGACTGGCTTCAGTAAGGGCTAGCACCAAGACAGCTGGGATTTAGGTTTGGCCGCTGGATTAAGGGGCTGAGGGGCAGAAGGGCTTCATGTCTGGCCTACTTATGGTCATAACCCCTGAAGTCCTTCCCAGGTATGAGGACAATTGTTCTCCAGGTGACAGTGACAGGGACAGAGAAGAGCTGTGGAGCAGGGACAACAAAAACAGAGACCAAGGACTTCAGGTCCAGGGCAGAGTGTGAAGCTAGGCAAGGGTCCATGGAGGAGATTTTATCATATGGGTCATTCTGCAGATCTTCACAGCATTCACAAAGCCAGAGGTAGCTGAGAGAGAGAGAGAGAGAGAGAGAGAGAGAGAGAGAGAGAGAGAAAGGGAGGAAAGGAGGAAGGGAGAGAAAGAGAAAAGGAGAGAATGGCTGGTGAGATGGCTCAGTTAAGAGCACTGACTGCTCTTCCAGAGGTCCTGAGTTCAATTCCCAGCAACCACATGGTAACCATCACAACCATCTGTAACGGGATCTGATGCTCTTTTCTGATGTGTCTGAAGACAGCTACAGTGTACTTACATATAATAATAAATAAATATTTGGGCTGGAGCGAGCGGGGCCAGAGCAAGAAGGAAGAAAAAGAGAGAAAAGGAAAGGGAGAGGAAGAGAGAGACCTGAAAGGGTGTGGCCAGGAGACCTTGGGTTTTAGGCAGTTCAGAATCCTGAGGTTGATAGACATGTGGTCCTTCATCTCAGTCAGGGATCACACCTAGCAAAGGTGGTGCCTGGAGGGTAGTGCCTGGCTCAAATCAGATGAGAATAGGAATAGAGCGAGCCCTGTGTTCAGGACTGGTAAGAACAAACATCTTTAATCTCCATGCTGGTCCTAAGGCATGGTATAATAATCTCTGTTCTGAAGATTAAAATCTGAGGCTCAGGGGCCAATGAGCTAGGATAGGGACTGGCTGTACCCTGTGTCCTGGCTAAGATGGGGTAGAGACAGCAGAGGGGTAGACAGGGAACAGGTAAAAGGAGACAGAGCAGTCCCGGCTGGGCCTCTAGGATCTGGGGTGAAGAGACTAGCAGGGTCCAACTATGGGAAAGGGTTAGGGGTACAGGGGCAGAAGCCAATGGCGCTCACAGGGGCCCCAGGGATCTTCTTTGGCTTTAGGGCTCGTGTGACCTGGACTCATGTGACTGTCTATGGGGTAGGAAGCCTGAACTGATTGCTAAGTGAGAATTGGGCCTTCCCAAAGACCAAGCAATTGACACCTTGACGAGCCTCCCCAGATGCCCTGTAAGGCTAGCTGCAGTAGAAAGAGCAAAGACAGGAGGTGCCCACAACATGCTGGCCACACATCCCTTGAGTCACAGCCACCTCGGAGAGCTGCCAGAAATCTGTGAAGTCCCAGTTCTTCTGTGATTCCAGATTCCACCAGACACCCCAGTCTAGGGGCTTGTATTTCCTGGGACTGGATCACTCAAGGATGGGAGAAAAGCATAGCCAGTTCAACCCCGTCCTGAATGCTACAACGCTCAATCTGGGAGCTGAAGACCTGGCTGCCAGCTTTGGTTGCCTGGTCATGGTATGACCTTGGCCTGGTCTTTGGACTCTTGGGGCAATGTCACACTGACAGAGGGAGAAGGCCCTTCCACCTAGGACACCCATGCTTATCACCCCATGCTCCCTGCTATTGCTTATGTCCAGTATCCCCAGACCACCCAGGGGAAGTATTAGCCAGTACTGCAAGGCCGAGGGCTAGTATCCAGAACTGGGATGCTTACATGCATGGCTGAGCCAGGATACTACTATGTAGCTCAGTATGGCTTTCACTCACGCCTAAGGTTTCCACATGCCAAAAGCCTCCTCCCAGATGTGGCAAACAGATGGGTGGTGTCATGGCACTGTTTAGAAGTCAGGGCACATAGATAGTATTAATAATGGTCATTTCAACGGAATCTGGTCAGAAGGCTTCATAGGACACTGGATCCCTGCACAGGGTTCCATAGATGACCTGATGACCTAAAGGCCAGCATGAAGACATGCAATCATACTGTCAACTGGGGCCTGGGGTCTGTTTCCTGCTGCCAGTCCTATAGGTCAGGACTGATGTAGCAACTGTGGATGCTGGCAATGAGCTGGGACTCCACATTAAACATAGTTCGCCAGATCCACCTGTAAACCCTGCCCTGACATCAGGATGTGCTCTATTCTAACCCTCACCCCTGACCCCAGCAGAAGACCTTGACCAATATTCCCAAGAGCCCTTGGCCAAGCCACAGCTTGTAAATAAAGGGGTACTAGGATCCAGCACCTGCTTCTACCAGGAATATGAATCCCTGTGCCTGTTGCCCCAGACTGGCTCCATAGTCAGTATTGTATTTACTAAGCCACTTCCAGGCCCAGCACCCTGCAAGGCCCTGGCCTCAGCCATATTCACAAGACCCCATCAGTGGGGGTTAACTGATGCCAGGTCATGCTGACTCGAGAGTAACAAAGTCCTTGATGTTCTCTGCAGACTGGAAGCCAGCACCAGTTCCAGAGGAGGGGGCTTGGGGCCAAGATGACAAGCTCTATGGAGCTTTGGCATACCTGCAGTATTGGCAGCTCAGTGTAGCCCGCGCCTTGGAGGGAGGCCCACATGCCTCACAGCCTCAAGAGCTGCTCATATACATCACATACCCGGCCTCTGGGGAGATGTGATAGCTGTATGCAAATTGTGGCCTGGTGCTTCTGCAATGGCCTGGTACTGACCCTCCTCAGAAGGGAGGGGAAGGTTCCTTCTCGAAGTTTATGGCCCTGAATCTCTACAGGTGTATGGCCCTGATTGCAAATGTCATGTGGAACTTGCCCACTGAGAACCTATGCATATCCTCCATCCCACTGCACCAACTTGAGCTTGCCACCAGGAAAGCCAGTAGGGGGTCCAAGGGGAGGAAGTGCCCATGGAGCACAGCCATCCAGGCCCATGGTCATATTTCTGCCTGAACAGAGGAGTAGGGATGAGTAATAACACACCAGAGTGGTCCCAGGTGGCCACATAAAAATAGCATGTCATTACCAGAAGGTTAAGCAGTTGGGCGCCCAGCTACTGATATCTGTCTTGAGCCCAGTCCTTTTCCAGTCCCATTCACACCTAGGTTCCAACAGGGGACAAGTTGACTAAGGCTGGTTTTCAAGATGCTGCCCAGGTCTGTTAGGGAGAAGGATGAAGGATGGAGGCCAGAGAGAAAGGATCGCATCCCAGCAGGTGGGTGAGGATGGTGGCGGTCAAAATGTCTCCCATCAAGAAGAGGGACAAGCAGAGGGAGGAGTCAGTTAGAGGGAGGAGCAGGGTGTGGGGATGAGGGGGATGCAGGGTGTGGAGGGAAAGGGGAAACTTGATGAGCAACCATGCCAGAGCACCCTCTCAGTTAGGGAAGCGTGAGATGTGGCCAACGGCTGGAGGGGACAGGGGACAGAGCAGCCTCAATCCTCAATTCATCCCATGTGTCCTTGTTACCCACTGACACAGTAGTGTGAGGCACACAGTGTTCCTCCCCCCCTCAGGCCTTTGCTTCTTCTGTGCTCCCACCGCCTTCAAAGGCATGACCCTCCTCTCCACAAACTCCTGTTCGTCCTTTAGAGCCCAGGCTAAGATCTGCCTCACTTACCTGGCTCGCTAAGTCTCAGCCCTATGCTAAGTGGGTGCTAGGGGAGACAGCATTAAAAAGAGCCCCAACCAGGTTCTATTTCACGCACCTCCCCCACAGCCTGTCTCTCCTTGGCTCTTGCCACCTATGTCCTTGTGAGTCTCATTGCCCAAACAGGACTCCTCTGAGACTGCATGGCACATGGCACACTGGATCCACTAAGAAGGTGGGGAAGGGAGCTCTGGAGCCGTAGGGACTCTTGGTGCCAGGTTGTGGCCTCCCTGGGGTGGTGGCCAGGGCATATGGCTGCGCCCTCACCCTGTGGGTTACAGACAGGTCTCCTGTCTGTGACAGGCTCCCCTCTGTCCCAGTAACTCACAAGCATCCTAGGTGCCAGGGCTTATGGACATCTGGGTATAAGAGCTGGGGCAGAGGGGAGAGATGGAGTCCAGGAAGGCTCCCTGGAGATGAGAAGTCACCCAGGGCAGGTGGTGGCAAAGCCAGGGTTTATGTAACATGCGGCCACAAGTGCTTTTGACAGACATCTTCCAGGCTGTAGACCGTGGGAAGGTCTTACCACCACCCCTTTACACCCCCACCTTCACCCCCCAGCACCCCAGTGTTCTCACCCTTAAGCTGAAAGGGAGTTAACACCAGGATGTGGAAACAGATGTAACACCCCACCTGAGAGCTCCCAGACAGGCAGGCGATTAGTGCTCACAAAGGCTAGGAGTGGAGGCCAGGTAAAGCTGGCCAGAGAAGGGTCTGATGTGAGCTGAGGCTGTACACTTGTAGTCCCCTGTGGCAGGGAAGGCTGGAGGGAGAGGGTCATGCTGGCCCCAGGAGTGAGCACTCCAGCACTAACCATCTCCCTGGGCACCAGACACTGAAATGGTGGCACTGCCCACCACCTTTAGGCAAGGCATCCCGGATGAAATTTTCCCAAGCCACCAGGGGTCTGGAACCTGGTTCCTATACCTACCAGGTTCCTTCAGGCCTGGGCCAGCAGCTGCCTCTGTCCATGCCTATGGGGCAAACCTACCTGCTGGCCACTAGCCCCTCAGTGGGACATAGGCCAGTCAGGTTACATAAGCTGTCAAGGTTTCCTCCTATCTTTGTCACAAGGCTGTCCCTGAGTCACCTCCCTTCACTACCACAACATCCCTGCTGATCCAGAGCTTTGGAGCCTCCCTTGGGGCCTACTGACCCTCTTGGAGATCACTGTCCCTGAGGCTCTCATGATGACATATACGGGTTACCCAGTGATGACCAGCCATGTTGACAGGTACAACTCCACAATCAGGCTCAAGATCAGAGGTCATTGAAGAACCCTGTCCTCAGGGGACACTTCTATGTGACCCTGAGAGTGGCATTGGCTTCGCTGTCTTGATGTCCTCATCTGGTAAGAGCAGATGAGAGCCAGTGTCTACTTCTGTGCTGGGGTCACCTCCCACCCACCACTGCAGTGGCTGTCAACTTTCCTAACACTGAGACCCTTTAGTACAGTAGTTAATTCTTCATGCTGTGGTGACCCCCCCAACCATAAAATTATCTTCATGAATACTTCTTACTTGTAACTTTGCTACTGTCATGAATCATAAAGTAAATATCTTTTCTGGTGGTCTTAGGTGACCCCTGTGAAAGGGTCATTCAGCCCCCAAAGGGGTCATGACCCACAGGTTGAGAATCACTGCATTGAGACCAGTGGTCCACAGGTCCCCCCTTCTCTTACTGTTTCACCTCCTGCTGAGTGTGACCTTGGTCACATGACCTGTAGACAGCCTAACCCTGGAAGCACACTCCACTTTGCATGACAGCCTTCCTGGGGACACCCCTCTCTATAGGGGCTGGCACATGGAAGAGTAAGGGAGGATGGTCCTGGTTGGAGAGAACAAACAGGTGTTCTTTTGGGCAGTGGCTAATTCTCTCAAACTAGGGAAGAGTGGGCATGTCTGTTTATAGATGGGGAAACTCAGAGGCAGAGCACTGTGGTGAGCTCAGGCGGAGTTCCCACTCCCGTGACCCTACAAAAAGGATTTGCAGGCAGGGGTCCATGTGGGTTGGAAGAGGATGCCACGCCTGGAGACCTCCCAGGAGCCATTAGGTCTCCCCACCTACAGAGAGGAGGCCAAGGAGAGCACCCATACTGCCCGCCTTTTACTGTGGACATATTAGTGAGTGCAAGGCGCCACCTGGTGGACAGGACAAAACTGCCTAGATGGGAGCCGCAAATAAAAAGGTTACCAGTATGTGCTGGTTAGGTTTTGACAACTTGTCACAGTTAGTCATCTGTGAAGAAGGAACCTCAGTTGAGAAAATGCTTCCATCAGACTGGCCTATAGGCAATTCTGTAGGACTTTTTTTGATTAATGATTAATGTAGGAGGTTCCAGCCCACTACTAATAATGCCACTCCTAGACATTGGAAAGGAAGGCTAAGCAAACCATAGGGAACAAAGCAGTAAGCAGCACTCCTTCATGACCTATGCTTCAGCTCCTGTCTCCAGGCTCCTAACCTGGCCTCCCTAGGTGATGGGCTGTTATCTGGAAGCATAAGATGAAAGAAACTCTTTCCTCCCCAAGTTGATTTTGATCGTGGTCTTGATCACAGCAATAGAAAGCAAGCCTTGCCTCTTTGTTGTACATGTCTGGGGGAACTGACACCTGCAGAAGGGCTGGGAGCTCTCTAACCCCACCTAGGCTCATGATGCCCTCCCCCCACCCCAGCTCCTGCTTGGTTGGGTGACCAGGCTACAGTGTCTTGGGGATAAAGGAGGCCACTAGCCCAGCCTTACAAGGCCTGCTGACCCCTGTCTCTGGCTCTAATAGTCTTTCTTCCAGTCCTGACCAAACTGCAGCAGAGAAAACACGCTATTCTGAGAACACTTAGCAATGCCTACCAGGACAAGAGACAAATGGGCCAAACCTGAGCCTCACATTTGGGAGACAGACTCTACACCCCCAGAGTTCCATGTACATGGAGACAGGGCAGCGCTGATGATCAACGGGTCTTGCCTGAAACTGGAAATGTTGAGTACTTCAGCTTCTGTGTCTGAAGTTCCTACCTTGTTCTGGCCTTGGGGCCTAACTTAGGGCACTGAGTACCACCTGGCTCAGAGCCCAGGTGTGCATGCACCCAGGTACCCTTCCTTCTGCTACTCCTGATCCTGCCCAAGGCTAGATTCCTACAGGACAGGCTACCATGCAGGGCTGAGCAGCCTGAGACTCCCTGGATGACCAAGTCTCCCTGGATGACCCTTTCTGGACGGAAGGGGTGGGGCGACAACTCCCCTGAACACACATAGCTTCTCACTGGTGGGCCACTCTCTGCCATGCTTGGGGGGGGGTCCACTTTGGTTTGAGGCCAGGGGCTGCCACCTCTCAAGACTCTCTGCCCACTTGAGACTTCTGCTGACTAAAGCCCCTGACATAGCTCCTGCTATGTGGGAGCACATGAGGGAACCAAATCTGCTTCCCCCTTTACAGACCTTGTTAGAGCCTCCAGTGGCTCACTACTGCATGACTCCAAGAGAGGACATGGGGGCAGAACTGCAGACCTTAGGAAGGTCTTGCCAACCCCCAACCTCCACACTCCAGGAATCCTCACAATACAGGAGTATCTCATAAGCCCTTACAAGAGCCAGCAGCTGGGGGCTGGAGACATGGCTCAGCGGTTAAGAACACTGATTGCTCTTCCAGAGGTCCTGAGTTCAATTCCCAGCAACCACATGGTGGCTCACCACCATCTGTAATGGGATTGGATGCCCTCTTCTGTCAGGTCTGGAGACAGCTGCAGTGTACCCCGATACATAAAATAAATAAATCTTAAAAAACAAAAACAAACCCACACTTCCTTGTCCTGTCCCAGGCTCACAGCTGCCCCTGCATTCTCCAATGGTTCTGAGCTCACTTGACCCATGACACAACCCCTTTAATTTACTTGCCTTCTAGTTTCTTGCTGTGTGTACTGGCTGGTTTTGTGTGTCAACTTGACACAAGCTGGAGTTATCACAGAGAAAGGAGTTTCAGTTGAGGAAATGCCTCCATGAGATCCAGTGGTAAGGCATTTTCTCAATTAGTGATCAAGGGAGGAGGGCCCCTTGTGAGTGGTACCGTTTGTGGGCTGGTAGTCTTGGGCTCTATAAGAAAGCAGGCTGAGCAAGCCAGGAGAAGCAAGCAAACCAGTAAGCAGCATTCCTCCTTGGCCTCTGCATCAGCTCCTGCTTCCTGACCTGCTTGAGTTCCAGTCCTGACTTCCTTTCATGATGAACAGCAGCATGGAAGTGTAAACTGAATAAACCCTTTCCTCCCCAACTTGCTTTTTGGTTATGATGTTTGTGCAGGAATAGAAACCCGATTAAGACACTGTGATAAAACACTGACTACAGATAACAGGATAAAGCTCGTTTTTGTCCTTCAGGTTGGAGCCAGGGCAAGAGGTCAAGACAGGAACTGAAGCAGAGACCACGGAGGAATGCTGTACACTGGCTTGCTCTCCATGGCTTGCTCAGCCGACTTTCTTACAGAATCCAGACCCACCCACCTGCCCAGGGAATGGCACCGCCCTCAGTGGGCTGGGCCTTCTCCCACCAATCATTAATCAAGGAAACGCCAAGCAAACTTGCCCACAGGCATTTTTTCTCTAATGAGGTTCTCTCTTCCAAGATGACCTATTTCATGATCAAGGTGACAAAAAAATGAACAGTCAACTGTGTGTTCTTCAGTTAATAACACATGCTGAATGTCCCCGGAGCTCTAGGGGACTCCTGGGAGCAGGACCACACATTAGGGACACAGGACAAATTGGAGTAGGCATGGGAGAAAGGAGGTGTTGCAGCAGCTGGTCGTGGCTGGACGATAGCCTGGCCAGTATGTCCACTTAAAACCCTAGGAGCCTCAATGGATCAGGACAAGAAGACATCTACAAGTCCTGTGGGAACATACACAAACAGCATGGATAATGTCCTCGCCTTGGAATGCCCCTGCCCCGCCCCTGCCCCCCCCACCCCCAGCAAGCAGGATGACTACAGGCTGCCTCACCCTAGGCAGCAGGCCCCTGGTAGCCCACCTCCCAAAGGGCTTCTCAGAGTAGAACCTTCTTCCTTCCTCCCTTTCCATGCCCTCTATTTTGCTATCCCATGTTTCCCCCATGTGTCCCAAGAGCAGTGACCCCTGTTCCACCATGGGGCCATATGGGTTCCCAGGCTAGAGGACTTTGCCAGTACCATTTGGAGAGTGAGCTCAGGGGCTGTTAGTCTGAGGCCATTTGTGAGGACCACCAACAGGGTGCTGAGCAGAACTTCTTTGTTCCTCATTGGTCCAGCTGCTGCACGGGGATGGCTAAGCCATGGGAAGAACAGGCCTCCTTTCCTTAGCAGAAGCAAGCAGGGAGAGGGTGAGAGGCCTGCCCTGGGTGGGCTTTTGATGTCACTACACCTGGCACACCCTAGGGCCTACCGTGGATGTTGAGGGAGGGGACCTGGGATGCAAATGCCCGGGGCTCTGAGGGGCTGTTGGCAGGCCTCCGATGTCTGGGGCTCATGAGCCTCAAGGGTAGAGCACTTGTAGGGGCTCATCCAACAGCTTACCTCAGCCCTCCTAGAAGCCTGCAGAGCATCCTCTCTCACCTGCTAGGGCAGTGGACACTGGCTGGGCCTTCAGGGCTACTAGGCTCTCCCAGGACTGCTTTAATCTCAGCATTGGTTTTGTTCTTTTCCTGTACTTGGTCAACTCCCACCCCGTGCTCAGCACCCTATACGCTCCAATCCATAGGAGAGAGCCCCTGTCAACTCCACCTGACTTCACAAAGGTTCCTCCTCATTCACTGGGCACCTCCTCCCGACACCAGCCTGGCCTCCTATTTGCTGTCCTTCCTGGAGCCTCTGTGGTTGTTCCAGTCTCCATACCCACAGTCTCACTCCTTCCTCCTGTGAGGGCCCTTCCCATGCCTCAGGGCCTTGCACACTCCCGGGTCTCCCCCTCCCCAATGCCCTCATATTCACGGCCCTGCTCAGCTCAGCTCAGCTGCAGGCCAGTCATTTAGGTCTAACACAGAGAGAAGAAAACAGTGTTCCCATAGAAGGCTCGGTTCTTGCTGTGACCCTGGATTCATGCCAAGCTGACCCAGGCAGAACAGAAGACAGAGCCAAGAGGGAGAATGCCCAGGGTAGGACTTGGTGAGTGAGGCCCAGTCAGGGAAAAAGAGAGGAGAGAAGGGATGAATGGAAGGCAGGAGACACTCCACTTCGGTTTCCAGCGATAGCAAGAGGGCAGTGCCTCTCCCTCACTCTGACAGGTTATGACGTAGCAGCAGTGTGGTCTTAGCTAGAGGCCTGTCCAATGCCTAGGACCAGAGATCTGGGGTTGGGGGCGGGGGCCAGAAACTCAAAGGCAGGCTACTTTCTCATCCCAGTTCAAACCCAGGGCAGTCGCTTCTTCCCTGGGAAGCCAGATTGGTGAGCATTGGCCACTTTCCTCTTACCAAAGAGGGCATCTGGGACAGACCAGATTTCTTAGTCCCTTTCCCCTGCCTGCCCCCTTCACCATCCCCAGTGGCTGGGAAGGCAAGACAACTACAGATGTGGGTGGATAGACCTGGCCTTCTGTACCCACTCTACCTAGCCTGGTGTGTAGCCTTGAGAAGGTTGCTCCAGCTCTCTGTTCCTCAGTCTCTGTGACCATGAAACAGGCTCAGGAAGGTCACCTCTAGAGCTTGTACTGATGGTGGGAAGCAGACCTCCTGAAGGTTTGTCACCGACATTCCTGTGTTTACACCAATAGCCTGTGCCCCTGCTCCCACCCACAGGGAGCAACCCCTACAGAACAGAGGAACCTAGCTTTCCACCTAGGCTCACAGAAAGTGGGGGTTCTAGACTGGGTCCTGGCTGGGCAGGAAGAGGCAGAGGCTGTCAGTTGTATGCATAATGAACTTGGGCATCCGGGGAGGTATACAGAGTGACTGGCAGTCCCTCCCTGCCCTTGTGCTGAGGTTTGGGCCCGTGAGCAAGTCAGAGAGCTAATGGCACTCTGCTCCCTGGCCTATCTCAGCTCTCTGGTTGTCCCAGATCTGACTAGTGAGTGTGGTTTTAGCTGTCTCTACTTTGTCCCGTTCCAGAGAAGGACTGGATTCAGAGTGGAGTCACCCAGCTGCATTCACCCAGCTGGCCCAGGGATTTCTCCAGTGCCACAGTCCATCTCAGCAGGTGACATCAGAGTCACATGCCTACTAAGTGCCACAGGACAGGTGTGCATCTGCCAGAAGGTCATGGGCACACCAATACAAAAACCCAAGAGTCAGCCATAACAGTTGCCTCCCGAGCTGTGGTCTTCCCTCAGCCACCTCCCTTGCCTAGGCTTTCCTCACCTTCAGGTCTCCAAAGACATAGGCACCTTCTCCCCACGTCAGCTCAGTCTTAGGATGGTCCGTTTCCTGCCGGTAGCCTCTCGTAGGTTGGCTTCATGATTGGAGGGGTAATTGTGCTATTGCCTCACAAGGGGCAAAACATACATGATCAGGGCTCACTGCTCTCCCCTGGGATTCAGAAGTATTCCCAGGCAGCCTATTACATAGCTGTGTCATGCAAAGAACAGAGTGGAGACAGGTGGGACAAGGCAGGCACCAGATACAACGTGCTCAGGGGCTTATGGAACTGCAGCTTGGGCTCCATGCAGACCTTCCCTGACTTATTGAACTCAAGGATGGCATAGGCCAGAAGACTCCCTCCTCCCCCTCCACCCCACACACATCACAACCTGAGTGGAGCAGAGGTTGGGTGGGGCTTGTGATCAGTTCAGTTGCTATAGTCTCCTGCTGCCACACGGTGTCGCTCATGGGAAGGAAGCACAGCACCTAGTGGAGGGGGTGGATGGATCAGGGGCCAGACTGGCTGGTCAGAAGGGCAGCTGTATGTGAACATGCTGATGGCACAGGCTGAAACAGGGCTCCCTTCCCAGGGCAGACTCAGGAATATACCCCTGGGCCTAAGCACTTGGCTTTCCTGCAGCCTTCTGCCCAACCCCCATACTCCCCAGTACGTGTCTGACAGTAGGAGTGTAGGCAGATGTGTACAACCTCAGAGGGACTCATGCTGATTCACACTGCATCGGATTATGTCTCTTTCTTTTCTGAAACAGTGAATATGTGCCTGTGTTCATTCTATAAAATATATTCTGTATGAACACTGGTCAGTATACAATATGCAGCACATTATATATTATATAATATATATTATATATCTGATTTTTTTGTTCAATTTTTTTTTTCAAGACAGGGTTTCTCTGTATAGCCCTGGCTGCCCTGGAACTCACTCTGTTGACCAGGCTGGCCTCGAACTCAGAAATCCACCTGTCTCTGCCTCCCAAGTGCTAGTATTAAAGGTGTGTGCCACCACTGCCCGGCTTCAATTTTTCTTTTTAAAGGAAGTAAGGTTGTTTGGTTGGTTGGTTTTTCAAGACAGGGTTTTTCTCTGTAGCCTTGGCTGTCCTGGAACTCACTCTGTAGACCAAGCTGGCCTTGAACTCAGAAATCCGCCTGCCTCTGTCTCCCGAGTGCTGGGATTAAAGGCATGTGCCACTACTGCCCTGCAGAAGTAAGGTTGTTTAGGGGCACTGACATCCTCGTGGGTCTCAGCTTCCAGCCTCTGGATGTTGTTCTGTGACTCCCGAGCCCCCCAGCTACTGCTGGCTTGGCTCTTCAGCCACTGCTACACCTGCCACCACCAGAAGACCCTCTATCTCTGGAGAATCATCCCAGGAGGGGTAAGGATGTGCAGGTCTTACTTCTATAGGACTCAGCTAGGTTTCTGCATGCTGCCTGGGCTTCCAGCTGTTGTATGGAGCCCGGCTTCCTTGTGTTGGGGCTACCCAAGGTCCAGCCTGCTCTCCTCGATGGCCTTGAACTAGCTTGTCCTCAAAGACACTTATGTAACATCCTGATTACAGTCCCAGCCTGCCTGGAGGGGTGTATCCTAGGACCTCCAGCCTGCAGCATCCCCCAAACCCTCAATCCAGGAGTCACTTCTTAGATTAGCCAGAAGGTGGCAGCAGGTGGCAAACCAGGGACCAGGACCTTCCAGCGTAGTACGTTCCCTGAGGACAGTAATCTGGGGTGCCCTTGAATCTTGACTCTACCCTCTTAAGTGGAATTGTTTTGCTTCCTCAATAGGCTGTGGAAGTGGGAAGTGAACATAGGGTCTCCCTGGGCTCCCAGAACTTCCACTCTGCCGAATGCTGTGTAGAGCCTACCCTGATCCCCACATGCACCTCTATCTCTAGTGACAGCCGGTTTGTCAGAGAAAAGCCAATAGAATGTAGAGAGGGACACAGGAAAGGTCAGAGGTCATCTTCCAGGAAGCAACTTGATTGTGGGGCTCCTCAGAGCTCTCAGATGCTCCCAGGCTACCCTCCTGAGTGGCTGCTGTGTGCTCTCCCTTGTGTCCCTAATACTTGACCTCTGCAGAGCAGAGGCCATCTCCCACTGCAGTGTAGGAGCCAGGAGGTGGGTGTGACTTTCCCGAATGTCAGTCTGCTTACACAGACACAGCTGGCTGTGGTAGCCAGAGGGTGGGCCTGTGAGGATGAAGGGTGGGGGGCTGGGCTATGCCAGAGTACGGAAGGTGGGCTGTGGGATGGTTTGTATATGCTAGGCCCAGGGAGTGGCCTTGTTGGAGTAGGTGTGTCATTGTGCTCGTGGGCTTTAAGACCCTCCTCCTAGTTCCCTGGAAGCCATCTTCTCCTGTTTGCCTTTGGAACAAGATGTAGAACTCTCAGCTTCTCCTGCACCATGCCTGCCTGGATGCTGCCATGCTTCTGCCATGATGATAATGGACTGAATCTCTGAACTTGTAAGCCAGCCCCAATTAAATGCTGTCCTTATAAGAGTTGCCTTGGTCATGGAATCTGCTCACAGCAGTAAAATCCTAAGACAGGAAGGGGTGATGAACAAAGCTCTGTATAGGGAAGGGCAGGAAGGACCACTCCTCTAGGGCTTGAGGCTTAAGACAAGAGTCAACAGACTTGACCACCAACTAACCAACTACAGGATAAAGAGAGGTGAAAAGGTGACAAATTATCATCCACCATGGATGTCCCAAAGGACAGCAGGGAGGAGACAATGGAGCACTCTACTGAGTATCTGAGTGTCCACTCCTCTGTCTCTAGCTGCCAACTCCTACACAGCCATCAAGACCCAGCTCAGATAGCCCCTACTTTGGGAAGCCCCCCTGTTGTTCAGATCCTTCTGGATACTCTCAACCCTGGGCCTAGCACAGTATCAAATCTTAGGAAATGGCCAGCTATCTTTGAGGTCTGGTAGCTGAGGGTGGACAAAAAGGGGCTTTAGGGGCATTGGTCTGCCTAGGTGTGCCCGTAGGTGTGTGGATACCCAGAGTTGAGGCAGATTGGGGTTCAGGATAGAAGCTGGGACTAAGGAAATTTATGATGGGGAGAAGGCCAGGACACTAGGGCCAAGGTATCAACCCAGCCATACCAGGGAGGCCTTTGACATCCGGTCAGATAAGGACAGGACTTTACATTCCTAAGATAACCTTAGCTGAGGACTGACCCTCACCCCCAACCACCCACCGCCACCTGAACGAAGGCTTGGGGCCCCTGGGAGAAGGGTAATATGACCATTTGGCCCAAGGATAGAAAGTTGCACTCACAGCCATCCCAATACTGTCCCAAGGGAGGCAGGCATGACAAAAGGACCAAAGGACAGGAATTTCCCAGATCTGGTTAGGACCACAGGCTGAGGGACACTGGAAGCCAGTGCTGTGCTCTGAGACTTGGCGTCACAGAGTCCGTTGCTCCACTGATATGAAGGAGTTTGGGTATCCAGGGCTTGGGTCACTAAGAGGCATATGGAAGATGGGGGAGCATTGGTCACTACCTGGAGCAGCTTTTGCTGGAAATGTTTCATGTGTGCAAACATGCCAATGGGGCAGGTGGCGCTCTCATGCCCTCTACGGCCAGTCTCTGTATTTGTAGAATGACCGAAGACCAGTTATAAGTTCATGTCGGAACAGCCTTTATTTATACCCAGGTCCCACACCACAGCCCTCCCCCCATCTGTGGCTCCGTGTGGCTTGCTGAGCAGGGGCCTCCATGCGGATGTGTCCCTGGGCACCTCAGGGAAGGCAGTAGGTTGTATAGTTATCTTCGGAGGGGCAACATCACTACCCTGAAACCACACAACCTACTACCTCACCCTGCGGTGTCCGTGTCTGGAGGAGGCCCAGCTGCTCCCCACCCACCCTGGCCACAGGCCACTAGAGCCATAGGGCACAGGGTGGGGGGGTGAGGGTGGGGGAGGGGAAAGCGAGACAGTGGCTTAGCAAGAAAGTCCGATACCCACCAGATGTATCGGGGAATCTTCTGGGGTCTGAACCCACTGCCCCAGGAACAGTCCAGCCACAGGCTGTGCTCACAGGTGCACTAAGAATGACTCCTTTTCATTTCCTTCTTGGAAAAGACACCCTGCCTCAGTGGAGATCAAGAAGCTAACACTCATCAGAGGCCTGACGCTGCACTGGAAAGCCTGGGCAACTTTGGAACAGAGCTGAAGGTCTAGTCCAGACCCTCTTTTCATGCAAGGCTGTGAGCAAAGGCCTGATACAGGGTCAGGGGAAGGAGGGCCCGTTTAGTGTGGTCCAGGGGAGGAGGTGCCCTGGAAATTCCACATCTGTTTTCATGCCCATGCCCAACTCTGATACAGATGAGTAACAGCCAAGAGAGGTCAAGGGATTGTCCAAGGTCTCCATCAGGATCGTTTTGCATGGCCGCTACCCCCCCCCACCCGCCCCTCCCACAGTCTCCCCAGCCAGGGTCGCTGTTGGATCCACTGCAGATATTGCGGCCACTTCAGGAAAGACAGTAGATTGTATAGTTACCGCAGAGCGGGGCAGAGCCCAAAACCATACAACCTACTACCTCACCCCAAAGGCCGTCAGTCAGTCTCGGCATAGAGCTGGATGTCGTGGCTTCTTCAGGTCCCTCCTAGAGGAAGAAGGTGAGTTGGGAACATGGTGAGGGGCCCAACACAGCCAGCTTGGTGCTGAGGATATTAATAGAAGACTGGGATTCTCTCAAAGTGGGCCAGGACATTTAAACAAAATCACGGAGTAACGAAAGTGGGGGAGAGGAGAAAGAAAGCACCAGGCGCTGATCAGTTACTAAACAGGAGTGGCCACAACGGGGGAAGAGTGTCATTTGGTTAGAGGTCAGCCAGGTCCAGGGAGCTTCCGGTGTCCACCTGGCTGAGCCCCTGCCTCTGCCCACTGAACTCTAGCATAGTAGACTCACCAAGACTCCTGATAGGCAGTAGCCTTGGGCATGCACCCTCTTCCCCTTAGGTAGAAAGAGCCCCTCCTGTGGGTTCTGGTTCTGTCCCTGCCTCTCCCCCAAGTGACCTTGCTGGGGGAGGCTCAAAACAGTTTTTCCTTGTGGGAAGCCAGCCTAGCTCCTCATGGTGGCCAGCAGGGCAGAAGTGCAGACCCTGGCTGAATATTCATGGCCAGTCTGTCCCTGGCAACTAGCACTTCCTGAGGCCAGCAGGGGCTCTGTGCTTGGCTCTGAGTTTGGGGCTCCCGGAGTCTTGGACTGAGCCCAGCGGGGGTGGGGGGGATACCCGGGTAAGAACAAAAGGCCTGGAGTGGATCTTGCTGTTTGTTGTGTCATGGGACAGGTAAGGCCCGCTCTGGGGCAGCAGTTGGCTATACACACTGCTCACAGCCACTAGCTTGCTGGGGGAAGCTCTGGCAAGTGTACTGTCAGCCCATCTTACAAGTAAGGAAAGGCCTAGCACAGCCTTCCCTCCTGAGCAGTCACAGTGTGCTGGGACATTCTTTCACCTTGTAAGATGCTTCTGTGGCTCTCAGTTCTCCAGCATCAACATGCACTTGGAGACTGCAGGCCTCCTTCCACAGCTTTCCTAGGCAGGCACTGCGCTGGACAGAGCCATCAAATCCTTCAGCTGTGAGGCAGGGATCACTGTAGAAACTGTGGCTCAGAAGGCCGGGAGTCTCTGGTCTCAGGTAGCTCTGCTCTAGGAAGGGAAGGGCCTGCTTCTTTTGGGCCTTAGACAGGTTTGCCCAGCATACAGAGGGAAGCCCTGTGCCCAGTCCTAGGAAACCAGGTAGCTTTTGCTCTCTACATGGGCCCTAGCACCCACTGCCATACCTCCCTCCCTCGGGTCAAGGAATAAGTCCAAAGCCCCTGCCTGGATCAAAATGAAGCCATTAAGCCTAAGTCCACATTGTGTACCCAGATCTTGGGTCTATGAAGCAGAATAGCTTGGGAACAAGGTTCCAAAGTGCTGGTGTGGCCTGGCCCTCTGTGTGTAGGCCTGTGGTGATAGGAACCACTAATCTCCCAAGCCCCAGGAAATCTGAGCCACTGGGGTACTATCCCCTGCCTCAAGCCTGAACCCTTTCACTAACAGGCAGGTCAAATATCCTCAAGGATGGTCCAAGCAGAGCCAGCAAGGCAGGAAGAGGCATGGGAAGAGAGAGTGGTTAAGGACCCCTTTGATAAGCTCATCTATGATGAGTGGACTAGGTGAGAAGGCTGAGGGATGCCCCACACTGCTTAGCCTCTCTGTAGGCTGACTGGCCATGGTTAACCTTGTCAGTTCCCAGGATGTGCCTGGGTGTGGTGGAACAGCTAGAGACCACTTGGCCACCTCCATCTGAGCCCCCAGAAAGCATCTTGAAGAAGGACAGAGGACACACATCAACCCCAGGTCTGTCAACACTTCAGGTTCTGCCCTTGGCTGGCAGGACACAAATACCATGAGCAGGACTGCCTGGAAGGTCTAGGCTGCCCCCTCTGACTCCGGGCACCATCTTACATTTCTGTGGGGTCCTTTTAGCTGACCTTTGAGGATTCTCAGCAGCTCCTCAGCCACTGTACTTAGCAATCAGCAGGAGGCCGGTGTATGCCACTGTGACAGCCCAAAAGTGTCTGTTCTGCACTTGGTGAGCCTCCCTGAATCTGGGTTTCATTGCAACACAAGTCTTACAGAGCCCAAGCTGTGGGAGAGAAATATCAGGAGATAAGCATCCTAGTTCTAGGAAGGACAGTGGGGCCATTACCCCTGTGCCTTAGCCTAACATGGGAACAGATGTGACTCTGTTTCCCTCATCTGGCCTTTCTCTAGGCAAAACCTCCTGGCAGGTCCTCCATCAATGCCAGGTGGCCTGGGGGTATCAGGATCACACTGGGGGGAGGGGGCTGAGTGATGGAGCTGGGGAACAGAGAAAAGAGAGTGACCTCATGCTGCGGTCCCCAGAGGCCTCTCAAGGCTGAGTGACCTGAAAGGTGTGAGCCTGTAGAAAGTGTGTCCTCAGGGTGGGTCACTCGTCTCTTCCACTTGGAGCCAGTAACGGATGGAAATGCATCTCAGTTAAACCATGTCCAGCTGAAGTAGGCCGATACGGGGTCAAAGGTCATCATATCATGGGTAGATGAGTCATCTGGGGTAGTTTGCTGGGGAGGGGGAGGCACAAGACTCATGGTGGGGTGGGGGGTAGCACAAGGCATCCAGGTAAAGGCATCCAAGCTGAGGTCAGGTCCTAGAGCACTGACAGCAATGAGGTTCTGACCCTAGCCTTCCTCACGCTGAAGTCTCAGGACAGTGGGGCCCTACGCACCACAGGGGAGCCATTGGCTTGCAGAACTTCCTGCTTGGTCCCATGTCCTGACTTCCTTAGGGTTAGAAACAGAAGCAATGATCATCAGCTTTAGAAGGGAGAAAGCTTGCCCCCTGGTGGCCTCCCCTGGCCACACCGTAATATCCTATAGCACAGTGACATTTTCATCCAGTCTATCTTTTGCCTGGTTACACTTTGCATGCAAGTGAGATGAATGACCTCTAAGCTCAGCCCTGTGCTGGGCATTCGGATCAGAGACTATGCTCAAACTTCATCCATGGTGGCCAAGCATGTTTTTGTGGGTGGCCAGTGGCCTGCCTGGCTGATGATTGGATGCTGTAGAACCCAGAGGGGGGGCAGAAGCACCGTGAGGGGATAGGCTCATACTTGCCTAGTGCACACTGGTCTGTGGTGGTTAAGTGGACTCTGGAGAGAGAGTTAATCCCCTCTCAGAAGTCATCAGTAAGGTACAACTTCCCTAGGATATAGGACAAATGGGGCTTGAACTCTCCTAAGAGCAGAGACTCAGAGAAGGGGCTTTCTGGGCCTCAGACTTGTGCCATGAATTAAGTCACTATCCAACCTCCCTTGGGCCCAAAACGTCATGGCAGAGCCAGCAGTAAGACAGAAGGCCAAGCAGGGACATGGTAGTCGTGAGGGAGAAGCCTAGCCAGCTGAAGGGCTCTGGAGCTGAGCCTGGGGTATAGAATATAGAGACAAGGATCTGTCCATCAAGTCAGAGTGCTTTGCTGCCAGCCTTCTTATCCCCCAGCTCAAGGATGGGAAGATGAGCCCATTGGCTACTGAGGGTCTGGGGAGGACACAAGGGTGGGATAGCCCCCCCCCCCGACTACCAGCCTCGCCTGTATCCCAAGACAGCCAAGCTATTTGTCACGATAACACCCTTTCTCTGGTCCTTCCCACTGTGCCCATCAGCCCTGCCCCCAGCCCACAAAGCAGTGAAATGCCCTGGGCAAGCCTCCTCTGCCCTCCTTGGCCATCTCCCAGGTCCTTCCCACCTCCCGGCTTTTGCCCTGGTCTGTCCCTCTGCCAGGAACCGCTGACCTGTTTTTCCTGTTTCTTTCTACAAGGTTCCTGCTCTCCAAGGGGCCTGGCTCTGCATCTGGTGAGGCTGACCCACAGGTGCCTGTCTTAGACTCACTCCTCTCACAGGGCCTCTCCACACTCTGGTCGCAGGCATGGCTACCATGGTCTCTTCAGTACCAGTGCAGCTCTGCCCTACCCAGGGGGGCTTATGCTGGCTCCACAAGACTTCAGGGAGGGTCACCCTTTTCAGGTCTCTGGCCATCTCTAGAGCCATTTGTGAACAAGGGGGGAAAGGCCCAGTTCCATATTTGGGGAGTATTCAGATGTGCCAGGCCCACCTGTGAAACAGCTAGGTCTTGACCACTGGCCTCAGGCCTGGGGATTGGGACCCTCCTTTCTCAAGGAATAACAAGGAAGCAGGTCCTGAAACAGACCGAAGGGACCCGGTGGGGACAGGCTGGAGGGGGGCCAGTGGTGGGGCGGGCAGTGCACATGAATGGTGCTCCTGAACAGGTCGCCAGGGAGTGAGCAGTCAGCAGACGCCCTGCCATCTGCCAGCTGCCACCTCCCAGCCCTGTTCCAGTCCTGCAGTATCTGCCCATGGGCAGGGTGCCTGGGGGAGGAGCCAGGCTGGCCAGGACAGGTTCGCCAAAGGCCTAGGCAGGCAGGTGGCCCTTTCAGGGCTGGGCGGATGTCTGGAGGGAGAGAGGCAGACAGACAGTGTCACCCTGAAGTCACCTCAAGCTTGGCTTGGGGCCACCAAGAGCCAGACCCCCCCTCATTGTAGCCCCCCTCTCCTGGCCTCCCTGATTAGGTTTCTCCCATAAAGCGGCCAGTGTCTCTGCTCAGTAGGCCGTGCCAACAGCGAGTCTGGGAACGATAAGAGGGGTGGCATCCGGCTGGGCAGAAGGCGGATCTCCTTGTGAACACAGCCCATAAAGTTAAAAAGATGCATGCTCACTGGGTAAGCATGGGTCTGTGTGCCCAGAGGCAGGCCATGCCCACTGAGCACCATCTTGGATCTAGCTAGGACAGGCATGTTAGGGGTGAACAAAAATCTCACTCATCAAGACAGGTAATGCCTTTGTGAGAGGTTTAGAGAAATGATTCATGCAAAAGCCCCCTAGACATTACAAGATCATATCTGAGTGAAGATGACCTGGGTTTTGCTGAGTCTCCCCCGGCTTCAGACTGGAATACTCTAGCAGGTGTGTGGGAGAGTGCTGTACAGACTTGAGCACCCTCTTCCAAAAGTGTACCAGTTACGCAGGATCAAACCCAGAGCTAGCATCTAAATGCCTTGGACGTGGCTCTTCTAGCCTTACACACATGCTGATCCCAAGATGGATCCGACCTGCACTGGCCTTTGTGTATATTCGGGGTCTATAGTGCTCTCTGGTGGCATGCCCACTCCTAGAGCTATGGCCCATAACAAAACTCAGGAGAGAAAAAGGAAGATTTGGGGTCTCCGCTGGCTGAGGAGGCCCATATCTGAGCCTAGCTCTCCCAATCTAGAAATAGGGTCTGAGGCAAAGTCAGTTGGCCATGTATCTTCTCTGGAGAGCCAGTGGGATGGCTGTCCGACACAGACAGTAGCGGCAGCCATGAGGAAGGTGCTCACTTATGCCTAGGGCAAAGCACAGATGGCCGTGGTGTACAGTAGGGAAAGGTCATTGTGCAGGGTCCCAGCTCTGTGGACTTAGCCTGGGGCTAGACATTTAGGCTACAGGCCACCAGCTCTGACCACAAACGTATGTGTTCATCTGACTGGGAAATGACTACTGACGTAACATCATGGAGATTATACTGCCTGCTCTCTGACAGACCCCTCACTCAGCCCGCTCTGGGCCTCGCCCTTCCTTGGGAGAAGGAAGGTTTCCTGTTCTAGGAAGCTTATACTCCAGGATTCCAGGAGGTTCCATCCTAGCCCACACATGGGAAGGCATTGGTCTGGGCAGGTGGATTCTGAACATTCTGCTGGATCTCTGGAAGAAGGGCATGGCCTGAATAAGTATCACTTCAGGGTGACAGAATTTTCTGCCTGGAAGCAGTGGGGAAGAAGCCTGGGGGGCCAGCATGCAGCTAGCTTCCTAAATGAGACAGCTTCTCTCTCTCTCTCTCTCTCTCTCTCTCTCTCTCTCTCTCTCTCTCT
>JADRCH010000028.1:2637280-2674864 GCA_019843965.1 Rhynchomys soricoides | reverse complement strand
TCTCTCTCTCTCTCTCTCTCTCTCTCTCTCTCTCTCTCTCTCTCTCTCTCCATGGCTCCTTGCTACTGTGGCAGAGAGCACAGGGCCAGGCAGGGCCACCAAGTCACCCCATGCTGCCCAAGAAGATTCAAAGGCATTTTATCCCACGCCCTTCCCTACTTTACTGGGAACCACCTCCTCGATTTTTCTAAGCCCTCCCCCGCCCACAATCACAGGGGTAGCAGAGCTTTCCGCCACTCCCAGCTCCCAGAGCATGCCCCGGTTGTCCTACCTTGGGAAGCTGGAATGTACTGTCAATACGGCAATGACCAAGGCAGTTGGTTGTATTGTGGGCCTGGATGGCATCATCATGCATCACTCTGACGCTTCTGATCTCTGGGAAGGCAGAGGAACAATGTGAGCTTCTTAACAGGCATAGGAAGCTCTTACACTGGAAGCAGGGCTTACAGTGAATCCCTGCTGAGCTGAGATGCTGAACCAGGCACTACATAGGGAGTGGTGTGTGTGTGTGTGTGTGTGTGTGTGTGTGTGTGCATGTGTACATGTGCGCTGAGGTAGTCAGGAAAAGTTTCATGACCCTCAGAGCCTCAGTGGCCCCACTGCTCTGGAAGTAAAGCAGCCTAGTCTAGCAAGCACCTGGACTGCTTCTTGATATTCTAGGCTACCCTGGCCAAGAGATTGGCTGGCCACTGTGAAACCCGGGCATTCTATACCATGCATAGCCAGAGAGGCCCAAGGTCCTTGGGCAGGTCAAGGGTATGAGAGGCATTTGGAGGCCAGAGGCTTTCCTCTCCAGGAGGACCTAACTCAAATCGATGCTTGTTGATGGCTCCACTCCGAAACCCAGGGCCACAGTACAGACATCATTTCTAGTCTCATCCATGCTGGCCCTGCTCCTGCTAAAGACTCCCTCTAAAAGTACAGTGTAAGTGGCCAGCTCTCTGGATTGTGATGCACAGCCTCTCTTTCTGTCTGCTTGGTGATAAAGCCTCGGAGGGTAGCAAGGAATAAGTGAAGCTGGGTAAGGGGCCAGGACTCCCAGGCTGCCTTGCCAACAGCTGGCTGTGCCAAGCCCAGGGCAGTCACGGCCAAAGCCAAACATGGTGGGGGCAGGTCCTGGGCTCTGTCCAGGC
Source organism: Rhynchomys soricoides (assembly GCA_019843965.1). Lineage (NCBI taxonomy): Eukaryota > Metazoa > Chordata > Mammalia > Rodentia > Muridae > Rhynchomys > Rhynchomys soricoides. Next base: position 2,673,731 of record JADRCH010000028.1, on the reverse strand, counting down.
CACTCAGGGCAGGCAGGAAGCAGGGGTCTCTTCTCTTCAAGGCTACTGCTGGTTTCAGCTACAAAATGGCGGAAGGGTATGTCAGCCATTTTGTGACGCTCTTGGAAGACAAAGGCCTGTGAAAGTGAGGGTGGGACCAGTGGATGCCTGGCAGAGAAGAGGAAGAACAACCTAAATGGAAACAAAACTCTGCCCTGTGCTGAGGCCTGAGATGGTCTGGTCAGAGAAAGTGTGTCAAGCAGGCTATTCCCAGAGCCTTCCTCCTGCTAAAGCTCCAAGCATGCTCAGGACTTCTAGCAACTTCCACACCTCCCTTTAAGGGGCTCTGGGTGGCCCATGGTGTGCACTGAAGTTCTTACGCCTAATGGTGACAGATATGAGGCTTCCTAGGCCTGAGCTCTTCTGGGTTACAGTTCTCTGCCCTAGTCTCTCTACAGGACATGTCCTTATCTGCCCAGGTTGGAGAGGCCCCAAGCCAGGGATCTCAAGTGTCAACCCATGCTCCTGGAATGGGTGGTCCAGATAGATCAGTCCTATCTGGGGCCAATAGGCTGAGGGATCACTTGCCAAAATGGCCATCAAGGGGATCCCAGGAGGACTTACTTCATGAGTGTATGGCTGTGCCCTGTCCCCACTTTCTCTGGCTCCAGCTAGGATGGCCCTAGAGGCTTTCCCATTCTGCCCCAGCCGCTCCATAAACAATCCCCTTCTCGGTCTGTCAGTGACCAGCCAGAGCCCCACAGAGGGGTGGATCCCGGGGTTGTTGGGCTCCTTTGCGCTCCTTCTCATCCTTATTCTCTCTTACAGAATCTAGTTGTAAAGTAGAGGCAGACAGGACAGCTCTGGGGGTACAGGTCCCACCTCAGGCTGCCTTGTTTTAACCTATGCAAAGCAATAATCTATGTGGAGAACAATCCCATTTCACAGGCAGGTAGTCTGAGGCCCAGGGGGTAGTGACGCTACAATCGTAGGACCTACCTTGTAGGGTGGCTAGGTCCTAGGAGAGATGGCAACTCACACGGCCAAGGGTTCGGGTGTCTGACAGGGACCGTCAGTATGAATCCAGAGCAGGGCTGTGACAAAACAAGAATGGAACTGAGAGGAGTTCACATCATGGAACTGCCATGGTCATGTGGTGAGAGTAGGTGCTGCCAGTCATCATGTATGCAACCATATCTATCTGGATAACTCCAGAGTGTGAACAGCACAGTAGGCCCTGTTAAACACTCAGGGTCTCTCCTCTGTGAGAAACTATATGGTTCTGGGTTCAAGTCCCCACCCCACCCATTCAACAGGACTGTGTAGAGAGAATCCCTTATAAGCCACACCGGTCAATAAAAAAGCCAATAACCAATGAACTCAGGCTGGAAATAAGGGGTGGGACACTGGCAAGAAGAGAAGAGAGGATTCTGGGAAATAGTGAGAGAATAAAAGGAGACACAGGGAGAGACACAGAGAAAGATCTGAGCAAGCCACCAGGACTCTAAGGAAGGCGCTAATGAAGAAGCAGGCCTCTCCGTGCTCTCCCCTTTAGCCAAGGATCACGTTGTCTCGGGGCAAAGTGAACCCTAGAGGGAGAGGTGACTAACCATGTGGAAGACAGAATAGTTTGAATGGGTTAAATAAGTTACAAGCTAGTCAGGGAATGAGCCAAAGCCCATGGCCTAGGCATTTATTAATAAATAATTAGTCTCCGAGTCGTTGTTCTGGGAGCAGGGGCTGGGAGGAAAAATGGAATTTTTTTTTTTTAATAGTTCTGTAAACTCAAGAGCCTGTGCTGGATATACACTCCAATAAGGACCTATAGGTGTGAACACGGTCCCCCACCCCACCCCCGGGATAGGGGAGGTACTGGGGATTAAACCCAGGCCTCTACCACTAAACCCTTCAAAAAATATTATTTTGAGAGTCTTACTAAGTTTCCCCGATTGACCTTGAAATCCACACTATAGTTCAGGGTGACCTCAAATTAACTTCTTTCTTCTCTTCTTTTCCTTCCTTCCTTTCTTTTCTTTCTTTCTTTTTTTGGTTTTTCGAGACAGAGTTTCTCTGTGTAGCCCGGGCTGTCCTGGAACTCACTCTGTAGACCAGGCTGACCTCGAACTCAGAAATCCGCCCACCTGCCTCTGCCTCCCGAGTGCTGGGATTAAAGGCATGCGCCACCACTGCCCGGCTTCTTCCTTCCTTTCTTAAAAGACAGGGTTTCTCTGTGTAGCCCTGGCTGTCCTGGAACTCCCTCTGTAGACAAGGCTAACCTTACAGAGATCTGCCTGCCTCAACCTCCCAAGTGCTGACCTCAAATTTTCAATCTTCCCAAGTAACTAGGATGACAGGCCTTTGCCCCTGAAATGTGCCAGACACTGGTAAGTCCCTCCAGGGTTCACTTTGCCTCTGTAAGAGTGGACCTGATCCTTGGCTAAAGGGGAGGGCACAGAGAGGTTGTGGTTTGATTCTGCTCCCCACCCCCATTCCTGGCCACACAGCAGCTTGGGAGTTTTCATGTTTAAGGGATGAGGGAGTGGAAGACTCAGTTGCATTGTGAGTGATCACAACGTTGTCCAGAAAGCTCTAGAAGCTCTACACCATGGAAGGCCACTGGACCGTCCCCGGGTCATTCAGCTTCCCAAGAACATTTCTCCAGAATCATCCTCCTTCAGCCTGGCTGTCAGGGGGTCCCTGGGAGCTGGGAGCTGGAGTACCACTCACAAGCAGAGCTAGTGCTGCACCAAGGCTGGGACCATGTGGGTTATCAATCAATGGCACTGGGGCCAACAACTAAATGCAAGGTATTTGCATGGCTAAACAAAGATCATGGGGCAGGAACAACGGCTCAGCTGTTAAAAGCCCTCGTCATTCCTTCAGAGGACCCTAGTTCCAGTCCTACCACCCATATAGTGGTTCATAACAATCTATCCTAGGAGATCCAATGCCCTCTTCTAGGCTCTGTGGGCACCAAGCATGAACGTGGCATACAGACATGCATGCAGGCAAAACACTGATACACATACATTGCTAAAATATCTTTTAAATGTTTTTAAGAAGAGCTAGAGCTATAAGTCAGATGGTGGGGTACCTGCCTATCAACCACCAGACCCTGTGTTCACTGCCCAGCACTATATAAACTGGATGCAGTGGCTCACACGTGTAATCCAAGTACTCAAGAAGTGAAGGCAAGAAGATCAGGAGTTCAAGGTCACCCTCAACTTCATACAGAGTTCAAGGTCAGCCTAGGCTAGCTAGAGACCTCATCTAAAAAACGTATAAGAGGATCTGGCTATCAGATGAGTCTGTGCCTTTTCCCACCCCAGGGAGTCCACTCTGGCAGCTGGTCTCTAGGCTGGGAGTGCCAGACCTTGGGAATCTGGAAACCCCACATATAACTTCCAGTGTGCTTCTCTGTCTTGGTGGTTGGGCCCACTGCCAAGCTTCCGTTTCTCTTTCTAGCGAGGGAACCTATAGGACAGGCAGGTCCCTTCAGAAAACCAGCCATCCTCAGAAACTAAGCAAAGCCATGAAGCTACCACTTGTTGGGCTGGGCTCCTGTGGCTGGCTACTTGCTGGGACCAACACTGAGTATGGTGGGCCTCAGGGCCAGCTACAGAAGCGTGGGTAGGATGCCAGGCCAAGGGCTTGCCTAGGCTCAGACCTCCCAGGCCCAGATCCAGTCTGGCACATTCAAGGGGTGCAATTCCAACCTTGCCAACTGAACCTTAGAGTCCCAAATTTTCCATGGCTCCCCAGACTAAGCTCATGTCTCAAAGACCTCATGACCCAGTGTCTCCAGGCCACAGGTGATATGGAACTGACTTTCTCTACCCAGAAGCCCCTGGAAAGAAGGATTTTGTTTATGAGGAGTGGGGTCCCTGAAACTAACACTAGCACTGAGTAATCACCTACTGTATATATCCAGTTTCATCTTGCATGCATGGTGCTAAGTAGGAGCTGGGTCATGGACCAGGACTGGACACTTTACCCCTAGCCAGCCCATCCCCACCCTTTCCTTTTCTAGACCCTTTCTCATATGTCTTGACCCAGGACCTCTCTGGGACTCCCACCCTTGCTCCTAGAGCCCAGTCTCCAATATACATTAGCACTCAGGACTCAGAGACCCAGAGGAACATTCCTAGCCTGAGCCTTTGTAAAAGGTATACCACTGGACTCTAGAGGTCCATCTGCACCCATGGGACACTGAGGGGATTGTATATACCGGAGGCTAGCTGCCTCTGGCTGTTGATGGAGGTACCACATGCAGGTCTGGTTTAGGGTAGGTACCCAAGAAAGCCCAGGATCTATGAACCAGAGATCCTTGACTAAGAGCTACTAGGTCCCTAGGGCTACCTGGGCCAACTACACTCCTGGGTTATGTCCAGATGCTCTGCCCAGCCTCTCTTCCATCTTTGCCTGTACTCTCCTGTGCTATCCCATCTGCCAAGTCCTGGAGCCTCCCCCTAGCTGTCTAAGTTTGCCCTTCTCTCAGGCACTAACAGCCCTGACCCCAGGTGCAGACACAAAGACAAGGGGAGTGTGTGCAGCAGCCCATGCAAGGGTAGCAGAGGGGTCGTGGGACCAAATGCAGGTTGCTCCAGCTTATATGAGATGGTGTGGGGCCCTGCCTGCAGTCTGGCAGGTGAGGCTGCCCTTGACCATGAGCACATCAAATCCCTAGATTCATCTAGGTGGGTCCAAAGCTATACTTGGGGTCTTCTTCCAAGGGACAGGGACAAGGGTGAGCACAGTACCCAGGCTGACCACCACCTCTGAGCACAAGAAATCCCAGGTAGACAGGTCCCCTGTCATAACTGCAAGGTATCCATGGCAGAGGAAGCGGGACTTTGCCACCGAGCCCTGAGTGATACTGCAGGTGATACAAATGTCCCAGAGCCATCGCATTCTTCCCTCATCTCCTTCTTCATGCCTGGGGCCGACAGAGGGCCCAGTCCAGCTTCCTGGGTCCACCTGGATATGCTTGGACATCCTAGAGTCCCTCAAAGAGGCAGGCAGGAGTTTGCCCAGACAAGACCTAGCATATGCAAACCCCCAGGCCTGCATGCCTGCATGGGCCCACAGCAGAATCTAGGAGGATTGGGGTAGGTATCCCTGAGTTCTATAAGCAACCAAAATGTTTCACTGACCTGAGCTGGACTTGGTCTTGAGTTTTAGGAGTCACCTGGAGAAGTTGTCAAGAAGAGGCCCATGCCTAGAGAAGAAGCAACATTAGTTAGGTACTAGGGTGCATCTGTGAGTGCTGTTCTTGCATGTATATTGTTTCCTGTGAACCCCAACCCGAGGGCCCCTCCAAAGGCCTGGGCACAGTTTAGGAGCCACCTAGAACTCATGGTAGCTCAAGGCCAGGAGACTAGTTCATCACCTGTGGCCTAGAGACACCGGCCATGAGGTCTTTGAGTCACGCTTATACTGGGGAGTCATGGAAAATTTGGGGCTCTATGGTTCAGTTGACAAGATTGGAATTGCACCCCTTGAATGTGCCAGACTGGATCTGAGCCTGGGAGGCATTCCTCCAAGAACAGAGTGGATGCCCTACCTTATCTAAGTGATGTGTGGCAGATCCAGGCCTCCAAGTGGCTAGGTCATCCCCAACTGGTAGGGCCTCTTGCACATTCTCCTTGAAACTAACTTGAAGCTGCAGAGCCCCACAGGTCTGGGCTCCTCAATACAAGGCCCTTCTCAGCCATAGCATGAGAGAAGCCAGCACAGCCTTACACGCTGGACAGAGGCAGACACAATAATGCCTTAACCTACCACCCTCTAGGACCACCAGCATGAGTAGACTCCAACTGGATGTCTCTGAGTGATGGATAGCTGGTTCGGAGCCTGCTGAAGCTGGCTGGGGAAAGGCTAGAGAGAGTGGTGACAGAACTCTGGCTTCAGCTTATTACACAGTCTGCCATCTCAGGGCACCTATTGTTTCCAAAGACTGAGTCCAGCTCTCTGGGGCCTTCACCCCAAGCTACAGGTGTTCTAGGGGTCACTCTACAGCCTCCTGATCTCCATCAGCAGGTATCCCTGACCATTTTGTGGACCAGTACACTGATGCTTAAACACGGACAGAGCCCATCTGGATGAATGGCAAATGCAAGGGGTTGGAGGGTACGGCCGGGGGTACCTACTGTGTCCCTGGGCTGCAAGAGGAGCTAATCCTGCCCTCCACCACAGGCAAATCTGTCCCTGCCAGAGTCCATCTGCTTCAAGAGGATGGCTCAGGCTATCATAGACCACAGGGTAGAAGGTGGGGCTGGAGCAGGGACCCGAAATCCTTGGCACTATCTCCTGTCCTGTCCTGGGCAAGGATCTCTCTCACTGGTTAGAGGCCAGGCTGAGCCCCTGAGGGGCTGGGGGCAGGGTAGGTCTGGCACCAGGTAGAGCCTCTGAGGACAGGACTGCTCCTGGCTTCTCTGAAAGAGCAGTTATGGCTTCCTATTTGTCAGTACGCGATCATCTCCAGAACTATTTTTGATGGAGTGAACCCTTCCCTGCCCAAGTGGGGCAGACAGCTACCTGTGTGAGGCCGTAGGGGGTCTTCTGATACACATGACAGGTGCTTACTTTTGGGGGGGGGGATCCTCAGGAGCATCCAGGTACTGCAAGACATAAGGAAATCAAAACAGAGGTGTCAGTTTGGCAGGTCATGTGGCTCGGACACAGAGAAGGGTCAGGGGTAGTGTGATCTTCTCTTCCTCAGTTACTCCAAGAGCCATGTGTAGATAAGAAGAGCTATACACTATCTACCGTGACCTTGGCACCAGAGGCCTGGAGGTTTGGGTCACAAGAGACAGGGAACAGCACTGAGAGCCATGCCTGGCTTTAACCAGTTCCAGCCTGCTAAGACCCACATCTCAAGCCATGGCTCCTAGGCAGCCCAGAAAAAACCTAACCCCTTCCCTAGAGTCCTCTGTGACTAGAAGAAGGGATCATAGGGCTTGGCTGCTGGTGCCTGGCTAAGACACTCCCTTTGCTCCAGCCCCACTGCGGCACTCATAATTCCCTGTGGCCAGAAGTTCTTCTGCCACCATAGATCACCCCTGCCTGCACTGCATCAGACTGGGGTTCCTTCCACCTTACCTCACAATGCCTGCACTGAACCTATAGACCTGTGAACTTTGAGGAGTGTCCTTCAATTAGCATATACCCTTGGCCTGGCAGGGCCTGGCCTCCATAAGTATCCCATCACCTGCCTCACTCTGAGAACGACACTGGATAGCTGAGGTTTATGAAGTACAAACAGGTCTTCGGGCAGTGGTGGAGCACGCCTTTAATCCCAGTACTTGGGAGGCAGAGGCAGGTGGATTTCTGAGTTCGAGGCCAGCCTGGTCTACAGAGTGAGTTCCAGGACAGCCAGGGCTACACAGAGAAGAAACCCTGTCTCAAAAAAAAAAAAAAAAAAAAAAAGTACAAACAGGTCATTACCAAGAAGTAAGTTAGTAGTCATTAAGAGCCAGGAAGGGGGACAGGCCAAGAATGACAACAGGAAACCAAGGCCAGGAGTCAACCCTGGCCAGAATCCCTCCCAGGCTCTTCCTTCTCCCTATATACCTGGGATATTTTAGCCTTGGGCAGAATTACCCTCTTCTTTCCTACCTTCTTGAGCCCACTGTGGTCCAGGCATCCATGTGTCCATGAACCCTGGTTGTAAGAAGGTTCGGGATATCCTCTTAGGAGTATGGCCTTCTCCTGAACTTGTCACTACAGGACACGGGGCTACTCTCTCATGGACAAGCCAAAAGCAACGAGGTCTGTCATGTCACTACAGAGAGTGATTTTTCTCCAAACTCGAGACCTTGAGACCAGAAGGACTTACTGGGGGCTCCTTTGATGTGCTGGGCCCTGAGACCCACCAGGGACAGCTTGCCTCCCTCCATCTCCAGAAACTGCAGTATCTGCAGGTGAAACTGGGAACTGGATGCTGTTCTTTATCCACACAGGGCTACAAAGGTCCCAGAGAATCTAGGGGACAGGAGGGACAAGCCTGGGGCCTTAAGTCCAAGTTTCTGATCATATTTCTTGAGAAGGGAGTGTCCCATGGCCACACCATTCCTTACCTGATAGCTAGACCTCTCCCATCTCTTCTTTTGGCCTGGGCCGAAAGTAAGACCCTTCACTTCTAGGCCCACAATGTATAGATTCTCGAGTTTAATGATGTTGGGACAGCTGCCTGCTGCTCACAGCTCCCTCAGCCTGGCTAACCTAGCCTCATCAGGGGAACATGGAATTGCCTCCCCAGGAAAGACACCTCAGTGGCCTTGAAACCTGTAAAGCCTGCACCTGCTTGGCTCAGAGAGGGGCACTTCCACAAACAAGATGGTGGGGTGCCTACAGAGCCAGCAGAAGAACCCCCCCTCTTTTTTAAATAGCACAATTTCATGTCTCTAAACAAAGTCACTATCCAAACTTAGAAATTCCAGGCTTCAGGTACAGGGCCAAGAGATACAGAATGAAAAAGTTTAGGCATGGGAAATAGAAATGTTGACCAGACCTTGGCTGGGGGTGGGGAGGAGGGTGCGGACTGAGGACCATCTTATAGGGGCAGTGGCTGAGGCTACACAAGACACCTCGCCCTCGGGCCTACTCTGGACCCATGAAAGTATGTAGCTCCCACTCTGACGGTACATAGCTCCTGCCTTCAGCACAAGGGTGGATCAAAGGGACCTGGTTCTACCCTGAATGCACCTGGGTAGGCATAGTGGGAAAGTTCTTATGGCTGCTCATGGGAGACCCCAGCAATAGTTGGCTTTGCCCCGTTCCCTCTAACTTCAGACATGTGCCCACAGACTTCCTCTTGTCATTCAATTGCTCCTGTGTCTTTTCACCCACTCTGCCTATGGCAGTAATGGAACCACAAAGCCGAGTGATATCCAGGTCTAGGCAGTAATGGAACCACAAAGTCATGGACAGGGGATCCCCACTAGGATCTTAGAGTTGACAAATGCTACATTATCTTCCATAAGAACCTCTGAATAAATCACAGATGTACACTCCCTCCCAAAGCTGTCCCTCTGTCCCTTAATGTTTATGTTTTGTGGTATAGTCACCTGTGTGACAGGGCCACATTGGGCCATTTTTATGGTTCATGGCCCATCAAAGTTAGTGCTGAATCTGTCAGACCAAGTACCAGGCAGAAGGTCCTGGTGGTCTAGCCCAGCCCTACCTCAACCTCATTCCTACCCGTGCTCACAACCACAATTAGGTGTACATGCAGGATTCAGTGGGGCTATGACTTCCATCTAGGTTGGCAGAATGACTGTCCCTGGGAGAGCTTTGGCTCTATCCAAAGCTGAGGAGCTGAACAGAATCTTCCAGGCTGCATGGCCTTCAGGAACCTGTTTCCTCTGAGCCACACTTTTGTATATTGAGAGGTCATTTATATCTGCTATTCCCATGGACTTCACAGACAAATTATAAAGCAACTGGGTGTACCCTTCCCACCCACCCACCAGCCTCTCTCAGTGGAGTTCCCCACTGGCAACCACCCACTCCCACTAATGTCCAGTTGATTCTACAGATCAAGCCACCACCAGACACAGGCCATCTGCACACCCACCCTGGGATGCTTAGGTAAATTTCACAAAAGATGCCAGGGTCTGTGATGGCAATATAGCAGGCCTGGGTTCCAGGGGACATCAGTCCTGGCTTCATTTTAGGTGTTGTTTTCAGATAAAGGACTCAGAACATCCTAGCACACGTGAGCCCTGCCCTAAACTGACACCATTGCTGTGGTCATCTGCTGTCTGGACAAGGGGGATACTGACCTCGTAGAGCCCCTATGGTGCCTGCAAACTGTCTCTGCTTCTGTTAAGAGCCTCACTGCATGCTGGCGGACGGTGCTACTTCATGCATGTTTTGGCAATGCCTCTGTTTTGAGGACAAACACGTAGTGGTAATTTAGGCAGGGTCAGTTTATCTCTGGGCAGATGGTTAATTGTATCTCTTCAATGTTTTCCTTCCAGTGCAAAAGGAACAACATTCATGAGTCAAAAGCCTAAAACCCAAAGGAAAAAAAGAAAGCAGAGGCCAATTGCCCTCTGTCTGGCCCGGCATACAACCCAGTTCTGTGCGTGCTCATGTGCTCGTGTGTCCACCTGTCCTCAGTGGTTCCCATGTGCCAGAAGCCTGGTGGGCTGTTCTGGGCACTGCATGAGTTCAGCCACAGAACTGAAGCATCAGGCCTGAGGAAGAGGGTGGTTGGCTCCTAGTTTCCCACTATACAACAGACACCTGCAGAGTTGTGCGTGAGTCTTCCTGGTCTCTAGGGAGACTTCAGAAGCAGGGTCCCAGGTTGAAGCCAAGGAATGCTTTCATGACAGCTGTTTCAAAGCTGGACTCTGGAACCTTCCAGGGACCCACCAACATCAGAGTTAAAGAGAGACAGATGGAGAAGGTGAGAGCCAAAGTTCATAAGGAACGGGCCTTTGGCTGTACAGCCCTTGCCCACTGGTCAACAATGAGCTCAGGGGCACACTTGTTACATAGCTATAATCAAGCGAAAGTATGCCTGCTTCACTGGACAAAGACATATTAGATATGTCGATCAGACCCCAGAAGGTGAATGGCAAACAGAAAGATGGTAGACAAGTTTGCTGCAGTGGGACTGGCCTCTCTCAGGAACTCTCAAGCCTGTCTGTCAGGAAACAGCCTCACTGAGCTGTAGTTGATGTGTAGATCAACCTTGGAAGGCACTGTGTTCATGACATTGGAGGAAGTCCCCGGGAGAGGTCCCAGTCAGGTGCCATACACGGAGGCATGATGGTGGTGGGGGATCTTCCTTCCAGTGCCTTTGTTCTCAGAGTGTTCCCCCCAAACACACCTGAGCCAGGCTGTAAGAGCCATATGTGGTTATAGTCATCCTGCCCAAGGATCTCTTAGTGTAGACACAGGGGTGAAAGGACCATCAGGGTAGGTGAGCAGAAGGCCAGGATGGCTCCTACGTGGTGACAAACAGTACTAATCAAATGAAAAAGGGGTGTGGAGACACAAGGCTTGTCAGGAGTTCCACTAACAACAGGGTGTGGTTGCACACACCTTTAATCCCAGGACTCTAGAAGCAGAAGCAGGTGGGTCTCTGTGAGTTCAAGGCCTACCTGGTCTACATTGCAAGTTCCAGGCTAGCCAGGGCTACACTGGGAGACCTTGTTTCAAAACAAACAACAACAAATGTCTCACTAAGATCGGTCTTCCTCTGAGAATGGATGGGAACCCTCTTTAGGTAGGAGGGTCAGGCTTTTCTGCTCCGTCCACTAAGGTCCCTGTAGCTGTGAACAGGGTACAGGCTAAGGGATAGTCTGTAAGTGCCTGATCTCATAGCCCCCTTTCCTTGGTCTATACAAAGGAGCTGGGTAGGGCCAGAGTTCTCTGAGGCCACCCAGAGACCAGATGTCTGAGCACAGCACAGTAAAGCTTGGTCTCCACGGTGACTCCTGCTCAGAGCCTACTTGGAGTCCAACTCTAGGAGACAATGTGAAGGCTGGGCGTGGGGCCATGCCCACTGCCTCTCTGCTTTCCCCATAGCTGGTCTCTAGGGCATATGGGGGGCCCAGAAGGACAGGTGGTGGGGGCAGTCAGAGGAGCCAGTCAGCCTGGCAGTAAATCTTCAGGCCATGCTTTATAATTATCTGGGTACTTAAGCTCCTCTATCTTATCTCTACCTTCCCTGGGGAAATTTCCTTCATTTCCTACGCTTTCCCAGTCTCCTGGATGTCTAAATCAGCCCAGCCCAGGCCCAACATTCTGCTTTACCCAGCTCTCTCGGCCTATAGCTACCAGGTTGGATGTTTGCATGTTGCATGGTAGCTACCAGAAGCGATTGTCCTTGTCCGAGTTTCCTCAAGGGCCAGGAGAGAAAACTAAAAATGCTACCTCACCCACCCCTGGAGTCACAGAGACAGAATCTTCATGCACTACTTTCCCTGACAGAGGGATGAGCAATGAGCCTAGGAGCCCTAAGGCTTGGTAGGAAGCACTTGAATAGGGAAGGAAACAGAGAAAGTATGAAGACAGGGTACCTTGGTACCTGGGCAGCAGCAACTGGAATGTGTGGCCTGTTTGGTTCACAAGGACCCCATGCTGACACCACTTAGATCCTGCTTGCTGCTGTGTATGCAGCTCTGGCCTCTTTTCTCACCTAGCTCTCACACAGAATCTGGCTCACTGTCCCCATTTTGCAGATGCAAACACTGAGGCACTGAAGGCCATGCAAGTGGCTTGGGTGATTGAGACTGTCTGATGCTGGCTGGCAGTTCCTGTCCTGGTGCAGTAACCTCAGTAGTACCAGTACCTGTGATGGTCCTTCACAAGCAGCCAGGAGTCAATCTTCCCATTTGGAGGCTGCTCAAAAGGTGACCCCAGAGCCCATGCCAATGCACACACCCATACTCTCTAATGCAGCTTCCTAATTCCATGAAGGAGGAGGGTGGGTGCGCTGCCACGCCACCAGCATAATGGCCAGATTGAAGCTGCCACAGATACCCTGAGATGAACTTTGCAAAGCCACCATGTGCGTATCCCTTTCCCAGGCCTCCCCATCTCCCTAGGGATGAACCCACTGAGTTTTTAAAAGCGGGATCTCATTTTAGGCCTACATTTCTGACCTCTGGAAACCTCTTCAGTCGTCTGCAGAGCCCTCTGGCAGGACTGAAGCTTCCTCTTGCTGCATTTAAAACAGGGTCACTGGGTGCTGAAGAGATGTTAAGGGCTCTGGCTGGCTTGTGCACGGCCTCTCCACCCAGCGTCTCGGACACATTCCACAACCAAGATTCCTTTAAAACCCCCTTCTCTAAAAGCAAACAAAACCGCAGCCTGGGAAACCAGAGGAGCTAACACTGGTGCAGCTCCATTTTTCTTTCTCCTTTCTTCCTCTTCCTCCCTTCCTATTTAAGTACTACTACATGGGGACATAGGGAACCTGTTAATCCCCTCATGTTGATGATGGGTAAACCGAGGCCCGGAGACTTGAAGGGGCCTAAGGTTCCATAGGTTCTATGACTGGGTGGGAGTTCTGGAGTCCAGGCAGGACTGACTTGGGCACAGCTTCCCTGGGCCACAAAAACCTGTGTGGTAGTGGTTTTCAGTGAGAAAGGATCAAGTCCCAACACCGTAACTGGCTCAAAGCATCCCTAGTGATTGGCAGGACCCTGAACCCATCTGATACTTCCCTGATTTAAGCTGGCCAGTGTGGGCAGGGCTGGGACCTTGGGCTCCCTGGCACAGACTGAGTGGTGCTCAGCAAATGCAGGAAGAAGTCTCTGGGGAGGCCTTGAAGCTCAGGGGCAGGGCTCCAGAAAAGCAGGCTGCTCTAATGGAAACCAGTCAGTGGCTAACTCCCCCCCCCCCTTTGGTTTCTATGGGGACAGGATAGGAGGTGGAGCTCTGGCGTGGCTGCTGCAGCAGATGTGGCCTGTTCAGGGCTGGGGGGGGGGTGCCTGGCAGGGAGCCCTGGGACGTGGCAGGAGTAGGGCTGGGCGCGGGGCCCTGCAGCCATAGCTGTGGCGGTCAGCTTTAGGGAAGAGCCCAGGGCTGTCGGTCCACCACCTCCAGGAAGTCTCCTGGATTCTTCAGGTACTCCAAACCCATGACCTGAGCCTCCTCAGAAGGGAGTAGGCCCACCTGTGGGAGCCTGGCCCTCCTGAAGATATCTGCATTAGTCATGCCAGCCATGTGGATGTTCTGTGTGCCTCGGGCCTGCTAGTACTTGTAAAGTGGGGGAGCCCCGGAGTACCACATGGTCCTCTACTGTACTCTGGATGGTGTTAATGGGTCTCCTCCCACAGGCACACTTGTCCTGGTGTGCTACAGGGCCCAAAACCTGTGTGATGGGGCCTAAAGAATTGAGGGAGCTCCACACCATTCTGACATGCAAGAGACTCTGTGGGCTTGGGGATATAAGCCCCCAGCGTGGGCCACACCAACTAATGCAGCTGGAGGTCTTAGAAGTCTCTCTTGCTCTGTATGTTGACACACTTATCATGAAGAACTAGCCTTTTAATGAGCCCATCATGACCTGGGACACAGCATCCAGGCTCACAGTTCCGAGTAGCTCCTGGCCTCAGGGCCATGGAGAACAACGGTGACACCACGCTCCTTCCTCATCTCTCCCTGCTACCGCGAGTGTGGTCCACAGCACCTCAGTCTATATAGGTATGGAAACCCTGAGCTAGGGCAGTATCCTAGACCATCAGAAAACTCAGGCCTGCAGACTCCAGCACAGAGGTGACAGTAGTTCTGTCAAAGAGGTCTCTAGCAATCTCTAACCTCCATGGCCTAGACCCTCAGGACAACTCCTTTTGATTGCAGCAGAGCTCCAGGCCAAAGGAAAGATCCTTACTGGTGTTGGGTGTCTAAGGAGAAACCAGCCAAGGTCAGCCTCCAATAGGCAGAAAATAAACGGGGGTCCAACGCCAGATTGTGGCTGCGGGAAAGTTCCCTAACCTCTCTGTACCTAGACCTGCTTGTATAGAAAAGTTAGCATCTAGCGCCCACTAGGTGGGACTTCTCTCTCTTGGGCAGGAACTGTGCTCTGTTTATTCCACATTCTAAAGCGTTCAGCCTGGGCTCTGGTCAGAGGTTGAGACAGAACAGAATTGGAGAGATTAAAATGCAAGTGGACGCTGTTTTAAAAATGCTCGACAAGTCCCAGCCTGGGCCTAGCACTTAGTAAGTACTCCGTAAAATCAGTTCTCCTGGTCACACAGAATAAAACCTGTTTGTGGTATCTAACCTATACTGGCACTCTCTGGGAAGAACCAACTACATACAGCCAAACTCTTGCCTGGACCAAGGCTATCAGCCATGGAGGTCTCCAACTGGGCCTGCTCACCTGGTCTTAGCCCCTCTCTTGTCAGCTGGACACTGACCATAGTGGCCATTCCTTTGCTATCCTGACACCTAGCTGAGGTCCTAGTCACATACATGCTTGGCCTTAGGAATGCTCACTTTTGGGTGCCTGGCATTGGCTTCTCAGCTGGATGGTTCAAGAGTGACCCTGTCTCGGGGCAGAACTTTCCCAGGGTGCTAGAATATACTGGATGCAGGCCTGAGACCCACACATCCTAGCCCTCAGGTGCTGAGGCTTCCAATGTACTGGCACGGGTAGCTCAGTCTCTGTTTACAGAAAAGGCCCAGGATGATTAGAATGTGTCTCCCTGCTACTGGGACCTCTGGTAGCAGTCGTGTTAGACTCTGAAAGGATCTATCAGAAGGTCCAATGTTCTAATACCTGGTACATAGAATAGGTGACTAATAGGGACCTTGAAAGCCCAGGCCCAGGTGAGGTTCATCCCATGAGCCCTGGCAGGGCGAGAGCAGGCATGATCCCAGGATCCCTCCAACCATGCCTGAGCCAGAAGCATAGGCACACCCACCCCAGGAATCCTGGGCAGGGCTGGGCACCCAGGAAATTGGGCCAGAGGTTCCAGCACATACTGCTGTGGCCAGGCCACCTCTTGAGCACCCCTGCTCTAAGCCTGCATCCCTTACCCAAGTGCAGAAGCCTAGAGAGTCCCAGGGCTCAATGCTAATGACTCTTTTCCATGGCCCACCCACAACGGCTATCATTCAGCAATCCCACACGTAGCCAAATGCTCCCACGACATCACAGATACTTATGTGTCTGATGTCTTCCCTTTTAGAGAGGGGGAAATTGAGGCTGATGTGAACAAGTACCTCACTTAAAACTTCAGGCTTCCTAGATCTTCCTACTAGTATACAATAAGATTAAAAAAGCCAACGGCTCATGGGTTTCCCAGTAAAAAACTCACATGAGCTTCCTCCGGGGTCTGAGGCTGATGTTGCATCATTCATTTTAAAAACCAAGCTCCAAGGGCTGTCAGAAGGTGGGTCACGACGCTTCTGTCCCACCTCATCTGACTCTTCAGTTGTACAGCCAACGTTTTTGACAAGCAAGCCCTGCCCTGGGTCCACCATGCATGTAACATAGGCACACACAGACCTGTCCGGAAAGGCCCAGCCCTTTTGGTGGCTCCTTATAAGAAGGCCCCTAACGGCAAAAGCAGGACTTCCGGGCAGCTCCCCGCCCTTGGCCCGCCTTCCCAGATTCCCGCTCTGGGCCGCCATTTCCTCTGCTGGGCCCTGAGGTTCACTCTTATTCTTCCAGGTCTGCAAATGGCCGGCGCCTGAACTATCCATCCATCTAGGGGGAAGGCAGTCCAGGCCTTTCCTGGGCCTGGTGAGTACTTATGATTATCTCTGCTCTGGGACTGACTGTATCCCACCCCTATCTACCTCAGCCTCCCCCAGTCTAGGAAAGGAAGCTTATCTCTGGCGCCCAGGGATCCTGACAGGCTGTCCACTGTAGTCATTGCAAGGGAGTATAAAGGGCTTCACGGTCCATCTGAAGGAGTGACAATATCTAAAAGACACTGAAAAACGCCAGTCTACTACTGGTCCCTGGGCCAAGCTGGAATACTAGTCAGTGGGAAACTAGAGAAACCCTCGTATGTCTGTACAGGTCACTCACACATGCATTTGTGCACGGACCTCTGCAAAGACCTCCCTGTACATCCATGTCCCACCTAGACATGTATGGGGCACACACTAGTGAAAACCTTAGCTGGCCCATAGGGACCTGGAGAAAGGCCCAGTGGGGCCTGACTCTTGACCTAGCTGCTTAGCTGCCTGAATCTCTGATTCCCCACCTCTCCAGAGAGAAAAGAGGGAGTTCTCTGCTTCGGGAATGTTCTGAGGCACCAAAGTACAGCAAGGAAGCAGTGGTTGCTACAGAACATATACTTCATTAACTAAGCTTTCTGGTTTGGGCTTAGGCCTCTGCTTTCCGTCCCCATTCTACAGACAAGGAAACCGAGGCTCAGAAAGTAAACTGACTTAACAGTCAGAATACAAAGCCAGCCCAACTCAGCTCACCCCCATCCCCCACACCCCCAGCATGTGCTCTTCCAAAAACCCCTGCACCCCTGGCCCAAACAGTCCTGAAGCCATGTCCATGCTTGACACCCTCTCATTTTGCCTCTGTTATGGTGGCCAGCCCAGCCACACATTCCTCTGTCTCCGAGGCTGCCGCTGACAGACTGACAGACTGACAGACACACAGGGAAAGTATGAAAAGGCTAAAAACTCGGACTCACCACTCCCAGCTGCGGCGGATTTCAGTTTTTTATCTCCACTGTTCTCTAAGACCTCCACCAGCAGGTACAAGCCTTCAAACAAACCAACCACAGAAAAGGACTTCTATTAACAACTGGGTGGGGGGGAGCTGCCGAGGATGGGAATTGGGGCCTAGACCCCTTCTCTGCCTCTCTCCCAAAGCAGGAGCCTCAAGTGTTCTCTACAGGCAGGGAACACAGCGTTTGCCTCCAGAAGTACAGAGGTCAGTGCTGAACACATGGGAAAGGGGAAGAAAGTGCAGCTTAGAGCTGATTACATCATCACACGTACACAATTCCCAAAATAAGCAGTTATCATTGTCGGCAAATTATTGTGGCTGTAAAAGCTCTGGCCTCCAGTGTGTTCATATAAGCCCAATAAATTCTGTACTTCCTTATCTTGCTGATACACACACACACACACACACACACACATAAAATTTATACCTACTCTGTACAATTGACCCACTACATTTTTTTTTTTCAAATTTGGACTTAAATGTGCTTTTCAACCATTTGACATATTTAGTATTTGATTTTTTTTCCCATGCAGGCAGGTCTCAAAATAATTACATGTACGTCGACCCAGAAGAGCCAGAGGCCCAACCTCCTTCTAGTGAATAAGATATTGATGATTCCGTGCCCCACGAGTTGGAATTTAAGGGTAGTTCTAGGTAGGGTGCTCATACAGCAAAACAAGGTTAGATTGGTAATTAATTAAAATGCAGAACGACCTTTGACATGAAGTATTTGGAGTCTTAAAAGATGGAGACCAGGATGGGTGAGATGGCCCCGCAGGTAACGGAGCTTGCTCCGCCAAGCCCGACAACCTGAATTCAATTCTTGGAAGCCATGTGGTGGAGGGAGAGAACTGACTCCTGCAAGCTGTGCTCTGACCTTCGCTTGCGTGCCATCGGATGCAAATGCCTATGCACAAACACACACCAAGAAATGACATATACACGTGTATGCGGAGACCATAACTTAAACAAAATTTAACAAAGTGACGGTGCTCCGCCAGCCCTTCCAGAAGATCATGGGATAAGTTTGCTCGACACAAATGCATCGTGTTTATTTTGACCTCAGTTCTTCGAAATTGTTGACTCCACAATTAAAATATGCCGTGTGTTCCAACAAGTACCAGGCAGTGGTAATGACAGACCAGCCCATCTGTGCCTCGAGAATGTATAATTTCTGTCTCTAGTGGAATTCATAGAGAAGCAGTGATGTGGAAAGTGCCTTGCGTGGTACTTTCTATTTTTTTTAATACTGTCAAAAAACGTTGGGTGCCATGGAAAGTGCTGAGATTTTGCCCATCTTTTTTTTTTTTAAAAAACAGTATGACATTTTACATTTGGGGGACAGGGGAGCCTGATGCTAATGGGATTCAAAACTTAAGGTGGCAGGTGGACATTTACAATCTTCTCAGACTACTAAGGACAGCTCGACAGACATATATTAAAAGCAGTGGGTGCATTTACGCAGAGTAGAAGGTACTAATTTTACCATGAAGATATTTATATAAATTTTTTTTCTGCTGCTTTTCCCTATCTTGTCCGAAAAGAAGATGATTTAACACTTAGGAAAATCTACCACGCGTCCACTCAGAACTTAGAATTGAAGATTTATTCACCTACATTAATTATTAAAAAACAACAACAACAACAACAGGTGAGGGCTGGGCAGCAATTAAAATGCAAATTTTTCCAAGCTCCTAACCTCCCTTTTCTTTCTTGCCTAATTCTCTCTTTGCCACGCTTTTGCCTTTGAGATATATCGCACTGGTTTTTTTCCCCTATTACTTTTGCCACTGGTGTTTTATCCGATGCTTGCTAAATATTTGGGTGGAATAAATCCTCCAGCTTGCAGCAGCAGAATGTGGCTGTCATAATCGTGAAAATGTTTTAATTATCTCAGCTACATATGCCTGTCCCCAAACCCTACGGTATCTACTGCTGCCTAGAGTAAGAACAAAAGCAGTTGGGCTGGGCTCCCTTTTCATATTTGGTGGAGTGTGCTCCGGGCGGCGGCTGCAGCCAAGCCCCCGGACACATAGAGCCCATGTGCCTCTGGACTAAGGAAACAAAGATGTCTGTACTTGGGAATTTTCCTCTTCCCTCACAGTGGAACTTTCTGTGCTGGATTTCCCAATTCCCATAAATCAAGATCCCAGCTACCCTCAAACATAGGGAACCAGGCTGTGGTCGAGGGCGCTTTTGTCAGCCTGCCAGAGGGGTGGAGGTGAGCGGGCAGCTGGGCTCTGCAAATGTCACCTTTTTATAAAGGATGAGGCCTAGGACTAAACTCAGACAGCCACTAACTCAGCTCATGGGCAGCACAGGCAGGTGGGTTACACAAAGATCTTCAGGGGCTCTTGCTTCCATTAGCCACAGTTTAGGCTCTGTGTGCCCGGGCACAACTCTGCAGGTGAGGAATCACTGTGGAACAGGGGCTAGACAGGCCTGGGGACCACTTGGTGCTCTCTAAAGGTCTGCCTGGTGGCTGGTGTCCACGGGCACCTCTTGCCCATCCTGGCCAGGTGGTTACTGGCTGGGCACATTACTGTGAGGCAGATCTTCTCCTCAAAATAAAAAAAAAAATAAATAAATAAGAAAGAAAGAAAGGAAGGAAGGAAGGAAGGAAAAGAAAAGAAAAACCTTCAAAACAATTACTTTAAAATCAGGGTGCAAAATAACCCCAGATATTACCCACATGGTGCTGTTAAACCAAGAAAAGCTCTCTTCTTTTTAAAATAAAAAAAAAAATTAAAATTAAAATTAAAATAACGAAATGAAAGGCAGAAAGAAATAAATCCCCAAACTGTGGGAATGGTGGCATTAGGGATTCGGGGCAGAATAAAAGAACCTCTGTTTCTGAACACGAAGGTCCTCCCTCCTGTGTGTGGCTGGCCCTGCCTGCACCCTTTGCTGGAGGACCCTAGGATGGTTCTGAGTTTTCCCCTCTCTGCTATTCCAGTACTGCCAAAAATTTAAAAAATTAAAAAAAGAAAAAAACAAAAATGGTAGTGAATAAGGCCCCCTCCCTTCAGTAACAAAACGACAGGAGGCATGGGAGGGTGGTTTGACGACTGATGCGCCAGCCCTCCTTCGGCTCCTAACAGAACACGCAGCCACTGTGAAACACCGAACCGTGTGTTTTCATTATCATTCCGAAAGCCCTAGCTTTGGATCTTAAAAATAAACGGCTTGGCTTCTGCTTCTTCCCTGCAGTTTTTGGCAGTGCCTGCTTCACTCAGGACTTGGGGGAAGGAGGGGGGGAGTCTCTGAAATAGAATTTGGGGTTTGGGTTAAGCCAATTAGAGGGAAGGAGACATAGCAGGCACAGAGCACAAGATGGCAGGGCCCTCGGCTCATCCCCAAGCAGAAGGGGAGAAGGTCACTTACCAAGAACCGGAGGACGGGTCACTTTCTCAAAAGCCAGCAAGTGAAAATGATGTCTCCTGCCCTGGCTGGGTAAGAAGGTTCCTGCCAGCCAGCAGGTCATGCGCAGGTGCCAGCCCCTGTCGGACAGGCCCTTGGGCCTCCTGAGTTCTGGCGTCCATCAGTCCGTAGGTCCTGACCTGGGCCTTGGCCACTCTGGCACCCGGGGTTAGGACTGCCAGGAGCAAGTGGCGCTGGGGGAAAACCCTGCTGCCAGCCTAGGAGGACGAGGAAAATGCTACTTTTGTCTCTTGCTCTCTCTCATCTGGCACTGGCTCCCAGGGAGGGGGGGGGCAGAGGCGGCCGCTACAGCTCTGCCCCGCCCACCGGGAATTTTCGAAAGATGCTCGTGGGTGCCTGGAGGATGGCAGACGTGGCAGAGGCGGGTGGGCCGGGCCCCCAAACCCACCACCAGAAAAAGGCGGGGGCTGGACGACGGGGAGAGGAAGGAGGGTGCCACAGTGCCTGACCACTCAGCAGCTAGCCTGAGGATGCCTGGAGCACCAGCCCAGCCTCAGCCCAGGCAACAACCAGCCCTGTAGATGGGCAGAGTAGCCCTGGCGCCATGTTGCGACTGCCTGGCTAGCCAAGCCGTTCTGAGGGGCCTGGAGTCCAGGCAGCCTGTACTGCTCCAGATAGAGGCCGCATTGTTCCTAAGCTGGGTTCTACGAGTAGCAGGAGGTGGCTGGCCCTCCGCTGTTCTCCTTTGGGAGAACCAGAGCCCCCGCTCCAGCTCAGGACTCTCAGGGTGACCCATCCTAGTCATGGAGGCTAGAGCTGTCTCAGTCAGGAATCTGGACTATGGGCTTGAACTTAGCTAGTGTCCACAAGACTGCTCTCAGCGTCTGTTTTCTCATCTATGTAATGAAAAGGAATACGTAGCCGATGGGATATAGAAAGCAATCTGCCTGGTGCTGAGCACGGTACTCAGTATCAATGCCTGGGAGAGCCAAGAGCATCCCAGGGTGAGCAAGCAGCCAAGAACACGGAGAGTGAGTGCCAGGGTAGAGCTGAGCTACATCACCTCTGCCCTTTCAGATCCTTCAGTGTTACCAAAGCCACTCCTTGTTATTGCCTTGGGGACACATTCCTATGCTCCAGCCCTCGGAAACAGCCAGAGGGGCTAAGGGACCAATCAGGGTGATTTTGCTGAAATTTATCTCCTCCAGGTTGCCTGCTTATGCTGTATCAGCTTGGCTATCTTCTCAGCTTCCTGTTACTTTGTGTCCTTTATATGACATCAGAGGCACCCCATGAGTCTAGAGTATGGGAAACAGCTCACAAGTGGGATGTGCCATCTCTCCTCAGACACCTAGGCACTACCAGGCCAGCTCTGCCTCAGAGGATGATGTGGAGGGAACACTATGTAAGACTCTAACTCCTCCTCATCATGTGAGACACACTAAGGGCCTCTCTGTACGTAACCATTCGGGTAAAGGGTGGTTAGGCAAACCATGACCCTGGGTAGACTGCTAGCCCAGACACTCACGCTGAAGGCCGAGAGAGGAGAGTGGGAAGAGTGAGCAAGGAGAAAGCAGCCCGGGAGGAGTCTCTGGTCTCTAGCTCTGGCCTCACGCATATGGCCACGTGACTGCTTGCCAGCTGACGCCAGAGACAAAGCAGGTAGCATTCCGATGCCATGCGCTCGACCAAGAACGCTGGGAATCCATGCCAGCAATGGCTTGGCATGGCTGCCAAGAGCCTGGCCCCGGGAGGAGAAGGGTCCCTATGCTTTGTGAAATGGGACCTGTTCTGCCAGTCTACAATACAGAGAAGCCACTGCAAACCTACCAGTTTGAGGGTCCTGCTGAGACAAGGGAGAAGAGGCAGAACCCGGATCACAGGGCCATAAGAGACGGTGTCCCACACACACATAAATACCCAATGTTACCACAATCAGAAGTGACTACTGCTACATTCGGCTCGCTATCCAGGAGACGACAGTCTCACTACAGCTACGGCAGGCCACCAAAGCCTTGGGACACTTGAAGTATCACAGAGGTAGTGGGTCCTCATCAGATGCAACTGCCTGCCGTAGAATCCCCACCAACAAGCTTTTCTCTACGTGGGAAGCCTTGTCAGGTCCAGGTGCTGTACAACCCACGGCAGATTGGCTACTGCTTTTCTTACTACCCAAAGGGGAGGCTGCGGTGCAGGTATGGTTTATAACCATTTAAGATGCAATTATAAAAGACTGACTTGGACATAAATATCTTTCTTAAATACACAAAAGGAGATTCTAAATTGAAGATATTTCTACTGAGTGCCCCCCCCCCCGGCCAGAAATCCCAGTAGGAAGAGCGGTTCACGGAAAACTTCAGCCCAGTATCAGAAAGCCAGAGCATCTTGGGTAGCACTTCTCTGTAATCTAAAGAGAAAACATATGCAGCCTCAAAAAAGTGTATCATTGGCCTCTTTATTCTGCCTGCCTCACGTGACAAGTCCTAACCTTTAACTCTGCCCCAGCCTGATGACCACCATTACCCACAACTCCTCTCCACCATTGTCTGAACACTGAATTCCAGATACCTGTGCACACATCTGCATCATAGGAAACGCGAGACTCCAGATTCTAGACTCCAACTAGAAAATGCCAAAGTCGAATGGCAAAACTGTACTGTTTTGAGCCCGCTTCCTCCAGCAAGTGAATATAACCCATGTTTTGGGGTTTGGTTGTTGTTGTTGCTATTTTGTTTTCCTGCCTAGAGCACAAGATTTCATTCTTTCCCATGATTTCAGCTTGCTCACACCGCACTCACAGCCTTAGAGGATGTCTGGACATCCCTAAGTCTCTCTGCTTGGCATTTTAGAGGTGCAGGTTAATATAGAAAGTGGGGTGCCAAGAACTTTCAGCATTCAAAATAAATACAAGCTACAAAAGCAATTTTAAAAATTAAAGCTTACTCAGAAGACAAATATCATTTACTGAAAATGATTTTGAGTGATAGGTAGCTGCTTTCTGATCAGACGAGAGGACCTATCTCTCGTCTGTCTTCCTCCACTGGCCTGGCAGAAGTGTTTTGACTAAGGGTCACCTGAAGTAGCAGGTGTCCTCTGACTAAGGATCACCCTTGGAAATTCCCAGAATTGCATGATGTTGGCCCTCTCCAGCAATCTCTATACAAATCCTAGCCAGAGCAATGCCACTCTGAGCCTCAGCTGCTGCCCTGGCTTTTAAGGTGGCCCTCCACCAGGCACAGCTGGGGCTGGATCAGTCTTTGGAGGGTAGGCTGGGAAGACTCTCCTTGGTATAGAGGCCTCGGGGCTAAACCCAGTGCATTCAATTAATTCAGAAGACAGTCTTCATGGTTCCACATACTGGGTTAGTTTATCACGAGTTCCAAAATATTTTCAATAGTCAGGAGTATAAAGGAGAGCCAGTGTGGGCTTCTCCACTCCAGTCAGACTCTCACAACCTACAGGCCACTCCCAAGTTCATCTGAGAACAGGATGTGAGGAGGAGGAGAAGGAGGAAGAGGAGGAGGAAGAGACATTGGAAAACCACAAATATGGGCCCACATGGTCTGATGAACCCCCTGGAAAGTGATTGCCTCATCCAGTCCATTCTGTTCACTTACATCCTGAAACCCAACTAGGCTGACGTGCTTGGCCTAAGGGAAACCTCATGTGGCTCACAATCCAAAACCTGGCCACCTTTCCAAGGACCGCAGACACACCCCAGTGGCCTTTGAAAAAAAATCACAGAAGGAGAAAATCAATCAGTGAAAGGTTAAACTGCACTCCATAACAAAAGACTGACTTGCCCGTTGAAATCTCCCAAGCACCGCAGCTCGGGGGACTTTCGTTTTCCCCCTGTAGACCTCTGTCCTGACTGTGAGGCCAGGGCCTACAATACTCAAACTACTGTCCCAGCCAAAGGCACATTGCTCAGTCCTCAAAATAAATGTCCCACATAAAAGATTCTTTGTCTCTGTTTGAAGACAATTGTTGCTTTTTCTTGCTCATCTGCTCCATAACATCAGAAACTGTGGCTAGTTTCCTTCCGTTTGTTGTTGTTGTTGTTGTTGTTGTTGTTGTTGTTGTTGTTGTTCTAACAAGGTGCCTTGAGAAACTGTGTCTTTCTGAAGACATAAGCCAGGAGAAAATTTCTCCAAAGCAAGCTATTTGGTAAACATGCCGGGCCAAGGAGCGCTTCAATCAGCAGGGTGGCAAAACTCTTATCAGATTCCTACCTGCATCTACAGCAAGGATGAATGGAAGTTCTCATGGCCACTCTGGACCACCATCAGGGTACAAAGTTCAGATCTGGACCAGTCCCCTGCAGTCATTTTCCTGGAAGATCTCATCCTGCCCCGTGAAGGGGTAGCACATTCTGAGTCCCCAAGGGAACCTCTGTTTCATCTCCTGTACCATTAATGCATACAATAGTCACTTTCACACCAAATCCCTGGGACATGGAAAGTTCTGGTTTTCCAATTTCCCGCCAGTCAATCTAAGGGACTAGGGAATCAACTTTTTGGTGTACTTTCTGGATAAACCAGAAGTAGGATTCGTTACCTAGAATATAACATAATATATCATATGTAATACAATGCACAGGCTGTTAAATGATAAGTATATAATTATAGTGATTTGATTTACAATAATGGCCGTAGTACAGCCACTGGATGCTCCCAGGCAATGTGTCTAAAATTGTATCTTATGAAAATAATGTTGCCTGCATCCTCTGAGACAGGCATCTCTGTTCCTCTTTGGAATGCTCAGGGTACAGGTTTTGGGAAGGCAACAGGACTTCCCTAGGTAACATGGTGAGCTGGTGGCAAGGACAAATTAGAACCCGGAATGCTCCAGCTCTACTCCCTGGTGTGAGCTTGGGCACTCCAGCCTCCAGAGCTCTGTCTGCATCAGCGTTCTTCCTTCACTTGACACATGCAAATATACCCCGAAAATCCAACTACAGCAATACAAATGAGGCATAGCCATTTTAAGATGATTCTTTCCTGGCCTGAAAGGCCTGGCCCTTCCCTATGCAATGTTCCTCTTTCAAGGCCCACAAGAAGTTCTCCTGGACAGATGGGGAGCACTCACCCAGCAGGGTGCCCATCTGGATGGGCAAAGTCCTCCACACCCCTCTCCTCCAGCCTTCCTAGAAGACCTTGTCTGTGCTGAGCTGGGGGAGACTATATGCCCTGCTGGAGACTAGACAGAAGCAGACAGGTTTATACAGGTCACCAGTCAGAGGTGCAGGCCACACTGCCTCAGAGCCTGTAGCATGCTGCCATGGAAGAAGATACTGGTGGGCCTTCATTGTCACACATGCCTGGTGCTCAGCCCAGCCAACATTTGCCAGTACCCTGGAATCCACTTGTCCAGGACAGTGTGAGACACGATGAGGCTCTGGTGTGGCTACCCTGGGCTTGGCCTTAATTTAACAGCAGAAAAACAGAGGTCCATGCCCCCAGGCAACCCAGCACAGCAGTCCATTTCACCAGGGCCTGCTTACCTGCCCCTTATATTAAATCCAACAGGGAGGAAAACAGACAAATATTTGTTTTCCTCACCAGAAAAGAGCTTCCTCTTTTGTGTATGTGTATACAAAAAAACTAAAAAATAAATGTTGCCAAAACAAGCTATTTGAACATGGGAAGATGTCCTGAACAGCCTCCCTGGAAACAAACCCACTTAATCCTGTTATTTCCCAGGTACTAGGCTCTGCTCTGGCAGTACATAGGACCCTGATGTTCAGCAAAATAGTGGTTTTGGTTTAAGGCCCTGGAACAACCTCCTCTGACACTCTGGTCTTTCCTGTGCTTTGGGTTCCACACAATGGCCGAGGGAGAAGCAGAAATGTCCACTTGTTCGGAGGTCTGCTTTAGTCCTAAGCATGATGAAGAACTCAACTAGCTACTGCACAATCTCCACCCTCCAACCCTATGCCATGGCTCTTCTATGGGCAAGGGTTTTCCCTGGCAAGGCTACAATGGAGTGTGAGCTTCTGTTAGAGACCCCATCATGGCCAACGCTAAGCCAACCAGCTCTGGGTGGGCACATATCTTCCACGGATGCTCATCTACATCTGAGATCATCCCCAAATGTCTCACCCAGGGCTTTGCATTTGCTAAATGCCTCTGATGCAATAATAAATAAAATCTCCAAGTAGGGGCCATGAGCAGCGCAAAGCATACTAACAAAACCAAACCAACTAAACACATGGAAGAGACGGTCAAAGTTAGTGGTTGGTTGCGGTTCTGACTCTGTCAAAAGAAAACCTCCTTACTCTGGAGTTCCTTCTCTGCATCGACTAGAGCAGGCAGCCCAGGATAGTAAGCATAAAGCAGGCCTGGACTTCTCCGGCCTCGTCCATATTCCCGGAAACAGGGCCTCAAATGCCAGCTCATGGCTCCGGGGTGTTATGGAACTAGGTGGCCCCCACTCTGCGTGATTTGAGGTGAATGCCCCCCACAAGGCTATCCAAACCATATTCAAAAAGTGGGGAGCTAAGCAGCATACTCACACACATATGAAAGAAGGCTTAATTCCCAAGGCTATATAGTGTAGTTTTAACCCAGGCTACATACACACATGTAGAGACACAGTTTTCTCTCTCAGATAGCCAGACCCTATGTGCTCAAATAAAATGAAGCTATTGCTGGCCCGGAGAGATTACTTAGGGTTTTGAAATCCAACTTTGAAGAAATTAATTTCAGTGTTACCTAAAATTCCTAAAATTATGTCAAAGACAAATTCACCCCCCTTTTTTTTTTGATCCCCACGAACCTCCTCAAGCCTGCTAGCTGGGCTGTATGAGCCACCTATAAGAAGGTGCATTTATTAAAGTGGTTATGAACTGTGTTTTGTGGTTGTTATTTGGTTCTGCTTTGCTTTATTTAACTGTTCCATAAACAAGAACTTCCCACACAAGGATCTTCCACGACACCCTGGATTTTGGCTGCTACGCTGAAGGGTCACCCTAAACCAGCACTCTGAAAATTCCCATCTAGCTTTAAATAATATTTTTAAAGTAAAAAGGGTTTAGTAAAACAGTTCAAATTTTCGAGAAAGGACTTAGGCTTCCGAATAACATTTCCAAACACCCACCCTCAACAGATATTTTTTCTTTTCTATTGTTTAAGATGCCTGCTATAATATTTTATATGCTCGATAAAATTTCTATGTGGCTAGCAGCCCCCACACCTGAGATCAGAAGCTGTGTTTCACAAATCCCAAGTTCTGGATAGAGGACAGCGTGGCATTCGTTGCAAGCTGGCTGGCTTCGGGTTCGAGAGCAACCTACCTCGGATGTGTCCCCGACTCTGAAAGGCAGCCCCTGCTAAAGAACCCCTCTTAGAAATACGCCCATTAAATATTTAAATGCCAAGTAGCTAAAGTGTAAAAGCTCTTACCTCTCCAACCTTGATCATGCCCGAGGGGCATAGGTCCACCGCCCTGACAGACTACCTCTTGGCCGCCGCTAGCGCTGCGCTGGCATGCCCGCGGCCGCTGGCTGGAGTCCGGGGTGACTTGCGTTGGGCTCCTGGGCGCGCAGGAACAGCCGAGGGCAGTGCAGAGCCGTTCCCGCAACTCTTCGCAGGGTGGAATGGCCTCTGGCCAGCGCACGGCAAGGCCCCCAACCCCGGACCCACCGCTCTCCAGGCTTCTGCAGTCTTACATCCAACGACCCACCACGCAAAAAGAGTGGCCCGAAGGATCGAGTCACGCGTCCACGGCTGGCGCCACTGGAGACCTTTGTCCCGGACGCAAACGAGATCATGCGGGCCCGCGTGCGCCCACGCCCTGCCGCGGAGGACCGGGCCGGCGTGCTCCGTGACTTTCTCCAAGTTCACGTGCATCCCGAAGCGGCCAGGCGGGCGCAGCGGGCCCGGACGCTCAGAGCCTGGCCGTCGGGCGGGCTCGGGACCCAGCGGCCCAAGGCGCGAGCGGCGCCACAGTGAGAGCCACCGGAGGCGACCGGAGGGCACCGGGACGGAGCGGGCCACTGGTCTGGAGCTGCCCGGGCTCCGAATACAGCGGCGGCTTGGCACAGACGCGACGCGCGCCCGGTGCATGCTAATGGCCGGCGGGCGCGCCATGAATTATTCAGCAGCGGCGCGGAGAGGACGAGCGCGGCTCGGAGGGCGGCCTGGGCCGCGCGTCCCCCGCCGCTGCAGAGCGGCCGCACCGACTTCCCAAACTTTCCCCGGCCCGCACCGAGGATGCGGCCCCCGCGGCGCCGCGGTCCCCGCCCGAGCGCGCTGGCCGCGCTTCCCCCGTTGCCGCCTATTTTATGTCTTTTGTCTCGGAGTTGGCACCTGTCCCAGAGAGCGCGTTTCCCTGCCCACCCCTTCGCCGCCGGATCGGGGCGGGGGAGGGGGCACGGGGGACCGGGGAGGAGGGGACGAGGGAAGCGAGGCACCCGCGCGCCCTGCGTCCTGGGGAGACCGCTCGGGGGCGGCGGCGGCGGCCGTGCCCGAGCACCCGGGCACCTCTGCTCCGCCGGGAGGTCAGGGCTGCGAACGCGCCCGGAATACCAACGAGGCCGCTGTGCCCGCTGCGGGCCGGTGCGTCCGGGCGCCGCCCCTCCCGGGCGGCCCCCACCCAGACGGGCGCGCTCGGGCTGGGCGGGCGGCGGGAGCTGCGGATTCGCCGCCCCGGCCCCGCGCCTGGCCCCGCAGCTCCGCGTGCGCGCCCCCGCGGGCACGCCGCCCCGGGCGCTCCCCGCTAGCGCGCGTCCGCCCCGCGGCCCCGCCCGTCGCCTTCGCGCGCCCACCCCACTGGGCACCGCACCGCGGAGACCCACCGGTAGAGCCCCGGGGCCAACGTAGCGGGGAGGGCTGAGCAGGAGCGCATCCCCTGCCTGCGCCGCCCAGGCCGCCTTGGCACGGAGGCGGCTGCCGGGGCGCGCTCCGCGGCTGCGCTCCAAGGCTCTGGCTGCCATGATTGCGGGTAGTACCGGGACGCGCGTGCACGCTCGGGGCCGATAGGGACCCTCGGTCGACAGCGATCCCCTCTGCCCGCCCGCAGCCCAGTGCGCGCTGAGGACAGTCGCCAGGGTCACCGAGCTCTAGAGTACTGAGACAGCGTGGTGAGCCTGGTAGTGGCAGTGGCTTCCCGCAGGAAGGGGCGCGCGCATGGGCGACCCGGCCAGTCCAACGGAGCAAGGGGAGCGGTGCCCAGCGGGGTGCCGCAGGGAGGGCACACGACCTCGCGAATGGGCACGGGGAGTAATGCACAGAACTGAGCACGCAAAGGGGCCGCGCAAGGTTCCCGGGGAGGCATAGGATTCGCGGAGGCATGTTGCCCAGAGCTGGTGCCCACCTCCAGGCTT
This sequence comes from Rhynchomys soricoides, assembly GCA_019843965.1. Taxonomy (NCBI): domain Eukaryota; kingdom Metazoa; phylum Chordata; class Mammalia; order Rodentia; family Muridae; genus Rhynchomys; species Rhynchomys soricoides. The sequence goes on along the minus strand of JADRCH010000028.1, from coordinate 2,643,879 downwards.
GCTCCTTTCCTGCTGGAAACGGCTTCCTGCTATTAGGACTGGGGCACAGGAGCTGCGGGGGTAGTTCAAGGCCATGGCTTTGCTCTCAGCCCTGCAGCGACACTGCTGGCTCCAAGCCACCCCGGGCCCCTAAAAGGGGGAATGGGACGGCTGTGCTCCAGGACCTGGTTACTGGTTAGAATGCCAAGGAGGCCGCAGCGTCTTCCAGATCGCTTCACTAGCGCACACAAGCGTTTTTTCCAAACAGAGGCCAGCCTGGGCCTCAGGCTCTCAGAGACACATGTGAACACAGGGTCCCTAGACTTGGATTCCCTCCTCCTGTCCAGACATGCTCTGGACCACAGCCACTTGGACCTGGCTGGTTCTGGAGGTGTATGATAGCCCGTTGACGACCAGGGCCAGGAAGAACAAGGCCTCCAGGGCCCATCCCACAATCTCTGTGCCTTTCTCCCTCCTCCTCCTCCCCACTGGCCTTGGCATTCTAACCAGTGTCCTTTGACGTCATATCTCGCCATTTCTGTCAACCAATTGAAACTTGCCCGTTGTAATAAAAAATATATTTTTTTTATGCCATTGGTAAATTCAAAAGTTCCTCGTGTGTCCGGCTTCCCAGGAAACTACGTTCCACTTTGTATCGGACTGCCACGAGGGAGGACCTGAACACACTGGGTAATGGTAGCCTGGGCTTGCTGGCTCTGCCAGGGCCTATAACTACTAGTGACCTGTCTTATAAGTTCTGTAGACCACCATGACCCTGGCCTATACTATAGCCACACCACATCAGTGCAGGCAACCCAGGACATACAGTTTAAGGGAAGGAAAAAAAAAATCCAGGACACATCCTGTCCTGATCAACTTTCATTTTCTACAACTGCCAGTAACTGAAGACAATCACAACTAGTGAGCTTCATTCTTTCAGGCAAGAGTGTATTGTGGCCTCAGTTCCCAGGACTAGAGTCCCAGGGCCAGAAGGGCAGGGGCCCTACTGCATTATACTGGAGTGGCTCTACCGAATCCTCGCCACAGGGCTGGTGAAACCTATCTTTTCTGGCACTGTTTGGTCCTTTACAATTCTCCTTACTGTCTGAGTTCCCAGCCTCGATCAGAAAGTGTGGCAAAGGGCGGCCCTGTGTTAGGCAGTCTCCTAATGCCACACAGATCCCTAGGAAGCCTCTCCTGCTGCAGCCACAGTAGGGGCTGGGGGTGGGGTGGGGTGGTAACCTCAACCATGAGGTCAGAAAACACTAAAGATGTCTTGTGGTCTAGTGAGTTTTGAGGCCCCAGAAGGACAGAAACTCTAGGACTAAGCTTAACTGCAGAGGTCCTGGTATTCCAAACACCAGGCCCGTCTAAACGCCAAAGCTGGTTTTTTCCAAAATAATGAGCAAGCTCAGGAACGACCAATTGGGGATTCTGAACACAAATATATGGCGCTTATTTTCACACAAAACTGCTCTCGAGTGCAAATTCTAAAACAGTTGCATACCTTTGAGATATGCTCGTGCGGGGGAAAAAGAACTAAAAGTTGCCTCCAGCCACTGCACTATAATGATCTATTTCTAATCACCTCCCTAAATACTATAAATATTATACGTAATATGATATATGTTTTGTGATTAAATGGCAGATTAAAACATTGATTTTTTTTTAAAGCCACAAAGAAAAAGAGATTATCTCCCATTATACCACTTACAAGTTTTGTCCCCACTGATGCAAATACAGATTTGACAAGTGTATCATTACTGAGCCCAAGGACCGAATGCCAGGATATTAGCTTTGTAATTTTCACCTGAAAGCGTTGTGTAATCACGCAGGGTTGCTAACCTTCTTTTTATTAGTTGACTTCCCACCCTTACTTTCACATGGTAATAAATTAATTTAATGTCTTCTCCACCCCCCTTTCCCAATTTTTATTTGGTAACACAAGAAATTGGGTGAGTCAGAGCAATATTCAGGAAAGCATACTTTTTAAAATTCTCCCTGTACTTGGCAAGGATTTGTATGTAATTTGGTTGCAAATTCAGAAATCAAATTCTGCCTAATTTAGGGGAAATAACGGCCTTCGGGTAATTCGATTGGACATTATGCAGTTTGGTTGGCTAGCTGCTTTTTTTGGGGGGGGGCTACTGGCTATTATATTATTCAAAGGAAAAAAATTAAACTATGCTCAATTGATCTAAAGGGAAATTTTGATCTGAAACCTGACATTTTTAAACTGTTGATGAGCATTTTGCCAGACAAGTTTCTGGTAGGAATCTGTCGGCTGTCCCTCTGGGCCACAGCCATGCCTGGGGTAAGATGTTTGAAAATGACTCCCAAAAAGCCTGTCCCTGGACCAGGATGTTTATAATATTGGCCTTATATAGTTTTTTTTTTTTTTTCCTGATTTCTCCCAAGATCTGCCTGACGGGAATTTAGCCAGCAACTTCCTTCCATGCCCTTCTTTGAACCCTGGCTTTCTCTGCTCAGCCCCTGGCCCACAGTCCAGCCTCAGAAAGCCGTGGGGATCCACTTTCGATTTGCCTCTCTCCACAAAGACATGTTTAATGGTGTTAAATCTTCAGTATCCAGGGCATTATGAGGACTTAGTAAACAGATGCACTTAATCTAGTTAAAACAAGCAGGATGATCGTGAGGGAGAATTCAGGTTTTCACTCGCTCGACTTGCATGTCCAAGAATAATGGTGTTTAGAACCCTGGCAGCGTGAGCCTGCAGCCGCTCCTGGGTAAGATGCCACTTCAATCATTGCTGACAATGTGCCCTTCAGAGGAGCTGCGAGCCAGCTTTGAGTGTTCTGTGAAAAGGCAAACCAGGCTTAGGATTTCTTTCTTTCTCTTTCTTTCTTTCTTTTCTTTTTTTTTTTTTTTTTCTTTCGTCTTTGTCTGGAAGTAGAGTGCAGGTTTGGGAGTCCATTTTACTATGCCTGTATCATACGAACTTGTGCTTCTGTCTTGGGAAGGCGACTTTCTTACCCGATTATTTATACACAAAACCTATTGGCACCCGTGTCCCTTGACTATATATATATACATATACATATGTGTGTATGTGTGTATGTTGATATGTATTGGTTATGAAGGAAATTGAGAAAGGAAAGAAACTCACTGACTCAAATAGAGATAAAGCAACGGAAGAAAATCTTGAGCTGTTAGAACAACAGCAAGCAAGCAGCCATGGAAGCGATTCTTCCCTCCCAGACATAATGAAGCCATTTTCAGAATCTTTTGCTTTGGTTCCCTCCGTTTTGTGTCAAACTTGGCTTTCGTTTGTTACCAACAGTAATGAAACTCTGGCTGTAGCATAAGCCTGTTTGAGGGCAGCAGCAGACCCAGGATGGTGGGAGCCAGCCACCAGCGTCTCCACCAAGGCAGCTGATCTCCTCACTCTACCCTCTTCCCAATCCTCTTTCTTTTTTTATATAAAGACCACACTTAAGTGTGCCTGCAGCTGACGGAGGCGAGGCTTTCTGCTCCCATTGCTGGTGGGTGCTTAACTCTACATCCCTATACTCATTTGTGCTTGGAGAGCCTCTCTGAGCTACAATGTAGCATCTTTAATGCACTTTGGAAGCTCATCCGATCTCTTTTTCATTTACCCTGTACTGACATCAAAGAGTCTAACCACCCTGAAAACATTCTGAAGGGTTTATTATCTCTCAAATAGAAGGGGAGCATAACAACTGGGAATCTGTGATAAATGTATTTGGTCATAAATGTATGTATTTTTTATATGTAGCATGCATACTAGAATGAAGATTTCACCTTGATTCAGATGATGAATTATAATTAATATTTTTTTCAATCCAAAGTAACAAAATTTTAATAGTATGAACTGGAGATAAAGAAAGCATCATTCCTGATGAAAAAACACCATGGCTTGATTCTTGGCTTTATATGTGGAATAAGAAAAGGCATGGCACAAGTTTTAAAAAAAAAATTTTTTTTAAATAAAAATTACCTTTCAAAGGGAAGAGGGTGCTGAGTTAATTTTAGTTGCTCAGTTCTACAATTTCTAAAATGGTACCATCATAAACTTGGAAGCTAATATCCTTCTAAAGAAAGTACTGTGCAGTTCACAGCATTTTATCAGCAATTTAGGGTGTATTAGAATTGGTAATTTTACAGATTCTAGTAGGAGGTACACATTTCCAAGAAAATGAAAATACATTCAAAAGTTCTCAAAGCATCTTCCTCCCCCAGAAGGCCCTTCCTTTGACACCGAGACACCTCGGTTTCTTAGGAGCACTTTTGCATCTTGTTCATCCTTTACTGGGGTCTTTAAAGGCCACTAGCCTAAGATCGCAGACTCCCCTCGCAGAACATGGAAGCCAAGCTTAGCTGTGTGATTCTAAACTTCAGAAACCGTGGAGCGCTCTACGTGTGTGCTGCAGATTTTAAAATAATGGCTGGCACAATAAGAAAGTCTGTTGAAAACTTCTCTCCCCCATAGCTGAAAGGAAGACGCCAGGAGCACTTCTGTTATAGAGTTGAGTCGGGTTAGAAGCCCGCTAGAGTAAAGGTTTTAAAGCAAGAGGGGGCACAAAGCTAAGGTAGAACTTCAGTGACTCGTTGTTAAATTGCAAGTGATTGCAGAACTGCTTTAAAACTCAAGACTTTGCTGATTGTTCTTTTTTTTTTTTAAGGGTTGGGACAGGGCTTAGCTGTCTGTAGGTCATGCTGGATGTCGGAATTTTCGGGGAGGGGTTAACTACAAGGTGCTCTTACTTACTGAAATACTCTTATTATTTCAAGCCGTCAAATACGATTTCGCACAGTGACGTTTCCTCTATGGCCTCATTTCCCTAATTATATCTAATGTCAACTTCAGACCGAAAAGTCCAGTTCTTCATGGATGTCCTTTATACCAGAGAGGAAATACCTTAACTAGGGATTTACTCAAGGAAAGGGAGTATTTAACTACCACAAAAGAAAGATTCAGAAGAGAGAAAGAAAGAAAGAAAGAAAGAAAGGACAGTGCTTTCATTTTGCTTCTGGCTATTACAGTGATTCCTGCTTTCAAAAGCATATGAAGTTTATTTTCCTTAAGTAAAAGAAAGCGGTCATCTAGGCCACTGGACAAGAAGAGGTATTAATCTTGGGAGATACATATCTATGTATATGTAATATTATGTATAATGTATTACATATATTATATATTGTGTATATATTACATATATTACACATATACATAATATATACTATATTATATTATATATAACTTTTAATGACAAATGCAAATTTTGAAAATGTATGTTGAGATAACCAGAAACATGAGCAGACATTTCACTGCTACACCTAGCTCTCCATGTTATGCAGAGGGGAGGATTTAAGTTCACATTTAAAAGACTTTTCACCATTGTGAATGCCTAACCCATTAACCAGTTTTTCAGCTTGGTACTCTAAATTCTCAGCATGTTCTGCCTCTCGGTTGCACTCTGCCCAAAAGACTTTCTCTCTAGGAGAGGCGGTGAACATAGGTACTGCCTGCTCCTTTTCTCCTTCTCAAAATTTTAAACTCAGAAATATGTCCTGTGCTGAACACTGAATTTACAGCAGGACCCCAAAGCTCACAAGGAAACTTCGTGAGTTGGGGAAAAAGCCTGTCAGTGCACACCTGGAGCCACAGATTCAGAAAACCTAACCGGCTGTTCTCCAAAACCAAAACACTCGTCCTGAAAACAGTCTGCAAGAAACACAGAGTTCTCTGCTGTGATGAGAATTATAAGAATTAAAACCACTCCAAGGCAGACAGGTTGAGAGAGACTTTGAGACAGTCGGTTGGTGCCTCATACTTTAATACTGAGAACATGAAGGGTTAGATTCAGAGAGGTAAAGTCTCGGGGAGTGTGTGTGTGTGTGTGTGTGTGTCACGCGCACGCGTGTGTGCACAGCAATAACACTTGGGTTTCCTCTGTGGCCCAGCGGCCGATCTGAAGTCCTTATTGGATAGCCCTCAGCCAGGTGCAGGGCAGGCCCTATCTGTAGCCTCCTGAGTTACACCCTTTCTCATTACACCTGTGCCAACACCCAAAAAAAGTCAGAAAAAATCGACCTAGATAACAGGCAGCTGCCTGATCAATAGAGCTTTCCTCGCAATAAAAGCTGTGCTTTGTGAACAAGAGCCGGGCTCTTGGCTCAGCCACTCTGAAAGCTTCAAGGGCCCCAAGGCCACATTGGTAGAGCTAATGGTGTAGGCTAGGTTCAGGCTCAGACTGAAGACAATTCCCTCTGCCGGGCTCAGCACAACTATGAAGGCTGTGGACAGACAAATGGCTATCTTGTACCCCAGAGGATCATCAACTCCAGTCTCCCAAATTGGGGCCATCTTGTTATAATGTTTAAAGGGAGAAGTTGAGATTCTTCCTCTCCCATGTTCAGTCCTTGCCTTTATTAGGGCCAGCCCAGAGGTGTTTGACATGGTTCAAGTCAATTACAGCATTGTTACCCCATAAGCACTGGACACTATAGGAGCTGCTAAGCATTTTAATTACAAATGACTGCCTCCTTGGAGAAGGGGTTCGGAAGGTGGAAGTAACCGCATTGCTGGTGCATATAGCAAGCACTTCACAACGTCCATAGCATGACAGGAATCCATGTGT
>JADRCH010000028.1:2623373-2637270 GCA_019843965.1 Rhynchomys soricoides | reverse complement strand
ATAGCAAGCACTTCACAACGTCCATAGCATGACAGGAATCCATGTGTAAATAGCCAGCACTTATAACTTACACGGCACACTTCCACCTCATCTCATCTGACCCTCCCAACCCGAGAGAAACAATAAAAATGATCAGACCTCTTGAAAGACTGAGGCCCAGCAGGCAGAGAAAAATGTCCCGGCTACATATTACACAGACCTGGGCTCCTAACCCCTGTCACACAAATGCGCTTTAAAAAAAACCAAAGAAACCAAACAAACAAACAAAAAACAACAAACCATCACCGTTCACTTCCCATATAGGCTAATTTCACAGGTAAAAGCAATTTCCGGAAGGAAAAAAACAAAAAACAAAACAACAACAACAAAACAGAATTCCTTTGAAACCTCAGGCCAGAACTGCCTTAAACTGGTTCAGCTTAGTCATCCTCCCCAAACTGAGTCCCAAAGCCAGCTTTGGTCATCTGAAGCTTCCACTGAGAGGTACATCCTGACCAACTCTTCAAAACCAGACTTGAGGTACAAAAATCACGGACACAAGCTCCCCACCGTGCCTTTGAGACTCCTCATAAGAAAGCCACCTGGCCTGAAATGAGGGATCCTATCTCCAGGTCCCTGCCCTCATTCCCCCCAAACTGGAGCCTTCTTAACCAGTCAGCCAGCGTGGTTCCCTGCCCCATGCCTGCCTACAGCCATGTTGGGGCCTGGCATGGTCTCATTGTTAAAAGAAGAACAGTTGATTCGAACAAGTGGAAAATCTGAAGGTCTCCTCTGATCAGCAAGGTTACGGAATACTTTTTACTGAGGTCCCCACTCAGAAGGAACTCAGGATCCTCAGAATCCCACCAAGGATACCATCTATGGCAGATTGCTAACTGTCTCAGAAAAGAGGAAGGCTAGGTTAATGCCTTGGTGGACGGTGGAACTAAGACTAGGGGAAGGCCTGAGGATAATTTGGTAAGCCAACTGATGGGAGACCCAAATGCAAGAGCTGTCTCCATATGGTGCTGCTTCTAAGCGGCAGTGCATTGCACACAGGCGAAGGTACCACGCAGCTGCCTCCTCTACTCCTGGTCGTGGCAGGACCCTTGTCCCAGAGCCTTCTTTACAATGCTAAGGCATGCCTTGGCAACTCCAGAGTGCTTAGCCTTCCCGGAGGCAGTTTCTACCCTGCAAACAACACGTTCAGAAAGGAAACCCACATCTTGAAAGTCTTCCTGGCAAAGCCTGGCAATAGTTAAAGCTGGGAACAAAACTTGGAAATAACTGAGAATCAGGCCAGAAGACCTTGCCCAGAAGAGCCAGGGGCTGAAGGACTCTGCCATCTTCAAAAGCAGTGGCTTCTAAGAGTCCTTTGCTTGTTTTCTTTCTGCACCTAATTACAAGAAAGTGCCTTTTATAAAAATAGATAAGGCCCATTTTCAAAACACAAGGAGTTAAGTCTTAAAAGCTTCTCGGGATAAAAATTATAGCCTTGTCCAATATGTGTGGAAGGACAAAGAAGACAGGGCACAGAGCTATCGGGCCTGAATCTGGTTCCTGCTGTGTGCGTGGCATGAGATGCTAGCGTCACCTGGCATTACCCTCCACTGGAGATGTAATTTGGAGGGGAAAGAAGGCTTGTTTGGAGAAGGGTCTGAGGAGTCCAGCTTTCTGGACAGAGGATTCTGTCTTTTCCTACTATAAACGGACTTCCAAGCATCGGTAAAAAGAGCAGAAAAGAGTTAGCAAAAGACCAATTCTCTCTCATATCTGCATCCAACCATCTGAGGTCCTTAATAACTCCTGGGCAAGTAACAAACTAAGAGGACCAATGTCTCACCTGGCCACAGGCCTGCTTGGGACCCTTAAGCAAGGACATAGGAGCACCAGCTCATTGAATGAAGACGATTTGGCCTGGCGCGCCTCCTGCAGGCAGCCCCAGAGCTGAGCCAAGAACCAAGGCGCTAGGCATCAGGTCCGAGGGCAAAGGTTCATCGTGTGGCATTGAATCCCAAGGCAGCCCAGTGTGCAACCTACAGTCAGGCTGGGGACCGCTTGGATGCTGGAACGGCGGTCAGAGCCACAGCAGAGCATGTATGTGTTTGTCAGGCAGAGATTAGGTCCAAATCTGTAGCCCTAGGTCTAAGTTGGAATCCAGTGTCTGTGTGAGTGTTGGGAATGGAATCTGCGATCCCAACTGGGGTTGCGGTCTATCCAGGTCTGATTTTCCGCCCTGGACGAGGTCCAGGATCCAGGTCGGGGTCCGAGTCAGTGTTTAGAAGTGTCCGGAGCTGGGTCCCCGTCTGAGCCCAGGGTCAGTGACCAGGGTCCTGGTCTAATCTTTGCTTTGCACAGGCTCCGGGGTCCGCACGTAGGGGTCCGGGGCTGGGCGCCTGTCTGTGGCCAGGTTGGGTGTCCAGATTGGGGTCTGTGTCCGTGTCCAGGTCCAGGCCAGCGGCGCACAGGCACGGGCGGCTAAGGCTGCACGCGCCCCAATTAGCCGCGGGCCAGGCGGCGGGCAGCCCCATTGAGGGTGAACAAAGGGCGCGACCCCGGGGTCAGGAGTCGCGGGCTGCCGGCCGCTGCTTTGTTCCCGTGTTTGCTCGGCCGAGCAGAGCACACACTATATTGACTAAAGCGGATTAGAGGGTCGCGCCCTGACGGTCGCGAAGACCCGCAGCCTGGACCTCCCAGGAGCACGAACGGGCCCTTTCCAGGCCGAAGCTCGCTCACTGTGCGCCCCTGGGGAAACTGAGGCTCGGGTTGCACCCTGAGGGCTCAGAGTCGTGCGCCCCGCAGCCCTGGTGTCCCTGCCGCGCAGGGGTCACTGCAAGGAGCCTCACCAAGCCTTTCACGCCAAAGGAACACTGACACTTCTCTGGCTCAACATGTGACAGAATTTTGCCGTTTTATTTCCATCCAGCAGGACCTAGGAATTTGTTTTTTAAAAGGAAGACCTGCCTGAAGGCTAAGAATTCCTTTAGTTAAACACGTGAGCAGATTTCCTCCATATTACAAAATCAATTCTGCAACATTACTGACAAAAACAAAACAAAACAAATTCAGGCCCCTGGTCTTGAAACCAGCCGTGTGACCCAGATGTGAATCGAAAGGGGCTTGCATGTGAAAGAAAACTTTTGCGATATAGACATTCTCGTAAACATAACCTTAAAAATTATGTTTTTAAAGAAGATGATGACGATAAATAGACTGCTAAGATTATTTTTTGACATCATGGATCCTAGATTCATTTACTTCTCCGTTACCCAAAAGTTTCTATGCCTTGAAATTGACTTTAAACACAAGACAGCCACAGTGAAGTACACAGAGCCCAAGAAGGAATACCCCTTCCTCTTCATGCTAAACTTTAGAGGACACCAATCACTTCTCCCTAAGTCCACATGAAATTTTAATTGAGATTTTTACACTGGTTATGTAAGCACTTGTGTCTGACTAGGGGCCCCATGAAGTATTTGATTGATAACCTATCAGTGTAAACATCTTCTACAGAGGAACAAATAATATTTACTCACAGTAGGGTATATGTTGGCCTAACGAATATTTCTGTTGCCTGCCATCTATTCTCAATAAGTAAAGGAAAACATGTCATTTGTCTATATTTCTTTCCCTAAGCCTTTAAAAATAACCATCCAACTATGAAAATACCACGTGTTTAAGGAATGCAGGAAAAAGCTTACAGTCTAAACAATGAGAATAAAATATAAACATGTTAAGATATAGGTAATCTAAGTAGAAAGTACAGAGAGAGAGAGAGAGAGAGGTGCAGGTTAAATTCAAAATACACAGAAAAAGAAAATCTGGGCATAGGTAGGTCCTAATATTCTGAATATTTCCTTCTCCACTAGTATTTAATGAATACATGCACACAATAACATAATTTACATACGTACTTACTGTTAGGGAAGTGTCGTATTCTGTACTTCCCCAAGCTACCACAAACTCTTTGTTGACACCATTTTTAGGGTGACACAATCTGCCACTACTGTTCTGTGAAAATTTACTGCAGTGCCATTTATTCTTCGAACTTCATCTTTTTGCTATTTTCTCCAGTAATTAATACTGTGGCCCATGAACCTGACTGTAAAATCTGTGTGCAGTGTGAGCTACTAAGAAATCTCTAAGGGCTGGAGAGGTGGTTCAGTGATTCAGAGCATGAGTCATTGTTGCAGAAGACCTAAGTTCGATTCCCACCACCCACCTGGTGGCTCACACAAAGCATCTTAACTTCAGCTCTAGGGGATTTGATGTCTTCTTCTGAATCTCCAAGGGCACTAGGAGTACCAGTGGTGCACAGTCATGCACATAAAATAGAACACATAAATCTTTTTTTAAAAGTTTTTTAAAAAGAAAAAAAGGAGAGAAAGAACGAGAGACAAAAAAGAAATCTCTAGTTCTCAGCAAGGAACTTAACTTTACCAATTTTGAAATTTCTTTTGAATTTAGCTGACTCCATTATACATTGTACATACATTTGTTAGTTCCCCTTTAGAAGCCTGGCTTTGTGGAATTTTTTTTCTTCTTCTAATTTGTAGGACCAGCTGAGGTCCATGCCCAATTACGAGATGGCATTTGGGGACTGGATCCTTACATTAACCATTTCTGGTATAGCCCCACTAGCAAGCCCCTTAACTCCATTGGCAATCCACCACTTGGTGAATTTAAGTCAAGGCTATAAAGTGGACACCTTGGAGACAACTATCTCTACAGCTCTGAGGGACACCTCACATCTAACAAGAGGCCTGCTTTATTTGGCTCAAGTGTCTTATTTTGCCCAGGATCCAAACACCAATACTGCTGTTTACCACATCACCATACTACCGGTTCCTATGCTGACAGCCATGTTCCCTGCCTTCCCCCAGCCCCACAAAAGGAAAGCCTCACATGACCTTCTCCACCTTCATAGCAGGATTCCGGGCCCCTCTACTCCCATGTACCTGAAGCTTGCATACATTCTCAGTTTTGCAGTATGGCTGTATGCTACTGGACTGATTATGGTCTGACTGCTAAATCTGGGCTCCCAAAACCTCAGGGAAGAAAACTGGAGCCAGGGAGCCCAAGGCCTTCTCCTTGAACACCTAGGGCCTGAGCTGGCCACTTAGAGGAGACAGATAGGGTTCACCTGGGAGGAAGAAGTGCCTCTGGAATGGAAGAGCAAAGAAACGGGGACAACAGAGCAGACAGGCATTGTAGCATTATCTGCAAACAGATAATGCTCAACAGGGAGGAAACCCAGGAAAATGTGAGCAGAGCTTGTCTCTTCGTGGAAAGCACAAACCACCTCTTCTCACATTCATTTCTGTAACCTCTAAATGGTTTACAATGTATCCATGATGCATTCAGAATCACAGGACTATGTTACATCAAAAAGATATAATTCACAGGGAGAATGAAATGCGTGAATGGCTACTATTTATGAATTTAACAATACAAACACTAATTATCACACATTGCCTTTAAAAAAGTTAGTTTACAGCGATTCACATTTCTCCCGCCCTTGACCCTGTAAGGAAAGCTTCTGTTTCTCAAATAGAAACTGAAACCAGGAATCCGCCAACACTGGCTGCTGGTGTCGCTGGTCTGCAAGCAAGGAGTTACAGCAAGCAGGTTCCTGCTGATACCAGGAATGAAGCACCTCAAGGCTTCAAGGAGTGTGTCTACTCCGTAACCCTAAAACAGCTTCCAGGGCATTTTTCTTGAAGAGTCAATGTATTTCCTACAGAGTTTTGTTTGTCTGTCTGCTGTTTTCACATTGTCAGTAGTAGTGCCCGGAGCCAGGGCAGAACTACAGAGAACAAAGACCATCTAGGTTCGCCTTAAAGTAATGGTGTTTGCATGGGTCCCTTTATCACTCAAAGGGCATGATGCAGCTTTCAGGTCTGACCAGTGGCCCTATGGAGCATGACAGTGTCTCGGCAGGGTGGGGATTCTCCCACATGATAACATGACAGCCTTAGAAGGAAGAACTGTGCAGAGACCAGGGCTCAGTGTAAGTTGGAGGACACTCCAATCCCGGGACCCTGACCCCTGTGAGAATGTATCTTCTTTCTCACTTGTTTACAGTTTAGACTCCAGCTGCTGGAATGGGTCTCCAGATCCAATGAGGATGACTTAAATATCTTTCTTTAAAAGTGGGTTAAAAGGCGTGCCCGTGCACTGTTTTCTACTCTAAAAGGCAATTCCTAAATTTGGATTGAAAAAAAAAAAGGTTCTTGAGCTTGAAAACTCCAATGGTTTTCAGAATGTGAGTGAGATCCGCCACTCTTCGTGCTAAAAGCATCTTAAATGGCCTAAAATAAATCAGAACAAAACGTTGTGTGCAGAACATATGTCTCCCATCACTACTGGCTTTCTGAAGGCAGTTTGAGCTGCCGCACACAGACATGTGTTGACCCATGAGCTGATGGCCCAGACTCTGGTGGGCCCAGGACCTGTGAGGCACCAAACCTCTCACAGACAGTACATTCCCAGCCTTAGACACCAAAGGCAGTCTCAGTGCTCAATGGGGATTAGACTATAAAACAAACAAACAACAACAACAACAACAAAACCCACAAATACAATCAACAGGTGAATTGTATAAATACACACATTTATTTCCTCCAACTCAAAGAAGAAAGAAGAACGACTGGGACTTGGAATTTTTAAGCCGAGAATGGATGGGCACACTTTCAAAAGATTTCTTTTACTTCCTCTCCTTACCCTGGGCATAGCAAAAAAACATCCCTGCTTTCTAAAACAAAAACACATGCCATTTTAATTTAGCAAACAAAAGCCAGGATGAAAAAAAAAATCTCTGCTGAGACGGTTTTTAAATTAAAAGGCAGGAAGGGGCTGCTGCTGTGCTTTCTACCTTTCGGGGGGATTACCTTATGCAATCATCAATAATTTAACAATCAAATCACAGCAAAATGCCAATTCCATCTGAGGCTTTGGGACCAAGGCCTGGGAGAGATTTCACTTGTAACTGCCGACTAGCCAATGCTGAGGTTAACTGCAAGAGCGATTTAGGGAGTCTCCAGACAGGGCGGGGTCATAATTAATTTATTTTATCTTATCCATCTATCTACACACAGGATTAAAATATTCACATCAGTCGGCTCACTTTGAAACATATGCCCACTCCAGGGTGATTCCTTCACAGTTCTGTCTGCCGTCCTTCCCCATCTTTGGACTACGACACCACACCTACTTTCCAATTCAGGTGGGATCTTTTAAGTCAGGAGCCTGGCACGCTAAGTTCTCTAACATGAGGGCGACAGTGAGGTCACAGTGACAGAGACCCTGCCAATAGTTTTCCCCAGAGAGGCTAACAAAACCTTACAGGTCTGAACCCGGCTTCTAGATGGAGTGTGACTTGGCCAAGGTGGCTTGATGGCCATCAAAGCCTGACAAGAGTGCACCATCAAAGGCTGCCAGGTAGGCGTTGGGTAGCAGAGGGTTAACTTGGGGACCAGGGTGGGGTGCAGACAAAGCACGCAGGCAGGGAATCAGGAGCTATAGGGCCCAGCCTGACAGGCACAGACACAGGGGGCTCTGTCTGCCTGCCTGCTGCCCTGGCACAGTGACTAACCGCCCCACCATTGTGAGCCTGAAGCCAGCCCTTTGTGTGGTCCCCTGGCGTCTGGGAGCATAGTGGAAGAGCCCCTTCCAGCAGTTCGTCTTTGCCCTGGAAACCTGCAGCCTGAGTCCCTTTTTATTCATTTTCTGGGTTGCTGGGGGCCCGACAATCCAACAGAGGAGTCCCCTGCCCTAGCCAGGAAGGAACACCCAACAGGGGTGGGGGTGGGAAGGGGCAAAAAACAAAACAAAACAAAACAAAAACAAAACCTTCCAGATTTGAGAAACCAGCTCAACTTGCCTTGCTCATTACAGCAAGCTGCCCACCTTCTTGGGCCCTGACCCCTTGAGAAGGATCCAACTCTGGACACTTGCATAAAATAGCTTTAGAGTGTTAAGGGCCTGGTAAGGGAAAAGTAAGATGTCTCTCATTAGTAATTCCGTGTGGCATGTTGAGATTACTATTTGAGATCTATGTTAGAGCAAATGGATTCTATTAGCAAAGTGGCTTTTCTTGCTTCTGCTGTTCCTTTTTAAAATCCTGGCTGTGAGGACCTGTACGATTGCTGTTAGGCCTGTTACTGGGGCTCACACTGTTTCTACTGGATAGGGCTGGGCCAGGAGAGGGCCCTGGGGTTCAGAAAGGAATCTTGAAAACTGTTTTCTCTCAGAGAGACAGACAAGAGCTCCCCAGACCAGAATGACTCCTCTCTTACGATTCAGAAAAACCAGGCACTCATGGCTACGCTGTCTCTTGTCTCAACTTGGCATTTTCCTGTATTGAGGACTGAGACTTATACCTTCAGGTAGTGGGGAACATGGGTAAACAGAAGCATGAGCGTGCATGTGTGCGCACGCGCACACACATACACACACACACACATATACACACACACACACACAGACACACACACACACAGAGCCACCAGGCCATGGCTCCTCTCTATGACAGAGTCACCTGTCCTGCCAAACACCAGAGAGGCCAGATTCATAGAGGCCCCAGATGGCCTCCAAAGTACCCCCAGAGCCAGACATTAGACAATCAGACCCAGGAAAGACAAGACTAGCTTAGACCAGCTCTGTTTTTTCTTATCCAATCACTGTTGCCCCCCTGGGGCCCTTCCTCCATAACTATTAAAAATTCTGTTTTATGGACGTACCAGAGAACGACATAACACAGGCTGGGGTCAATATTACAGGTCATTATTTAATATCCATTTTTTCTTTTAATTTTAGAAGGAGTTGAAATGAAAAGGAAGGACCCAAGCCATCCTGGGAGCTCCCACACCTGCAGTTAGAAAACCCAGAGCTTGCCAGCCAGGTACAAACTCCCCCTTCTGGGAGCACGCCTACCACTGTCCCCTAACCACTGCCCCCTAGAATTTATTCCCTTTGTCCCTAGATAGACAATGGGGGAGGCCCCCACCAGCCACCAGAAAGCATTCCAGAGCATTTTCAAAGCACACAAATCAGCTAGGAGAAACGCTCAATATTCCACCGAGGGCCCAGGTCAGTAGAAACTGAGACCACCGACTTTCCATCCGGTTTCCAAAGGGGCCTGGTCAACACCTTCAACCCCAAGAGCAAAGCCCAGGCCTGGTAATAACAGGACCAATGACTGGCACCCTGCCACCACCCATGATGCATCAGGCCCGTGCAGGAACCAGACAGTATGCCCCCAAACCCACACCCTCAGCGTGTGCTCCAGACCCTGGCTCTAGAAGGGATACTGAAGAAGCCTTGGCCTCCCAGTATCTCACAGAAAAGGCATGTGGGCTCTCCACAACCCCTTTCCTATGGTGCCACTGCCTAGTTCCTGGCAAACTTTGCTTGGGGAAGGCTTGGTTGATGCAGGAGATGGTTAAATTCTGCATCCGTTTGCATCCGCCTCTAGAGGAAGCACTGCTTTTTTTTTCCACCCCCAGCAGGAGGGGGGGGGGAGCTCAGAACAGTAATTTGCAGGCCTTGGGATGTTTTTCTCCTTGACAGCCCTGGGCCCCGCCTGCCTAGAGTGGCCTTCTTGGGCTGGGCTACACAGCTGGCCCTGCAGCCGAGGCTCCACTCCATGGCTGCTGCTCCTGAGGAGGCCCCATGCACACGCACTCACACACCACCACCCTCCCATCCCAGGCTGCAACCTCCAGCTTGGGGCGGGCAAGACATGCTGCATGCTGGCTGCCTGGTACTTCCATGGTTCTTCCGCCAGCCAGCGTCTTCCCACGAGGCCTGCTCCCAGCCGGGCTGCACTGCCTGTCCACCCCCATGGCTCACCCTGCTCTCACCCGGAGTGCCCTCACCTTCTGGGCCCCTGGCCCCTGGCCTCGGGTCCTGCTCGTGCCCAGGGCGCCCAGCCACGTCCTCCTCGCCTCTGCCGCTCGCCCCACCCTGCTGCCCGCGCTCTGCGGCGAGCCTGGCACTGTGCCAGGCTGCCTGGGAGCCCAGCCCGGGCAGGGCGAACTTTCCTGCGGAGTGTGTGTAGGGGGATGCTGGAGAGAAGCTGGTGCCAAGGGAGGGAGCGAGCCCCAGGTGCCCGGCGGCCAACCCCCCTCCAGCCCTCGCCACCACCCCCCCCAACATCCCACTCCCTGTCTCCTGAGTCCCATAAAGGCGCAGACAACACGAGTGATTTAGTCAAAACAGTCATGTGCAGGAGCCCGCAAACAAACAAAAGCCCTTATTTATTTATTTAGTTCACACACCCAGATAAGGAGCTGCCTTTGTACACATAATTTCACAGAAAGGAGGCGAAGCCATGATGCTCCCTGCAGCCCAAGAGCCTGGACAGCAGGCCTGGCTTCATGAATAATTGCAGAGCCTCAGCCTGGGTATTTCCATATTTAAATTGGGCAGCAGCGTATGATTAATTAAGAAGGAAAAAGGCAAAAAGGAAGAAAAGCTGTGGGGGTGGGGAGCCGGACATTCTGGTCAGTGCGACGGTGCCAAGGTGCCTACAGCGGCTTAACTCCTCCCATGCCAGGCCCGGAGGGGGCACTGCTGCAGATGGTTTGAAGGGACTCTGCTAGTGCCCACACTGGCCACTTTCCTGTGTCTAGGGCTACCTGACTTCAGATGCTGCCCAGGAACTTTCTCCTATGTTCCAATATGGCTCACACACACAAAAAATCTACTATGTCCAAGATACCGAGTGGGACACTTCAGGCTGAGACAACCTTCTCCATGCACACCACCACCCTCACATGCAAGCTGCAATGGGGCTTCGTTCACCGATCCCTCAAAACACACACAGGTCCTCCGTGAGAGCAGGCAGCCTGGTCTAGCAATGAGACAGGAGGCCCATGGCCCTTCCTTCTGGATGGAGCCTAGGGCTGTAGGCTAAGTGAGAGAGGGAAGACTGTATACCCGAAGGCCCCAACCCTGGGGTTGGGACCCAGCCATCACTGTAAGTCAGCCCTGACCTTGCCAGCTGTTTGACTTGAGGCAAGTTAGCTGGCCTTCCTTGACCTCAGTCTGCCCATCTGTAAAATGGGAAGACTCGTATGTGCCCCCTTGGGGTTGAGACAATATAGTATAGTTTCTGGCTGACCAGGGGGCCTTCTTGAGGTCTAAGGTCGTTAGTTTTTGAGATGAGCAATGGTGGGGCCAGGGAAGCCTCCTGCAGGAAGTCGCCCCCCCCCCAAAAAAAAACAAGTTTGGAGGACCCAAACAGCAGTCGGTTTGCTGTGAAGTTGGCAAATCTAGATATAGAATGATCAGTTGCCCCAAAATAGGGTCACTAGATTTGAACTTGGAGCAGTCCCACCCCATACCCTGGCTTGTAATCATGAACTTGTACAGTGGGCTGGTGCCTGTCCAGGAGTAGAGAGGCAAACACACACCCTTAAAGATGGCCTGCCCTGCCCCTAATAGATTACCCCTCCAAGCTAGCGGCCAGAGGTGCAGTGTCCCTGTAAAGAAGGGAGAAAAGAGGGCCTAAGCAGATGAAGGCCTGGCAGAGGAGCACCCCAGTGATTGTGTCTTTGGGAAAAATCAATATTCCTCTCTAAGCCTGTTTCTCTGGTGTCACCATGAGAGGTGACTCTGGGTTCTTCCTAGCCTTCAGTGAGCAGACAGGCTCTGCTGGGATACAGGGACACTGTCCTCCTGATCATGGGACAGTCCCATCCACATCTGCTTCTCTGCCAACTCCAGGCCGGGGGGGGGGGGGGTTCTCTGCAGGAGATGAGACTCCTCTGTGGACAAGCTGCTACATTCTGTGAGTTGAGGAGGCTGTTCTTTCCATCTCACAGGGGCTGAGGAGATGAAGTGGGACCTGATACACTTAAAACACTCCATATGGTCCCCCTGCCCCAGATCCCTTCTGACCGTACTGAGAAAGTTTTGAAGCTGGTGTCTCTGAAGAGGGGTGTCTGCTCTGGGGTCAGGTTTCTGTGTCCTTGACTTCGCTGACCTTAAGTTCATACTCAAATCAGGGAAGAAGAGAAGGAAAAAGAAGCGGGGGGGGGGGTAGAAGAGGGGAGGAGAGCGGGCATCCCGTAGTGCTCCAGGAAAAATGGGGTTACTCCTGACCCCGCCCAGGTAGACAGGGCAGCTATTCAACAGACACAGCTCATTTAGCGAGCACTGTCCATGAGTGGCCACCAAGCTATTCCATTCCAATTCTATCCAGTGAGTCCCAGGGTCCAGACAGCCTACGTCCCCACTTGTGGTCTCCCATATCCCTTCCATAGTTTGGTGATATGGGCAGGGGCCACTGTCAGCTCTGGGAGTATTCCTGTGTTCGCCTACCATAAGAGCAACAGAATATTCTGTGGCCAGCATGGGATTCCTATGACATGGGATAAAAGGACCACTGTACGTGCCAGGGCTACGACATCAGCCTGTCACCCACAAAAGTCTGGGGACTGAAGCACTTGGGCCAGATGAAACTTCAGATACTCCCAAGAAGCTTCCAAAACTAAAAATTCTCCCTTAGCAGACTGACAGGGGTTCTTGAATGAGCTCACAGCTTTGGGAAGCAGGGCATGTGTGCTTTCTGTGCTGTGGTTAACAGCAAAGGGGTCTGAGAAGAACCTTCATGTCCAGTGATGAGGGACTGGTTGGGGAAATGCACCCAAGGATCTTCCCTTAGCCATGATAATCGGATTGTAGTGCTATGTCATTTGATGTAGGCCAAGAGCTGAGGTCAGTTACTTAGTGAGATACACATGAGATGCAGTCCAAAACAGACACTAATGTGTTTTGTTCTTGTGGACGATACGTGAGCTGTTTCCAGTGGGTGCACTGGATTCAAAGGTAATAAATAGATAGTTTTCTTCTTTTGGGAGGATCCAATACAATCTAAATTTATCATAGAATATCCACAGTGCACGCACATACACACACACACACGCACGCACGCACGCACGCACGTACGCACCATGCACATGCCCACACACACCCTAGGAAATGAGACTCTCAGGTTTGTAAATGATAAATAATGGAGATGGAAATGAGTCTATGTCCGCAGTACCTTCTTAGAAGCGCCTTCCCCAGAAAGGCATAGAGCTGTTACCTGCCCCTTATCTCTGTTCCCCCTCAAGCAATGTTGAAGGGTACCTGGAAGGTTTCCTTCAACCGCAATGCAACAGCATCCACAGACACGTAGAGAGCTGCCTGTCTCTGCGGGCATTCAACAGACCCTAAGGTCAGTGGCTGTACAGAAAAGAGATCCTCTGGTTGGGATGTAGGTGTAGAGAACCTTATCTTGAGGCTGGCACTACCCAGAGCAACTTCTCCCCTGCCTCTCAGTCCCCTCAGGGAGGGGTTCAGTGGAAGGAGATGAGAGAAGAGCCCACCAAAAGTGAGGGGAAAAGCCATTTGATGCAGAAGAGAACTTTCTGAGCTGCCTCAAAGACAAATGGCCTAAGAGAAGAGGCAGGGGCCTGGACCCTTGACCACCAATAGAGTATCAGGGGCTCTGATTTCCGAGTGACTGGTGGGTGCTTGCAGGGAACTTAGCAAGAGATGTGAATATCATCTTGACCCTCTCAGAGAGCACACCCTGAGTCAGGACTCTGTAACTAGTGAGGACACAGAAGTTCGTATAAGTGCTAGTCTGCTAGGATGGGGCAGTGCTGGGATGCAGAGGCTCTGTGTGTCCAGAGCTGACCCTGCCAGGGTCACAGTACACAAATGCCCAGGCATTCAACACCATGTCCCTGACCACCTGGGATATAAATAAAGTTCAAGTTCAGACCTACTGCCTGCATCCTGTCTCCCTTGTGGCATGTGACCACCATGGGTACCGACTGAGCAGACCCCTGGGGCCAAGTTAGGTTTGCATTCTTTTCAGAAAGAAAGAAAGAAAGAAAGAAAGAAAGAAAGAAAGAAAGAAAGA
>JADRCH010000028.1:2533867-2622610 GCA_019843965.1 Rhynchomys soricoides | reverse complement strand
CCTTCCTTCCTTCCTTCCTTCCTTCCTTCCTTCCTTCCTTCCTTCCTTCTATAATTCCTTTCTTTCTTTCCTTTGCTTTTTAAGACAGGGTTTCTTTGTGTAGCCCAGGCCATCCTGGAGCTCACAGAGATCCACCTGCTTCTGCCTTCTGAGTACTGGGATTAAAGGCCTGTGCCACCACCACCTGGTCATGTAATACTTTCAATTTTATGAAGGTCTGCCATTCTTCTCTCCAGACCCTTGTAGGGGGTATGGGGTATTGAGGACAGGTAATCTGCTGGGACCAAGGGTGCCAGACCTCTAGTTCATACCTGGGTTTCCCCCACCCCCAAAGTTTATACAACTTCTGTGGCCCCAGGTGCCCAAGGGACATCTGTGGGTTAGGGCTGACCTCTAGACAGCTGGGGACTTGGCCAACATTGGCAGTAGTAGTTAGCCAGTGATCTCTGCAATGACTGGG
The DNA here is from genome assembly GCA_019843965.1 of Rhynchomys soricoides. Classification (NCBI taxonomy): domain Eukaryota; kingdom Metazoa; phylum Chordata; class Mammalia; order Rodentia; family Muridae; genus Rhynchomys; species Rhynchomys soricoides. The sequence continues at coordinate 2,622,150 of JADRCH010000028.1, read as the reverse complement.
GTGCTTGGTTATAGTCTTGCTGACCCAGGGCAGATCTCTGGGAGCTTGTCACTGTCTGTGGACTGGGGAGCAGAGTTCAACCTCATGGGGACTCCTCATGCACACATACCAAGTTATTCTTTAGGCAAGTACTTATTTCAGGTAAAGGGGAATGGCCCTGAGAAGTGGGGTACACATGTGGTCTCAGAGGCTGAACCTAGAGACCAGGCTCTTCAGGGTTCTGATGTGTGTCTCCCCCTTAGACCCTCTGTCCACAGCTGCCTATGTCTCTAGCACTGGCCATGCCCATTTACACCCTGGCTGACCTCAGGTAGCATCGCGGGGATGGGGGGTGGGGGAGGGCGCATCCAAAACAATGTCCACCGCCACTCTAGCAGTGAAGCCCGCATTGGCTCTGCTGCCTCCAGCCCAGTCTAGGAAGGCTAACTCCTCCCTCTCCCCACCGTATCCTAAAAGGGGCCATGAGCAACAAAAACATCCAGCAGAGAGCCTAAGTGCATGATCCACCTCCCACACCCCCCTTTAAGAGCTCTGGCTGCAGGAAGGAAACTGTCTCAGTGGAGCATTCCCGGCCTAACTCTGCAGCCTTCCTTTGTGCGAAGCTGGGCTGCACAGGCTAGGACCCAGACTGCACCCCAGGGCGGCCCCAACGCGTGCCCCTGACTGCTCCCTCCAGCTTTAGCCGCTAAACCCACCCCAGACCCCCGGCTTGGGCCGAGCAGAGGGCGGAGCGCTTTACCAGGTCAACCGGAGCCCGGGGCGATGCAGGCGGGAGGAGCTCGGGGTCAAGTTCATGGCCACCGCCAGGACCATCTGGAGGTTCTTAGAAGTAGGCTCTGCCGGTAGTCCCCGTCATGAAACTCGGGCAGCTCCGGGTGCTAATGCCCCTCTCTCTGGCCTCGCCGCTCCAACTTCGTGCACAGTCGCTGAACTCGAAGTTTCCGGGCTTCGTGGAGGCTGGGCTGGGTTTCAGGAGCGACGTCTGAGCTTGGCAACAAAGACAGAAAGCAGCCCGGCCGGGAGACCCGAGAAAGAATGACAGCAGCAAGGACAGGCGCCGCTCAGAAAGCCTTAGAACTTGAAATGATACCCGAGAGGCTTTTTGTTTGTTTTGTTTTGTTTTGTCTTTTCCCTAAGGGGAAAATAATAAGGTCCCAGACCCCAATCTGGACGTGAGTGAGGGTGGGGTAAGGAAGGATACGTTCTTTTCTTCCACAAAAGTGAGTGGTGGTTGGCCGGTCAGCACCTCTCTGCTAAGTGGATCGGAGAAGAGCTTAGCGTTGGAGCCTGTGATAATACTGGCTACCTCCCTGGCATGAGACTAGGGACACAGTGGGTGGAGCCAGGGGCTAGCTAAGAAAGCACGGCACCCATTCTGTGAACCCGGGGACACTTTGGCCTCCACAGGTTTACACTGTGTTCCCAGCATCCCCACGGGCTTCGTGGGGGGAAATGGGGGGGGGAGTTGTTGCCTACCAGTGAAGCTGGAAATCCTGTCCTAAGAGTGCAGGATGACACGTTCCACTGTTTTCCAAGTAATTAGTGTATCCACAAGGCCTGAGACAGTTGCCTCAATGACTCTAATCACAGAACAGGGGGAATTCCATGGAAACAGGGTGGTCATTTCAAGAGAATTCAGTCTAAGTCATGCTCTGTTTTAAGAGGGAAGCCTGCCTGCTTTCTCTGCTGGCCTCCTTACTGGGAACCCCATTTGATATCTTCATTTCTTCTTTTTTCCTGTTTTAGTTTGTATTCACAATCATAAACGTTGCAGGGGACTGTTAAGACTCAGAGGCGAATGAGAAAAATACGGAACCCAGGGAACTTCGTAGGAGCAGAGGCTATAGGGTAGATCTGGTGGGGGCAATCTTCTGAGCTACAGAAGGAATGGTCTGGTGGGAAAGATGCCCAAAAGTCAGAGGAATTAGAGTCGTCCACGGTTGGCAATGGCGACCTTCTTGCTGGTCTTGCAGTTGCTGGGCCTGATGGCTTCCGTGATGTTCATGTCTTCTTTCAACTTCCCAGAGCCCAGATGTTTGCCACCTAGCCATTCAGGCCTTGCAGTGCAGATGAGGAACGGGAAACTGTTTGTGTACTGCTCAGTGCTTGCCATGGGCAAGATGCCAGGACCTGAATGCTTCAGGACGACGTTCTCACCCTCAAATCTCTCCCTGCAGATGGACCTGCTGCCGGCACCATTACGGAGTGGAAAGTCGCCACCCTGGCACATGAATCCTGAAATCATGATATGAAAGAGGAAGCTCTTGGCCGGGCAGTAGTGGCACACGCCTTTAATCCCAGCACTCGGGAGGCAGAGGCAGGCGAATTTCTGAGTTCGAGGCCAGCCTGGTCTACAGAGTGAGTTCCAGGACAGCAGGGGCTACACAGAGAAACCCTGTCTCGAAACACCCCCCCCCCCAAAAGAAAAAGAAATAAAGAAAGAGGGAGCTCTTACAGCCCAAGTTTTCTCTCTGGTGCTCAGATCATGAAAGTTTTTTGCTGTCTTTGGTATTTGTCAGCAAGTAGCTTGAAGGAGATTTGGCCCAAGGCTCACTATCAGTCGCGATGTAGGATTGACCATGGCTGTGGCAAGCAGCAACAGGGACAGCGGTATCTTTAAGCCCACAATGTACTTTTCAATGTGTCCAAACTGTTGTCTTCCTGGAGCAATCCTTGTCTTTGGAGCTCAGTTTGTCCCAAAGGAGCTGGGGGTGGGGTTTACACCTGTAACCTAGTGCTCCAGAATCAAAAGTAGAAAAGTTGTGAATTTTAGGCACTCTGGGCTGCATAGTGAGAAACTGTGTCAAAACCAAACCTGTGTTCGGTTCACATCAGGCATCTCACAACTGCCTATAACTCCAGCTCTGGGAATCTGACATCCTCATCTGGGCTCATCAGGCATACACACACACACACACACACACACACACACACTTAAAAACAAATCTCCAGAATTGGGCATGATGTCACACACCTTTAATCCCAGCACTCAGGAGGCAGAAACAGGTAGATCTCTGAGTCTGTGGCCAGCCTGGTCTACACAGCAAGTTTCAGCCCAACCCTGGCTAGCTATTAACTTTTAAGAAGAGTGATGGTTAAAAAGATGAGGCTGGAGTGATGGTTCAGTGGTTAAGAGCACTGGTTGCTGCTCTTCCAGAGGTCCTGGGTTTGATTCCCAGCACACACACGGGAGCTCATGACTGTCTATAACTCCAGTTCCAGGAGATCCAACACCCAATTCTGATACCCAAGGGCACTATACACACATGGTACACAGGCATACTCACAGGCAAAATACCTATACACATAAAAAATTAAAATAAATCTTTAAAAAAGTCTTCAAAAATAAACAAAGAAAAACCACGTAAGAGGGAAGAAATAATAATTATTATTAATTATTATTATATTATTATAATATTATATTATAATTATATCATATTAATTATATTATAATAATATAATATTATAATATTATGTTATAATTATTATTATTATTATTATAATTATAATGATGGCTGGGAATATGATCAGTTATAGAGCAGTTATAGAGTATTTGCTTAGTGTGCTTGAAGCCCTGGGTTTGATCCCTAGCACTGCATCAAACAGGAGTGGTGGCCACACCTATAGTCCCATCGCTTGGGAGGTGGAAACGGGAAAATCAGGAGTCATTCTTGGTTACACAATCTGTCCAAGACCAGACTGGGTTATATAAGAACCTGTCAACAACAACAACAACAACAAAAAAAAGGTAGGGTCGGGGAAAGACCACAAAGACGGAAAATAGTTACACACCCAGGGCTGGCTGCATGGGTGTGTACAGCGTATTTAGTTCCATAGGGCCACGTGCACAAAAGTCATCTGTCACCTGCCCAGGAATCTGAATCATTTTTGAGCTCAGAGCTGCGTTTTCATCTTGTCCTGGGCTCTGGGCACTAACTAACCAGTCCTGACCATGACTGTAGGTCCACAATGCTACAACGTAAGTGTCTCTCATTGGTGTTTCTGTTACTGAGTTCCGCCTACAGCTCTCTGTGTAAGTCATTCTGGCCTCAGAGGCGGCATTCCTTCAGCCCTAGCCTCCCATGTGCTGAAATTATTAGCATAAGCCAACACTCCCAGACATCCCCTGTTCTTACATGGAAGCAGCAGGTATGGAGCCTCCAGATAGTTGAGCTGATGAAGGTGCTTGAAACCTGAGGCTCAGGGCTTGATCCCTGGATCCTACACGGTACGGGGAGAAAACAGATGCCTACAAATTGTCCTCTGACTTTCTGCACACATGATGTGACATGCACGTGCCTACACACCTATGCATACCCATAATAAATAAGTTAATTAATTAATTTAAGCACACACCAATGAGAAACTAACTCAGTGGGTTCGTTTACCACATGAACATGGACTTGAGTTCAAATCCCCAACATAAAAGTATTTAAAATCTCATCACCCCTCTGAGGAGTAAGATGGGGAAGGAGGGAGGGAGTAAAGGAGGAAGGAAGGGAAGAAAGGCTGGAGAGAGACAGAGACAGAGAGAGACAGAGACAGAGAGAGACAGAGAGTGTGTATAAGCAAAACATAGTGGGACCTCACTGGAGACTCTGAGCAGAGCAAATGACCACCCGATACCCTTCAGGGACACCCAGCTGAGCATACTGTGGGCTGTCTTCACACTAGGCATAAACCTGGCCTCTGTGGCCGACTGTTCTCCAGGACTAGATATCGTGACATTTGCTGCTGACTAAAAACTCTGCATCACACTGTGTCCTTAACCTTCTGTGCCTCAGCTTTTCTATTTGAGACTTGGTTTTAAAAAAAAAAATTATTTTTAACAGTTTCAGGCTCTTATTTATACCCACAGGCTGCTAACAGAATCTGCTCCAACAATCAGGGAGGGGAAAGAAACCAGAGTCACCTGGTGTCTCTCTCAGCAGCTTTGTGAGACCAGCAGGCAGGAGTGGGGTGGTGAACACTGGGCCCCAGCAGCTTTCAATAAAGGTAGAGTCCTGTTCCGAGAGAGGCTCACAGTCAACTTCAAAGCCTAGCCACAAAGCCCACAAGATTCCAGACCCTAAACCAGCACTGCCTTAATCAGCTACTGGGTCCAGAGATTCATGGGAACTGAAATTATAAGAACTGGAAGCCCAGGCAAGGGGTTAAGATCACTAACTGCAGGCCAACATTTTCTGGGCAAGTTATTCCTCATCTATAGCTTTGGTTGGCCCAAACAATAGCCTTAAGCTTTCAGGGTTATAAGTGCATGGGCTTATGTTCAGTGACTGACAACACAGGCTCTTCCCACCTGTGGCGCCAGTGCTATTGCTTCTAGCCCTTGAGGAATTGGGGTGACCAACAAGATCTGAACCCAAAACCCTATGCTGGGCAGGGCAATACAGAAGGCAGCTGTTCCCAGAGAAGTGCACATGACCCGAGGCCAGCCCTCCAATCAGAAAGGTCTGCCTGGATAGGGCTTTCCTGGTTCCCCTTGCCCACAGAACACATTAGCTTTGCAGGGCTCAGTGGGCACACAGCCCCTCCAAGTGACTGGCACAGAAATGGAGCCAAGGGCAGAGGGTTGGGTGTTCCAGACCAAAGCTATTTTCCCTGCAGTCATCTCACTTTGATGGAATTTGGGGTGTTCTCTGAATCCCGTCTAGGAGTCTAGTCCCATCTCCCAGATCTGCTGTAGTTGGCAAAAAAGGAAAGGAGATATGCTTGATTTTATTTAATTTGTTTATAAACATAAAAGTGTTCATTAAGGAACATCTGGAAATATAGAAAAGCATAAAAAAGAAAACAGAAATTGCTCACAAGGTAGTTACTTGGTACATTTTGTTCAAATCCTGGGATATTTCAAACAATACATCTGCTTGCACGGAAACGTACATATGTGTACATAAAACCAGATTACATGGTAAGTCACGCATGTCTACATGTGCACATGTAGTTAAATCACAGAATAGATTATCTTAAAAATCTTGTTTAATATGTTGTAGAAATTTATGACAATATTATTCTCTCCAGTATTTGAACATATAAAAGGTAAATAATTTCTATTCTTAGGCTGGGATACGGCTCGGTTAGTGAAATATTTGCTAAACATGCACAAAGCCCTGGGTCTGATACCCAGCACCACACACAAATGCTGTGTGGTACAATTATGTTATCCCAGCACCTGGAAGACTGAGAGTCAAGGCCATCCTCAGCTATGTAGCAAGTTAGAGGCCAGCATGAGATACATGAAACTCTATCTCAATAAATAACAAAGCAAATGCAGTCAGCTTTGTATGCTTGTGAGTCCAGATATACTGTTGTGTCATTTGCTGCCTGCACCAAGAAAGAAAGTATCTGCAACCACCTACTTAATATCCCCTGGAGCCTCTTGTAGGGAGGTGATGACTCCCAGGCCCCATGGTAACATGCCTGAAGCCTGTCACACCATAGTGCTTTTGCCTTTGCTTGACTAAACATAAATGAACCACAGAGTATGAACTCTTGCTTGGCACTCGTGACACTCATCTCTGTTGTTCAGTCTGCCACAGCTTGTTCCTTTTCACTAGTCTGTAATATTCCATTGCATGCTGACTGAAAGTTATGTTTGTCTACTAATGAACCACTGGATTGGTTTTGATGTTTTCACGTATTTTAACTGTTGTGGACAGAACTTTGTTATCCTTTTAAGCTTATGAATGAGCTGTATCACACACAAGTGTGGTCTTAGCCTGTGTCTTTCTTCCTTGGGGCATCTGGGATGGGGAAACTGAGGAATGAAGAGATGCATGGGTAAACCAGAAGCCTTGGAGTAGGTCAGGACCAGCTGGAAGGCAACCCAGCATCAAAATCTCAATATCGACAGGACAGATGCCTCCTCTCACAGATGTGCTAGTCAGAAATTGTGATGGTTTGAAAATGTTGGCCCATGGAGTGGCACTATTAGGAGGTGTGGCCTTGTTGGAGTGCATGTGGCTTTGTTGAAGGAAGGGTCTCACTGTAGGGGTTGGCTTTGAGACACTCCTCCTAGCCATGTGGGAGCCAGTCTTCTCCTGTTTACCTTTGGAACAAGATGTAGAGCTCTCAGCTCCTCCTGCATCATGCCTGCCTGGGCACTGCCATGCTCCCGCCTTCATGATACTAGACTGAACCTCTGTAAGCCAGCTCCATATTAAATGTCCTTATATGAGTTTTGGTCATGGTGTCTCTTCACAGCAATGGAAACCCTAATGAAGACAGAAGTGCTCCAAAATGATCCTGTAGGATCAACATCCTATGAAAACCAAACTGCGCAGGACACAAAAGCAGTTTCACGTTATAATGGAGCTGCTTCAGTTTGATTCTTCCAAGCTTGGGATTGTGTGTGAACATTTCTATGTTGTCCTACACATTCAGACACTAACACTAACCATCACCAGTGGTGGCCAGTTTAGACTTCTAGGCCACACTGTCCTTCCTGAGAGCCAAGAGGAGTGCTGGCTTTCAGTATCAGCATAGCCTGACCCAGGGCAGGAAGCCTGGACTTAGCTACTGCAAAACCATTCAGAAGACTCAGCCCAGAAATGTCTAGTGGATTCTCTAAATCCAGTCTCCCCATGAGAATGCAGATGCATCTTTCGGGGACTTCTGAAGGATGATGAGTCACCGAGGTGGCTGCTTCTAAAGAGATTTATCACAGCTGATGGAGCTAGCAGAGCCCAGGCAAAGAACAAAGAGATGCTCACTAGACACTTCCAGGTGTGTCAGAGCAATGGTTCTCAACTTTCCTAATACTGTGACCCTTAATACAGTTCCTCATGCTGTGGTGACCCCCAAATTATTCTGTTGCTATTTCATAACTGTAATTTTGCTATTGCTATGAACTGTAACGTAAGTATCTGATACACAGGATATCTGATATGCAGTCCCCCAAAGGTTCTAGACTCACGGGTTGAGAACCTCTGCTCTAGAGCTTCCTGGGTTCCTTCTTCCAGGGAAAATAGAGCTTCCCTGTATCTTTATTTTAAAAGATTTATTATATATATATATATATCTATGACTGTGTATGTGCACATCCATTCAGATGCCTGTAGAGGTCAGATGAAGGTGTTAGACCCCTTGGAGCTGGAGTTACAAACAGTGGTGAGTGGTGGATTTGGGTGCTGGGAACTGAACTGTTCTTCCTCTGGAAGAGCAGCAAGTGCTCTTAACTGATAAACCATCTCTCCAGACTCCCTTAAGCTTTTTAACATGACATTTTATATGTATTCTTTGAAAACCTCATACAAGTGTACAATGTGTTCTGCCCCTATCCCTTTATCTTATTTAATCCCAAATAACCAAATACGCTTATCCACATTTAACAGATGAGAAACCTGAGGCTCAGAGAAGCTAAGCAAGTGGAGTTGCCTCAGTCAGTAAAGTCCTTGCTGCGCAACCAGGAGAAGCTGAGGTTGATCCCGAGAACCTATATATAGAAGCTAGGCATCATGGGCAATCCCAGCACTGGGGAGGCAGGGACAGGAGGTTCCCTGGAGCTTGCTGGCCAGCCAGCCTAGTCAAATCTCTAAGTTCTAGTTCAGTAAGAGACTCTGCTTCAAAAAAAAAAAAAAGAACTGGAAGGGTTGGAGAGATGGTTCAGTAGTTCAGAATACTTGTTGCTCTTGCTGAGGACCCAGGTTCAGTTCCTAGCACCTCATGATGGCTCACAAACATCTATGACTCCAGTTCTAGAGGATCTGATGGCCACTTCTAATCTCTGTGGGCATCAATAGGCATGCATGAATGCATGCATACATACAGTAAAATATTTGTACACATAAAACAAAAATTTAAAACTAGAAAAAAAAATAGAATGATTGAGGAAGACACTGAACATGGACTCTGGCTCCCACATACACACATGCATGAAGACCCACACTCATGGCTCACAGAAACATATACACATATACATAAAGAAAAAACTAAGGGCTGAAAAAAAAAAGGGTTTAGCAGTCAAGAGCACATAGCCCCCCCCCCAGAGGACCCAAGTTTGCTTCTCAGCACCCAAATCAGGTGGCTCACAACTTCTAGGGGATCCAACCTCTCTGGCCTCCTTGGACGACACACGCAGACACACACACACACACACACACACACAGACACAGTTTAACATAATATAAATCTTTAACAAGAAAGGGAGAAATAAAAAAAGGAGGGAGGGAGGGAAGGAGGGAGGGAGGAGCATGAAGGGTTTGACTGAGGTCTCTGAGTAGTCTGAACTCCCAGGGAACCTGAGCCTTATAGATTTGCAGCCAAAGGCCTCTTCTGAATCAGAGAGGCCTCTCTGCATGTGAGTAGGCCCTGAGGGATACCTACTCCCCCTAAACTAGCTCAGATGGAACCCAGAACGATTCTCTGAGCACAGAAGTAGTCTAGACCCTCCTACCAAGTCCTTGGACCACATCCAAGACCCATTCAATTCAATTTCTTCATAAAAAGCAGGACACTGGTCTCTGAGTTGAGACTCTCAGACTCCCTGTACTTGACATTACTGGGCTGAAGTGTATCTCTGTCCACAATTGATGAAACCAAGAAATGGAGAGGTATGTTTTCTGTTTATAGAGGTAACTGTCCAGTTCCCAAGCTTTGTCTTTTAATGTGGAGAGGAAAAAAAAAACTGTAAAGCTGTCTCTTCCAGGCACACTTCAGTCTGGAAAATCTGGACTGTTACAGACAAACTAGGTACAGTCTCAAGCCCAGGGCCAGGCACCCCGTGTACCCACTGTTGCCAACACCTTGCACATGAGACCCAGAACGACACTATGGAACCAATAAGATACCTTAGGATATCTGAAGGAGAGCAGTACGTGCAGATGAGAGAGGCACCCTCAATGCACAAGGCTGGTTTCTTCAAAATTATATATGAGAACACTAGGTGGTCTCTCTCATACACATTCTGTCCATGAGAGTGGCTTGGCAGGCTTGGTTCAACAAGCTAGATGCTTGGAAATCACCTACTTTTCCGTGTTCTTTCTTCAAAGGCTTCATAGAAACCATCTTCCCCAACCCACTCCTACACAAAAAGAGACAGCACACAAATGCTGCACAACCTACAATGTTTCATTTGGGGGTTGATCTTGTAATGGTGCAGAAGCGACAGGCATCAGCAGAGACAGTACTTGGGATTTTGAGTTTGATCTTTTCCATGCTGGTGATAATTCGATAGAAACACCCTTTCTCAACGCCGACCATCACCAGGGGAAACCACATGCCCCTGGGTGCTGTGTTGATAAGCCAGGACATTTAGTAGATTAGGCAACCCCATGATGTCTTCAAGCCACAGAGGGTCCTCTGTATGAGCCATCATTAAAGGTTAAAAAACATCTGTATTTGATGGTCTTGGTGAACAGGTTAGGGTGGGGACATCAGGCACCTCCAGGATGCTTAAGGAAGGAGGGTCTTCTGGCTAGGGATAAAATAACAATAAATGATGAACGGGGCAGGGCTGGCGACTAGCGGTGACCACCGAAGGGGACTATGTGCTCCAGCTGAGCACAGCAGGTTAAAGCAGAGAATCAGAACCAGGGTGTGGAAGGACTGTCTCTCTGTGGAGGGACAGTGATGGCCACAGTTGCTAGCAGGAGCACTGCCACAGCACATCAGAAGTATGTTCGGGCCTTCCTGGAAAGTGGCTGTCAACAAATAGGCGCTCTAGTCTCTGGGCCTGCAGACATCCGAAAGGGGGGCTCACACTGCGGGGCTAGCCTGGACTCTGCTTTTCTTGGACCTGGGCTGAGCAACCAGCAGGGCCACGTCGCTCCTTGTACAGAGGGAGGATACAGCCCAAAAGAGGAGGGGCCACGACTCCGCCGCCATCACAGTGCCCTGGCCTGCTTTTTCTAGGGACCTAGAAGACATCGCGCTCACACCTCGAGAGGGTATATAGGGAGCAGAAAATGAAGAAGTGCACCCAGAGCGCGGACAGCCCTTGAGCATAACACACAGCTCTCACGCCCCACCCCGGAAGTAGACTCGCGGTGGACGTAGGGCGGGGCCTCTTGCGTCAGGGGCGTGGCTACTAAGAAGCCTGCGCCGGAAATGAAGTCCTGGGTGAGGCAGGCACAGCGGCGGCAGTTCGCAACTGAGGGGCGGGGCCATATCTAGAGGCGGAGCCTGGCACAGCTGGAGGTGGAGCCACTGGGCCACCGTCTCCGACTTCCGGGGTCGCGGGCGGTGCGGGTGGAATGGAGCATAGAGTGGGCGGGCCTTGGGTCGGCCAGCTCTGAATGCAAATTTACGGGCTAGACAGGCAGCGACTCGGGGGCGAGGCTTGCTGATGTGGGCGGGACCTGGCGTAGCGCACTCCCAACCTTAATGCGGGCTGGCGGGAGGCGGATCCTCTACGCGCGACCTAAATGAGTTTGCGCATACTCAGGGCCTGGCTGCATACTCACGTGCAGCATGCAGGATCTCAGTCTGTCACTGTTGACCATGGGGCTGGATTTCGCTTGAATCAGATTTTCATTTAAGTTAGACTTTTCTGTTCTGAAAGCTTTCCTACTCTTCCTCTCAGAAACCAGACCAAGCCAACAGATAGTTAGAATTTGTAGACCTTGGCAAGGAAGAAGAAAACTGGAAACCCTCAAGCACCTCGGGAAATTTTTCCTTTTTTGAGGCTGTGTACATGGTATAAAGATTTTTGTGTGGTTGCAATAACACTTGTGAATACATTAAAAATATCCAGTTCTTGATCTGGGGATGTAGCTTAGTTGGTAGAGTCCTTTCCTAGCAGTCAGGAGACCTTGGATTCCGTTCTGGTACCAAACACACACACACACACACACACACACACACACACAAACAAAAAGACTTGATAATTTTCCAACTCAAAAATCACACGTTACTGGAGAAAATTTAGAAAGTTGAAAATAATTTTAAAAATCAATAAGCCAGGTGGTGGCACACTTCTTTAATCCCAGCACTTGGGAGGCAGAGGCAGGTGCATCTCTGAGTTTGAGACCAGCCTGGTATACAGAGCAAATTCCAGGACAATCAGGGCTATGTAGAGAAACCTTGTCTCAATAAACAAACAAAAACCCTGATTATTTAAGCTCATTAGTGTTAACATTTTGACATGTCTCTATTTTTACAATTCTATGTATATTTGAAACAGAAATAAGGTCAATACTGTACGGTACTACCTTGCCCTTTGTCTTTTTGTGTCTGCTGTTGCTGTGAGGGTCCCACCATAGCCCTATTTGTGGCCACACACAGCCCTAGATGGGAAACCCCTTTGGTTTTTAACCCTCATCTCATTGGATCTTGGCTTTGCCAGTTTCATCTCTTCCTTTCCTCTGGTCTGTGACCTGCCTAGATGTAGAATGTTACTTGTCAAATATGCAAATACTAGGCCGACTTGTTTCCATCTCTTTAAGGTGAATTTTCTACATTTAAAAGGTAACAAATGTTTTAACAAGTGATAAGTCAAAAAAGTGATAGCCAAAAAAAAAATAATAATAATAATAAATTAAAAAAAATAGATACCTAGTGTCCAGATTACATAAAGAGCTAAAACTCAGGCTAGAGAGATGGCTCAGCCGTTAAGAACGCCTACCGCTCTTCCAAAGATTGTGAGTTCAAATCTCAGCAACCACATGATGGCTCACAACTATCCGTAATGAGATCTGATGCCCTCTTCTGGGGTGTCTGAAAACAGCTACAGTGTACTTACATATAATAAATAATTAAATCTTTTAAAAAAGAGCTAAAACTCAACAATGAAATCTCTAATTTAATTATAAGCAAAGGACTTGAATATTGTTTGTTGGTTTTTGTTTTTTTCGAGACAGGGTTTCTCTGTGTAGCCCTGGCTGTCCTGGAACACACTCTGTAGATCAGGCTGGCCTCGAACTCAGAAATCCGCCTGCCTCTACCTCCCGAGTGCTGGGACTAAAGGAGTGCGCCACCACTACCTGGCCAACTTGAATGTTTTCAAAGACTATGTAGACCCACACAGCCAACAAGATGCTCATTATGGCCAATCAACAGGGGGAAAAAAAAGACCAAATTCACAAAACAATACTTCACACTAAGGCCTCCACAACAGAAACAATAAAAAGACTAAAATTCATTATATGAATGTAGGGAACACAAACAACTTGAAAAAGTGGAAAATTTTAAAAAGTGTTGGCAAGTATGTGGAGAATCTGGAACCTTTTCACATTGTTAGTAGGAATGCAAAATGACACAGGGAAACCCTTCTGGGAAAGAAAGAGCTACCACGTGACCAGGCAATTCCGCTCGTCAGTATGTATCCAAAGACTTGAAAGCAGGAATGTTGACAGGCTGCTGTGCACTCCTACTCCAAGGAGAGGAAAGGTAGAAATTCTAGAAACAGTTTCAAAGGGTCATGGATGGGTCAGGGGTGAAGCTGATATCATAAATACATACAAAGGGACATCAACGGGCTTAGAAAGCAATCAAGTTCTCCAACTCGCTACAACAGAATTGAACCCTGAAAATCTGCTAGGTAAAGAAAACTAGACACAAAGTATGCAATCATGAGATCCCTTCAACAGACAAACCCATAGACAGCAGAACAACGTTAGTAGGCTCTGAAGCCAGAGGTGTGGAGTTCTTACTCACCAGACGCATTCAGTTTGGGATAATGAGAAGGTGTGGGGACAGATGCTGATGACTGCACAGTGAGGAGAGTATGCCTAATGCTGTGGAAACAGTACATTGAAAAAAAAAAGCTTATGAATATTCATGAGAATGTCAGAGGACAACTTCCAGGAGTGTCTCCTTCCACCTCATTGAGGTAGGGCCTCTCATTTCTGCTGCACAGTACACTCCACACAAGCTGACCCACGTATTTGCGGCTGATTCTTCTGTTTCTGACTCCCATCTCACAGAAGTGCTGAGATTAGACACACACCACTACATCAAGCTTTGCATGTGGGTTCCAGGGAGCAAATTCAAGTTGGCAGACTTGTGTGGCAAGCACCTTTATCTCCCCAGCCCTTTAGCCAGTCTCCTTAATAATATTGTTACAAATATTTTTAACACCCCTAAAGGCATTTTTGGGGGGAAGGAAGACTTTTTGGAGTGTGTGTGCGCGTGCGTGTGTGCCTGTTTATGCGTACATGGAGGACAGAGGTAGATTTTTCAAGCGAGTTCTTCAATTATTCTCTGCCTTACAATTTTTCCCACCCTATTTTTTGAGACAGAGTCTCTCATTGAACCTGGAGTTCAACTGTTGGATTAGACTGGCTGACCAGCAAGCCCAAGGAATCCTCCCTTCTCTGCCTTCACAGTACTAGATTATATGCTAAACCATGGGGGAGGGATAGGGTCTTTTTCTCAGATGCTAATCGCAGCATATAAATCTCAGGTCCATTGAGGTGCCCCTCCAGGTGGCTGGGGATGGCTTCATTCATGCTTCTTGGTAATAATCTCCAAGCAGAAAAGCAAGCCTAATTTGGAAAAACAGTAAATCATTGGTGATCTTTATTTGAACTTGATCTTTTCTGTTTGAATCACCAATGTGCGTGCGCGCGCGCGCACACACACACACACACATACATTTTCTTCTCTAAACACCATATATGTTTATTGCTGACAATTCTGATAAAATAACAAACAGAGCTACAAATTGGAGAAGCCACCATTAAAAGACCTCCTCTATTCATGGCAAATACTTAGCCACTGTGACTGTATGTCACGTTGTATTATCTTTGTCTCTACTAACAGGCAATAAAAAAAATTCTCATGTTTCAGTGTTTCTATAGCACATTTTAATGACTTCATGCCATCCATTGTTTGGGTGTCTCTTATGTATCTCCTGTACTTGATTCTTCACTGTTGCCTATATGGGTGATTGACACAAAAGCAGCAGTAAGCATCCATGTGTCTCTCATGCTCCTTAAGTGCCCCTGGAGAAGCTGTAACTTCATAGAAAATCAGTCCTTTCTTGTTGTTTTAATTTTTAATTTTTTATTTTATTTTATTTTTTTTATGATTTATTTGAGTACACTGTCACTGTCATCAGACACACCAGAAGAGGGCATCAGATCCCATTACAGATGGTTGTGAGCCATCATGTGGTTGCTGAGATTTGAACTCAGGACCTCTGGAAGAGCAGTCAGTGTTGTTAACCGCTGAGCCATCTCTCCAGGCCCTAATTATTTATTTTTTAATGTACATTTATATTTTGCCTGCATGTGTGTCTGTGTGGATGTCAGAACTTGGAGTTACAGACAGCTGTGAGCTGCCATGTGGGTGCTGGGAATTGAACCCGGGTCCTCTGGAAGAGCAGTCCGTGTTCTTATTTGCTGAACCATCTCTCCAATGCTTATTTTGTTTTTTGAGACAGGGTTTCTCTGTGTAGCCCTGGCTGTCCTGGAACTCACTCTGTAGACCAGGCTGGCCTCCAACTCAGAAATCCTCCTGCCTCTGCCTCCCGAGTGCTGAGATTAAAGGCGTGCGCCAGCACTGCCAGGCTTTTTATTTATTTATTTATTGTTTGTTTGTTTGTTTGTTTTCTTTTTTTTTAAGTTTTTTTTATGTGTATGGGTGTTCTGCTTGTATGTATGTCCATGCGCCACATGTGTGCCTGGTGCCCACAGAGGTCAGAAGAGGGCATTGGATCCTCTGTAATTGGTGTTATAGATGGTTGTGAGCTGCCTTCTAGGTACTGGGAATCAAATCTGGGTCCTCTGGAAAAGCAGCCAATGCTCTTTACTGGTGAGCCATCTCTCTGGCCCATTTTGTTTTTAAGACAGGATTTTGCTATATTGCCTTGGTTGACCTGGAATCTCTGTATGGACCAGTCTGGCTTCAAACATGTAGAGATTCCCCTTCCTCTCCCTCCTCAGTGCTGGGCTTCCATGCCAGCTGAGCATGTGTGAAGCATCTCTCTGTGAGGAGAGCTTTGGGGGCAGGAACAGCATGTTGGGAGAATGGTCCTGCCTGAGGCTGTGGCCCACTGTGGACCCCTGCCAGCTCACCTTTGCCAAGCAATTCTGAGGACAGGTGGCCAAGGCGAATTGGAGCTCTGAGCTTCAAAGAGCTTGGTTCCACTCCTTGCTGCTCCCAAGGCTGCTGAGCCTGTCACTGCTTGTCCCTATTGCTGTCAGTCAGGTAATGGACTGGTTCTCAAGTCTGGCTTGTGCAATGCTCTCCCACACTCCCAGGCCCACCGTGTTCCTACTCTCACTTGGAGGGTGGCAAAGGCAAATCTTGGCTATATCTTGACTAATAGGCAAGACCTCTAAAAGAGTGGGTGTGGCCAGAAGGCAGCTTTCTTCACAACAGCACCAACGAGTCCTATGAGATTGACTTGTGACATCTGTCTAACCTGACCATGAACAAAGCCCTGGGTATCCTTAAGAACAAAGTGTGAGCTAGCTTTCTTGCAGCCTTGCTGGAGTGCCCATCCCTCTCACTGTAAAGCTTCCTCTTAGCAGTGACTAAAGCACATCCCTACCCCTACCCCCAACCCCATCATCCAAAAAACTTGTGGCCTCTGCCTGTCCCCAAATCCTCTGGTTTGGGACTTGAAGCAGGCTGATCTCTGCTTCTCGCTCTGGCCTCCTCAGCACCACCATTTCTGATCACCCAGAAGTAACATACCCAGTGCAGAAACTCTGCTAGAGAGAACCACTGGCCTTTCCTTTGGGGGATGCTCTTCCTTCCTGGGGATCAGAATCCCAGCTCCTCCTGAGGATGACAATCGCAAGCAGGCCATTCTTGCTAGTTGCTCCCTCAGCCACCATGTCCTCTAGGAAGCTTCCCGGGATAATGGAGATGCATCCCTCAGCCAGGAGAAGCCACATGGACACTGATGGTTCTTCCTGCCTTTGCCACAGCCTATCTTTGTATTGAGTCCCACCAGGCTGTGAGTTTCCTGAGAATAAGGAATGGCCCAAGTGTCCCCAGTATCCAGCACAGGGCCTACTGTACAGGTGTCCAGCTGTGGTCCAGGACCAGCTCATGACGGGTAAAGACAGTGACTTGATAATACACTTGATAAGCAAGTTGGCCGAGTATAGACAGCTAAAGCAATATGGTTCCCATATTAGTTCTGACCTCTCAATTTAAAATCCATAGTCATTTGGAAACAGCCTGAAATCTGAGATGCCATGGCAGGCATTAGCCCATGTACTTCTTCCTCAGGCAACTTTCGTTCTTTTTTTTTTTGGACCGGTTCTCTCACTGACCCAGAACTCACCAAGTATAGGCCAGCAGACCCCCACGGATTTGCTTAGTCTCCAATTCCCAGCACTAAGAAGGTGGACACTGCCATGTCCAGTGTTTTTGTTTATATAAGATGGGGTCTCAATCATTATGTATCCCTGGCTGGCCTGGAACTTGCTCTATAGACCGTGCTGTTCTCAGACTCTGAGATCCACCAGTATCCGCTGGAAAGCTGAGAGGAAGAAGAGTGTGTGCCACCATGCTCAGCTAATGAATGGCTTTGTACGTGGGTTTTGGAGATGGAACTCACATACTTGTGCTAACAAGGCAAGCACTTGACTGACTGAGCTCTCATCCCACCCCTCTGAGACTGTGTTAGCCTGGTTTGGGGTGTGGTATATCCTTTACACAAAATGAAATTGCCTTGCCTGTCACTTTTACTTTACGTGTTTCCTTGAGAATACTTGTTTCCAAAAGGCAGAGGCCACCAGCTTATGACAGGGGAGCTTCAGGCTCATGATGGGCATATGGGGATACACATACACACACACACACACACACACACACACACACACACCTTTCAACATCTGGTACAGACAGCCAGGTCACATGAATTCAGACTCTGTCATATACCTTCCTTCTTATAAGCCAGTGTCCTCTGCTGCCCTGTCCAGTCACAATGTCTACTCACATTCCTACCTGGGTCATCCTCTAAGAATGGCCATGTTGGAGGACACAACGGATCCAGGGGACACTGGAAGATTCACTTGCTCTCCTACTCTAGGTAGAAATAGACCTCAGAAGGACTCACCCTCTTATGGGCACTTGTCTTAAACACACCATGGACTCACGGCTTCCTGTCCAGAGTCTGTGGTGGCTCCCTGTTGTTCTTAACTTTAGAGCCAGATTCCTTAGTGTGGCTGCAAAGCCTAGGTTAAGAAAATGGAAGACAGGAGGGGAGTTGCTACCTTCAAAGAGGTAGCATCATAGCCTTTGGCAAAAGGTGGATGGGTATAAGAAAGCCCATCTAAAGGGTGGTGGTGGGATACTAAAAGTCCCCTTGTCCACAGTCAGGTATTTGAACACTCGGTCCATGTTGGTGGTGCTGTTTGGGTAGTTTAGGCTAGCTAAAAAGGTCCATGTCACTGAGTCAGTGCTTCCCAGTTCTCTCTCTCTCTCTCTCTCCCCCCCCCCTCAGGTTTTTTGCCACCATGCTGTTCTTTATCACCATGATAAATTCTTCCATCTAAAGTTGCTTTGGGTCCTGGTGTTTTATCACAGAAACAGAAAGGTATCTAATACAAGGGATCTCTATCTGCATGGACCAGGAATGAGGTAAGGGACATTTTAAAAATGGGTTAAACACAATGTCTAGGCTCCAAGATGTATACTTCATGGACCAGGCCCTAGGAAGGGAAGACCTCATTCTTAAATCACACAGGATGAGGGGTATGGGGAAAGAACTTGATCGTGGATCTGACTCTAGGTCAGATTTTCTGCCACCAAAGATCTGGGGGTGGGTGGCCTCTCCATGATGCCCTTCCTCACCAGCCCACCTTCTTCCAGAGCCTGGCCCTAGCCCTGGCTATAACAGCAAGTCCATGGACATCATTCTGGAGCATGGTGCTTGTGGTATGCTGGCTGCCCCTGCCCTCCCATCAGAACCTGTGGCTTCACAGATACACAGGGATAGGTGCTGCAGACACCTGGGATCACTGGCACTGGGTGGGTATCACCCACACATCCACACAGAGCTTCTACTTCCAGAGGCTCAGGAGTCAGCACCTTCCTCCAGGCAAAAGGGAACCCAGAGGCACACGCAAACACACACTCTCTCTCTCTCTCTCTCTCTCTCTCTCTCCCTCTCTCTCTCTCTCTCTCTCTCTCACACACACACACACACACACACATACACACCCCACCACCATCACCACCACCACCACCACCACCACCACCACACCTGGAAACACCAAATGTCATGACCTGTCTGTCTCCCTCTGCTACCAAACAGCATGACCAGCCCTGGCTGACATTCACCCATCCAATTCTGCAGTCAGTAATTCTGTCCTGAGTTCTGCTGAGCCCCGGGGATCACAAGTTCTGCTACTCAGGGAGGAAGTGGGGAGGATTCCAGGACAGTGTGGATAGTTGAAACACTCTAGGACAAGGTATGATGATGGTGGTGACCAAAGTCTATCTGGGGCCCTCTCTCACCCTAAACACTTGCTCAGCACAGTGAGACCTCAACACAGCCCCACCTCCAGCAAGCCTAGATTTTAGTGTTTCTGTCCCTGGGCCTTCAGGCTAGCAGGCAGGTTCGATCCAGAAGTGCATCTGGAGAATGGAGGGCAAACTGCCTCATGGTTTAAGGGAAACTGAGGCTAAGATTTGTCCCAGGCCCCATGGGAGTGTTGTCAGGCCCCCTCTGCTCCCTGACCAGCCGCTCCCCCACCGTGAGCCTGCCTTTCCCACGGGGCCGAGGCACTCCTGGCAGCCCAGAGATCTCCTGGCACAAGGCGTGGAGGAGGAGTGCGGTGGTGGGCATCTGGCAGCTAGGGGTGCGGGGGCTCCTGGCAGCAGGGGGAGCCTGGGGGATGGGGCCTGGCAGGGGACGTAAGGGGCTCCCGGCAGCGGGCCGCCCGCCCAGACGCGCTGCCAGGCTGATTAGCATGGGCGAGGGGCGCTGGTGCAGGGGCGCCGCCGGCCGAGCTGGCACGTCCCGCGCGGGCCCAGCTGGCCGGGCCGAGACACAAAGCGCCTCAGACGGCGGCGGCGCTCGGCCATTCACGCGCTGGGGCGGCCGGGCGAGGGGTTCCCGCCGCCGGGGCGAAGAATAGCGCCTGGGCCAGGCGGGGCTTGGCCGCCCCGCGCTCCTGACCTTGAACCTTTGTGACTGGAGCGCATGCAAATCGCGCCGGGGCCGCGCCAAGCCCCGAGGGCGCTGCGCCTCCCGGTGTGTCCCGGGGAACAATGCACCGCTGTCCCTGTGCGGGGCTGCGGGCTGGGAACGTTGCAGGCAGTGCTGCGAGGAATGCCGATGCGGACTTGCGCAGTGTCCTTGTGTGCGTGGAGGACTGCGTGGGCTCCTGGTCCGGACTTTAGCCCACTCTCTGCCCAGTAGGTGGTTCAGCCTTGCGCGCAGATCGTGAGCCCACGTTCCTTTAACAAGAATGATATTTTAAATCCTCCAGTGATCAATAAGAAGATAAAGATCGGGACCAGAGTGATGGCTCAGCTGGTTATGGCATGTGCCAACCTGGGGACCTGAGTTCTGGGGATCCACATTCACACCATGAACACTTGCACGCGCACACTTATACATGTGAATAATAAATACTGCTTCCCACCTCACACAGAGAGGTCTTGGAGGGGTTATGCCTATATTCTCTCTCTCTGGGGCCCCCTCTCTTTGCATTCACCATCTTGATTTTGAGGCTCAGGTTAAAGTTTTGTTGGGCTGCTAGGGGAGATCCCCATTACAGAAGTAATCGCTTGTTAACTGGCTCTTCCCAGTCTTTAAAGTGGCTGCACAGAAAACAGATAAAGACCTCACCAGGAGTTGCAGGGCATGGACCAGGAGGCTGTAGCAGGATCCTCATACATCCTAGCTAAGAGATTCCAGCATGTTCCATTGGTTTGAAACCAAGTCTCAGCCCAGGTCATCCTGCAACTGACTAGTGACCCACTGCTTGTCTGTCAGAGACTTGGTATCCTTGTCTGGCAAGGGTCTGCGAACCCCGCCTCCCTGCATTGCAGAGACACCGAGTGAGGGAAGGTTCCCTGGGGCTACCAGGCTGCTCTTGGCCAAGAGGAGGCCTTGGTGTGCTTTCACACATGCATGGGAGTATGTGCTGGGGAGCTCTGCTCTGCCGTGACCAAGGGACAGAATAGGAGCAAGAGATTAGCAGATGTCTTTGAGAGTCACCAGTTTTCCCAAGTACTGAGTTAGGGGTTGTGTAGAAAATCTGAGAACCCTAAACACTAGCACGTTTGCGCTCTCTCTCTCTCTCTCTCTCTCTCTCCCTCCCTCCCTCCCTCCCCCCCTCTCCTATTGCTGTAATGAAGGAGGGTACCCAAGGCAACTTCTAGAAGAGTTTATTTGGACTTTACTGTTCCAGAGAGTCCATGATGGTGGTTGACGGCATGGCTACAGGCACAGCTGAGAGCTCACATCTCGAAACCATAGTCAGGAGGCAGAGAGCCCACTGCCAAGGGCAAGAGGCCTTTGAAGCCTCAAAGCCCACCCCCAGTGACACCCCCCCAACAAGGCCACACCTCTTAATCCTTCCCAAACAGTACTACCAACTAGGGACCAAGGATTTATATGAGCCTATGGGGACTATTCTCTTTTAAACTGCCACATAGGGTCTCACTATCTGGCTCTGGTTGGCCTGAGAATCCCTGGGTAGACCAGACAAGACTTAAACTCATAGAAGTCTGCCTGCTTCTGCCAAACAAGTGCTGGGATTTAATGTATGTTCCACCACACATGGCCCTACTACCTTCCATAGAGACAAATGACAATGAAGGATCTCTATAAGAACAGGGCAGGATTACAACTGTCACATCACCCTGGAGAGCACACTGTATCCTCGGCTTACTGTAGATGATCTGCTGAGTTATCCTTGGGGCCAACTATTATAAAAAACACCTTAAGCAATGCATGGACCCGGTAGGTCCTTAGGGAGTACAGACTTGGCGAAGCAAAATAGATGGCGAGTTAGGAGGCATGGTGCAGTGGGCAAGCATGGTCATCAATGGATGGACCAGGAAGGTTCCTGCAAGGGTGAATAGCTTCTACCAAGATATGACAGAGAGGTAAGCATTTGATCCGATGGAAAAACTGCAAAAAGAGCACACAAAGCGTTCCAGAGGAAGGAGCACTTGTGAAAAGAAGATCTTCAGGAAAGAAAGTACCATATAACCATAAGCATAAGCCTAAACCTAACCCTAACCCTACATTAGCCCTAACCCTAAGCCTAGGCCTAACCCTAACCCTAACCCTAACCCTAACCCTAACCCCAACCCCAAACCTAACCCTAACCCTAACCCTACAATGACCCTAATCAGACCCTAGCCAAATCTGTAACCCTAGTCCTACATCTAGCCCAAGCTCTAAACTAAGACTAAAACGAATCACAAACCAATTTCTGACACCAACTGTACCTCATATCCCAATGCTGCCTCAGGCTCTATCGCTAATGCCAGCCCTGAGATGAATCCTAGCTCTCACCATAACCAAAACCCCAACCCAATGAAGCTCTGTGTTTAAGTTTAGACTGAATGCTAATCCTAACCCCAGCTCTAACCTTACCTTAAACCTACAGCTAGCATTACTACAGTCTTAGCTATAACCCCATTCATAACCCTAACCCTACTGCTAACTGTAACCATCACATAAACCTAGCCCCAACCCTGTCCATTACCATAGCCCTAGCATAAAACAAAGCTCAGCACCTGACCCAGACACTGGCTCTAACCCTAGTCTTAACCCTAAAACAAACTCTAAAGGTAGCCCTAACTATAAACCCAGTCCTCACCCTAGCTATGACCCCAATATTAAACCTTTGATCCCTTACATTAAACTCAGGGATTGAACAGTTGGATGCCTGCAGATCTTACATGGATACACTGAGTTATGTGACCTGGGGCAGCTCACCAGATCCTTAGGACTTTGGTGGTGCTGACATCATGGGCGGAGGAAGCAGCAGGAGGATCTGGCAAGGCCTTGGCTTCCATACCCAGCAATGCTAGCAGGGGTCTGCAAGGCTGAGAGAAAGGGCAAGTTCAGGATAGGTGGTAGGAAAGGAAGAGGGCAGGTGAATGGTTCACTTCCTTCAGAGGCATGCATTCAATTTCAAGATTCATGGCTTTTTAAACAGAAGGTGGTGGCTTATCCCTCTGATCCCAGCACTCAGGAGACAGAGGCAGTCAGATCTCTGAGTTCAAGTCCAGCCTGGTCTATAGAGTTCCAGGATAGCCAGGGTTACACAGAGAAACCTTGATTTGAAAAACAAAAGCAGGGCTGGAGAGATGGCTCAGCGGTTAAGAGCACTGACTGCTCTCTTCCAGAGGTCCTGAGTTCAAATCCCAGCAACTATATGGTGGCTCACAATCATCTGTAATGGGATCTGATGCCCTCTTCTGGTGTGTCTGAAGACAGCTACAGTGTACTCATTTACATAAGATAATTAAAATCGTAAAACAAACAAACAAAACAACAAAGATTCTCAGCTTTGAGGAACAGCTGGCCTCTCGTGAGACAGGCAGTATGATTTTGATTCCCAAAGCCTAAGCTAGAGGCCAGTGAGCTACATGGCAGTTTGTGATCATGACTCTGTGTCCTTGTGATATGCTATTATGGGGGACATTTTGTGTAAGGGACTGCTAGGTGCTTACCTAGTTCAAGTGCCAGCTGAGTACTTGCACAGCCACAGGGGAACAGGAAGCCCCCGTGTGGCTGGAGACATGGCGTAGCCTGTCTTGAGTTCTCAATTCCTTTGTTGTCTTAACAAAAGTGAATTTTGTAGGCCCGGAAGACATTCACTATAAGCCAGCACTGAAGGGCGGAGACCAGGCTGTCACTGCAACTGCTTCAATGTCTCTTAGTCTCACGACCCTTGACTTTTCACAAGGCAGAACTGGACAGACCCTCGGCATTACAACCCCTAATTCCTAGCACACAGAAGTGGCAACCACGACCTTGGTGGTGGATTGGTCTGAAGCCAGGACAGGCTAGCATGAAAAGCAAGTCTCCCGCCTTCTAGGTCTTTCCACTACTTCATCGGATTCCTTAGAAATTAGCAATGGAAAAGCCATCCCACACTTCTGCTCTGGGAGAGTCAGTCTTTCCATCCTGGCTCCTTGAGAACACCTGGGGTGAGGGGGGGGGCTACAGATCTCATGCAATGCAACGGAACTGTGTTATGTCACCTGGGTCAGTTCACAGGACGCTTTGGGCTATGGTGGTGTGGCTGTGGTGGTGTTCACATCATGGGTGGAGCCTGTAGAGGGAGTAACATGACTTCTCCCTCAGCTGCCACACCATAGGGTTGTGTATCCCACTCGGCTGCCCCATGGGCAGCAGCAGCAAAGCCCTGCAGCCTTTCCTACCCTGGAAAGCGTGGACACACATCTATGCCAACGGCAATCTTCCCTTGTCAGGAAGTACTAAGAAACCAGTGTTGCAGCTATTGGGCTGTGCTTAGCCCTAGGCAAGCTGCCTCACCTGCCCAGCTTCAGTTTATTTCTCTGTA
This sequence comes from Rhynchomys soricoides, assembly GCA_019843965.1. Classification (NCBI taxonomy): domain Eukaryota; kingdom Metazoa; phylum Chordata; class Mammalia; order Rodentia; family Muridae; genus Rhynchomys; species Rhynchomys soricoides. The sequence continues at coordinate 2,597,749 of JADRCH010000028.1, read as the reverse complement.
GACTCAGATAACAGCCATAGGATAGTGAAGAATCAGTAGGCAGCACAAGGTAAGGGTCTGGGATGGCACCGGGTATGCAGTAAGTGCTAAGCAAATGTCAGCAGCCACCTGACACTCAGCCAGAGGCCTTCCTTCTCCTATTAACTGTACTTTCTGTCTGGCAGCTGTGCTGCTTGCTGGGGACAGAGAATCAAACTGGACAGATAGCGATTCTAGTACTTGCAATCTAGCAGGAAGCAGCAGGGGCGGGTCCAAGCTGTCCATAGTAACTTGTCTGAATGAGTGTTCTGTGATGATCCAAATGGTCTTTATGCTGTCCCCAAATTAGCCACAATTATTGCATATGACTACTGAGCCCCCAAAAATAGATAAGCAGAGAAATTAGTTTCATATCTTATTCTATTTCATTTTTAATTAAAATTAATTTGTGTGTGTGTGTCTGTGTGTGTGTGTGTGTGTGTGTGTGAGAGAGAGAGAGAGAGAGAGAGAGAGAGAGAGAGAGAGAGAGAGAGAGAGAGAGAAGAGAGAGAGAGGAGATTGAGAATGGTACCAGAGGCCAGAGTACACATGTAGAAGTCAGAAGACAATTCTCAGGAATTGATGGGGACAAGTCCTCCTTGTTTTTTTTCTGCTGCTCTGCTCTGCTCCCATCTATTGGCTCTTGAGCTTTCAGTTCACTCCCCGGCCTCTTCCTCCCATCTTACTGCAGGAGTGCTGGGATTACAGATTCATGCCAGGACATCCAGCTTTTTGTCTGGGTTCCAGGGATCTATCTCAGGTTTATGTGACAAGTGCTTTCCTGTTGCTCCATTCCCTCCACCCTCATCTCACCTTAATATAAGTCACCATTGCACCGAAGTCCTTCTGTGTGACTGGCTGATGGCTATGCGACTGAACAGCACAGACACAGAGACAATTCCTTCATACCACTAACAGCTATCTAAATTCACCATGTCATTTCCTGCCACTTCATTCTAGGATGGCACATGCCTTAGATCTCTTTCTTTGAAAGCAGAGTTTGAGACAGAGATTGACCCCTGGGCTTTTGGTCAGGGATGAGATGCCAAGGGAAGCCAACTGAAGGATGCTTTACTATGGCAGTCCCTGAAGCAGGAGAATTGTTTGTTTTATTGGTTACTTTTCTTGTCTTTCTGATCAAATACCCAGCAGGAAGCAGTTTGACAGGTTCGGGAGATGGCTCAGTCAGCAAACCATCTGTCACACAAGCATGAGGGCCTGAGTTCAAATCCCCAGAACCTGAGTAAACAGCTGAGGGTTGAGGTAGATAGATGGCTTAGAAGCTCTCTCAGGGGACCCAAGCCTGCTTCCCAACACCTATGTCTGTCCAGCAACTGATGTTACTTCCAACTTCAAGAGGATCTGACAAATTCTTCTGACCTCTGTGGATACCTACCTTCCTACACACACACACACACACACACACACACACACCCCACACATGTGCACACAAACATATATACATACACACACACACACACATGAACACATGTATACACATGTTGACATCCCTACACTCCCAGGCTGGATGAGTCTAAGTATTGTGCAGATTCATTCAGGAGGGGAAGCCAGAGATGGCCACCACAGGAAGGAACAGTTTAGTGGCACAGATCCTCAGCGAGCCAGTCACTGTGAAACTGGTCTGGAGGCAGAAGCTGAGTTAGGATTGAAAAGGCCCAGGTGAACAGAAGCTGTCCTCCACAGACTGCTTCCTTCATCAATCTCATCTGCCTGTGCCTTTGGGACAGTATTGTGCCACAGAGTCACCTTGGAAGTGGTGACCGGCAGCTACAGTTACCATGATGACACCAGGCCCGAGTCCATGATGAACGTTCAACACTTCCTTTTCTACCCATACTCCAGATGAGCAGCTCAGCTGGTCTAGGGGAGTGGCTGTGGGGGTCTGTCCCTTTATCACATGGGGATCATGTCTAGTGACTGGGCTATGGGACTCCAGTACTTTGTCTCAGGAATTCTAAGCTCTCTATTGCATTACCTTTGCTGGCCACAGTCACTGCCACTGGTTGATCAAGCCTATCTCCATCTTGAAAACACCAGGAGGTATTGGTGTGAGTTCTTGGTTCTAAGACTGACTCTTTCCTGCCCACAAACCTAGGTCTTCTTGAAAATCAGGGTCAGCACCCTGTGAGTTAATTTGTTTTTCTGCCTCATGCTACACAAGCACAGAAGGCCAGAATGATCAAGAGACAGTGTGGACTCGACACACCTGTCACCCCAGAGTGTGAGCTTTCCTCATGATACTTAAGGTTGTCTAGATCCAAAAAGCTCATCTCTTGTCATCTCTACTGGAATTGAGCATATAAGACACCTCTTCACAGCTGTATCTGAGGCCTCAGATGAGTGGACTGTGCTGGTAAATGAATCTCCCTGCTAGACTTGGGACCGCACATTCAACAAAGCCTAAGGTTGTAGGGATGGAGAGAGGAGCAAGCTAATAGCAATCCCTGGGCCTAAGTATCCCTCTTAGATCCTTGTAGAGGTTTGAATGTGAACGGCCACCACAGGATCGTATGTTTGAATACCTGATTCTCAGTTGATGGAACTGTTTGGGAAGGATTAGGAGGTGTGGCCCTGTTGGAGGTATGTCCTTGGGAGTGGGTTTTGAGGTTTCAAAAGAATCATGGGATTCCTAGTATGCTCTCTGCTTCCTGCCTGTGGTTTTGAGACATGAGCTCTCAGCTGTTCCTGCATGATTCTAACCCTTTTGAACTGTAAGTGCATTTAAATGCTGTCTTTTAAAAGTTGCCTTGGTGGTGGGATTTTATCACTGCAATAGGAAGCTAACCAATAACAGTCCCTTCACACGAGGACACAGTTTCTCAGGTCAGGGATTACTTTCCACCCTTTGGCAGCCACAATATCATCTGACACTCACTGTCCATTGACGTTTGAAGAGATGAATCAACAAAGTCTGGATACAATGTAAGGTCCACAGAGGCGGTGCCAGGGTCCATCTTATTCATGGCTGGTCTTCCAGCCTCATAAGATGACCGCTAGACCAAGAAAGAAAGTCATGTCACAAAGGATCTACTACCAAGTAGTAAAGTGAATTTTCAAGTAATGTTGGAAAAAAAAAAGATTGGGCTGTCACTGGAAAAGGTAGTTGTATAATCAGAGTGGAGAACAAAGAAGCTGCAAAGCTGTGACAGAAAACCGTAAATATATAGGAAAACATCTGCAAAAGGTTGGGATGGAGAAATACCTGGCTCAGCGATGAAGCCCATACAGGGTCTATAGAAGAACTAGCAGGAATGTAAATGTAGGGTCACCTTCCCTGGGGGTGGGGAGCTGTGTAAGAGTAGGAAGACAATCTCTTGGGGGGAAACTACTCGGTTAAATATGCACGAATGTCTTTGCTGGCCCGCCAGATGTTCTCAAAGGACACAGGGAGGAGCTCAATGAAACAAAACTCCAACTTCCAATATACTTATAATAACGTCTGATTTCAAAGCATAAAAGTTAAGCCAGGATAGAGATTGACGTGAAAATCGCTTCCTGACAAAGGACAAAAATGTAAAAGCCTGGAGGGAAAGATGTCACAGACTTGGAGATAGCCTTGCTGGCTGTCCCACTGGGGGCACTGAGGGACGACTGACCCTGCTGGGAATGTTCCAATTCCATGGGTGTGTCTCTTACTCTACACCATTGGCAAAGCAGCTTCCCAGCTTTGCAGAAAGAGGAGCTGTGGAGGACCTACTGAGGCAGCCACCTTGAGTTTTTTCTATAGAGACAGAATGCTATTCTGTGGCAGAGACCATCATCCCTGACAGCAAACCTTCTCTCCCTAGAGCAAAGTAACAGGTTCTGCGTGTACATGAGTCACCTACACACTATCCTTCCAATGCCCCTATGAACTGGTTCCAGCATCGTCTTGGCTCCCTTATTGATTAATGAATTAAATCAAACTGTAGGTGGATTTATTTTCTCTTCGCATGAGAATCAGGATTTGACCTCCAAGACATTACCCCTCCCCCAGCTGGCTCTGTCTTAAGAAGGATCTTCTGGATTTGGGGACTGGAGGAGGTTGCATGAGATATTGCCAGTGGCCAGAAGAGTTATGATGAGTGTTCAGGTCTGGATGTTGGCAGATTGAGCATTGGTGGGGGTGGGGGTGGGGTTGGTGGGAGTATGGGTGGGATGAGTGGGTGGGGGTGGGGTGAGTGGGTGGGGTGGGGGATGGGTGTAATGGGGGATGGGTGGGTGGGTAGGTGTGATGGGGGATGGGTGTGGTGGGTGGGTCTGGTTATGTAGATGATGAGAAGTATCTGGAAGTGCTGTCCCTGAGTGCTATTGCCTATGTCTTCCTTTATGCCCGTAATTCAGTTTCCAAGTGCCACGTAGTGAGTCAAACTCCAGAGATCACCAAGCAATCCTTAGTCCAGAGTTATCTGTCACTCAGCTCAACTCCAAGAAGCCCTGATAACAGGGAGTGGGACACTGGGGCAGTGTTTCGGGGGAGCATACTCTCAGTTACAGATGTGGTGCCTCAACAACAGGATGCTGGAGGCTGGGTGGACTGGGGTCAGATGGAGCCAGCATGGTGCTCTTGGCAATTCTCAATACCAGTATTCTGGTTGCTCAGGCTTCCTGTGACTCTCTGTGTCCTCTCCCCACATTACAGGAGACTTGGGGCTCCGATTGTACAGAGCTAAGCATTACAATCCTCTCCAAGGACTACGTGGTCCTTGAAGTCTGAGATTGAGGCGCTCAACAAGGACAGAAGCAGGGGCGTACAAACAGACATACAAACGAGAGGCTGGCTTCATCAGGTTGGAGCTCCCTGCTGACCTTGACTGGAGCCACCACTTGGAGAGCAGCAACAACCCCAAATGGTCTGAAATGTAGGTTGGGCTGGCCAGTTTAGTTGGGTCTTGGTCTGTTGGGTGGTGGCAGGATGGGGAAGTAGCTAGGTCTGGAGTGGGGCGGGGCACTAGGGAGACTTGGGCTGCAGACAGCCTGAGGGAAAGGCAAGGCAGCAGATGCTGGGGAAGGAAGGTGGAGAGAAAAGAATAGGTAAGTCCAGAGAACAGGAGGGAACGCGCAGGGGAGGGCGTGGACAGGGGAGGGCGTGGGCTCAGGTGCTCGGAAGCTGTGGCAATAGTGGGAGACGCCACAGAGAAGCCGGCAGGCCAGGTAGTGACTTGCCCGAGGCCAAGGGACAGCTCTTATCTCCCACCCCCCACCCCCCAGCCCCCGTGACTCATCTGTGTGACAATCTGATGGGCCATGGCAGCCATGGGAAGGCGGCTGGGAGGACACCTGAGTTCCCCACACAAGTTCCAACACGGCTCAGCGGGTGCTGGGGCTGCTGTTCTGGGTGGGGGGGGGGGGGAGCAGCAGCATGCCAGGGCTGACTCAGGCGCGCCCTCCTGGAGACAGGCAGAGTCCGGCAGGGTGCTACCTGCCTGGGTCTGCCCCCGCGTTCCTTTTGCTGGGACTGCTCTGGAGTGGTTCTTAACACTCACTCTAGGGGGTTCTACTGTCTCTAGAGCTCAAAGGCATAAACTGGTCCCAGGGCCTCAGAGTACAGGATTAATCCCTTGTGGGCAAGCTATAGAAAGGCCTATGTGGAATCCCTTAGCCATGCCATCTCCACTGTCACCGGTGTCATCCATGTGCTCATGCCACTTATTCCTGCGTCCGCATGCTCATTCCACGCATGCTGGAATGAGCACGCGTTCCCTGCACCTTGCCTGCCCTCTGTTCTGGAATAGCGGAAGTCAAGGTGACAAATCTAGCGGCTAAAGCCTAAGAGACAACAGGGCAGGTGGAGAGGTGAGTCCCAAACTGGGGAAACCCTAGACTGACCTGGGCGGTACCCTGGGACAGCTGGGCGGGGTTTTGAGATGTTCAGGGTCGTGACTGGGTGGAACCTTGAGCTGGGCAGAACCTAGGGCTGGACTGGGCAGAGGGGGACCCTGAGCAAGGTAAGCAGAGTCCTAAAAGGGTTGAAGCCCTGGACTGAACTGCTCGAAACCTAGGTCTAGGCGTGGCTGTGCGGATCCCTTGGGGTGGGTGGAACCTTGGGTTGATCTGGGAGGAGCTTTGAGAAAGCTGGGCATTACATGGTGAGGCTGTATAGAGGCTCATGAGGAGGCCCGGGTGTGAGAGTGGATCAGGAGGGACATGTAGTCAAGGATTTATTGGTAATGCAGAGGATGCAGAGAGGGGCGCGAGTGAAAGGGACCAAGGTGACCACAGAGACTCAAGGCCAGGGTGAGGATGTGAAAATGGGAAGCTTCTAGCAAGTCAGGGTGAAAGGGATGGAGGTGTGGCCCTTTGCATTCGGGTCTGAGTAAGTGGGGGCATCAGGCAGAGAGAAAAGTCCCAAGCAGGCGACCGTGGGCCTCCAATCCTCTCTGTAAACCTTCCTTCCACACACTGTCTTGACCGGACACTGCTGGGTGGGCCTCTGGCTGCAGAAGCTGGCCTAGGCACCAGGCCATGGTCCCTGCATCAGGCCTGCCCAGTAACTGATGTGACCAGAGCCCACTCTGGCAGGCTGAAGACTGCCCTGGGGTCATCATGGAGGATTCGTTTGACAGTGTCCACCACAGCATCCATCCTTCGGCTCCTGGTCCTGGTTCCATCCCCAGGCCATATCTCCATGCAGGGAATCATTAAGCATTGGCTTTCTCCGTCTGAGATTATAAGACCATACTGCAGCTGCAGCTATCCTGCTGGAAGATAGTCTAGCCCTGAGGGGGGGAGGTGTCAGAAGCTCTTGAATCTTGGAACCCATGGGGGCACAGGCCAGGGGTAGAAAGGGTCTTCTATGGGACCTGTGAGCTCCAAGGGCTGCTGTCTGATGGCCCCCTTACTCTGGTTCCCCCTTCTTAGCTCCTCAAATATAGACCCCCTTTTTAAAAAGGCCCAGTCCAGCCTCTAACCCTTTGTATATCTTCCAGACCCAACTGGCCTGAGTGTCATTCTGCCACGTGTTCCCTGCTAAGATGAGGTGACATAGGGTCAGTCTCTCTGTAACCCAGGAAGACCTTGGTTACTCATAAACCAGCCTGCTGCAGAGACCCTTCTGTGAATGAGTCCCTTCTTGTCCCCATCTTCCTACAAGCTGGCCCTGAAGCACGGGTGTCCACATATAAACTGGACTCTCTCATGGAAGGGGATTCAAGCAGGCAGAAGAATGGGGCTCTAGCCAGTGCAGAATATCTGTCGAAGGGCAGCTGGGTACAGTACTACAGGATACTGGGAGTGCTGTCTTGGCTAAGGGTGCTTCCTTCCAGCTCAGGGTCAAGCCTGTTCTCTAACACCCTAGCTGGCACTTCCAGCTCAGTTGGCTTGTGGCCAAAGCTGCATCTGTCCCAGTGGCAGCAAAAAGTGCACTTCCCACACTCTCTGAGACACCCCTGGGGGTGGGGGACTCTTGTGTTGCCGTGGGGCTGCTGGCCCAGGGACACAGACAGGCATCTTGCTGTTCTTAGTGCCCTGAAAACCCAGATGGGTAACAGTAACACCACCCCCTCCCCCCAGAGTGCACATCCAGGGTGCTGTCAGCCCCCTTCCTTCTCCCCTCCTCCAGCCCACAGCCACAGGTCCAGCTTGCACCCCAGAGGTTAAGAGACCAGCCACTGCAGGGTGTGGCTGCTCAGCCCTGACTGGCCTAGTCTAAACTGATGTTCCGCCAAGGAGGCCCTCTGGCCGCTGTGAGCACCTAAACAGCCCTGCCTTTGTCCTAGTGGCCACAGGCACTGTTTGCTCAGTGCCCAGCTTGTTTTTCCCAGGCTAAGCTGGGCAGGCAGAGGCCCGGGAGCCATGGAAACAGCACAGGCCACCTGTCTTGCCCAGCCCGCTTTCTGCCCAGTTGCTTTCTCAGTCTCTTCAGACCTCCTGCTGTACTGGCCCTGCCCCAGCTGCCCCTGTCCCAACCCCCTCACTAGCTAGGCTGGGTGCAGAGACAACCAAGGGTTTCAGGGGCCCTGGGGGCCCACAGATCTTGGGGTCAGCTCAGGTATCCTCGGTACCCAGGCGGTTGACTGCTTGCTGCCTTCAGGGCAACTCAGGAGTCCAGCACTGAAGTCCTTTACCTGACACCTCTGCCCTGCTCTGGCAGGACTTCCTGTGTGTAGGAGGAAGGCTGTGGGGGTCCCTCAGAGGCTCCACAGATGTATTAAAACTGCAGGACCAGGGGCTGGAGAGATGGAGCAACAGTCAAGAGCACTTAGTTGTTCCAGAGGACCCAGGTTCAATTCCCAGCCCCTATATGCTAGCTCACAATTGCCTTTGCCTCAGTCCCAGGGGATCTGGTGCCCTCTTCTGGCCACCATTGACACTGCACATACATGGTGCATGGATATAGATGCAGACAAAATCAATGAAACAAACAAACAAACAAACAAACAAAAAGCCCTTCTGTCCCAGCCTCTGATTTTCTCCTGTCCTTTTGGAATCTCCAATCATTCATTAAGATCAGTCTGAAGCCCCAGGCACAAAACATCTAATTCTTGTCCTCAATAACACATCCTGCCTGCTAGTGTGTCCTAGGTTTTTCTCTAATAAGTAACCAGGACAGCTACCCGTGTGTGATGGGCCTGACCTTGGACCTGTGTCCACAGGCTCCCTAAATGGGTCTCAGTGTAATCCGGACAGGACCAGTCTCTTCTGGATTTATTTTCAGGGTGCTTGGGTGTTCTCCAGATAGGACTTGGGAAAAGGTGGTAAGCACAGGAAACTCTGTGGTTGGGTGAAGTTGGAAGACAGAGTTTCACTCCCCCTGGGGCAAGGAGAGAAGTGTATGCCCATCTTAGGAGGAGTCCCCTAGCCCAGACAGGGGAGGACCCACCAATGTGGCCCTACAAGCACCAGCTTGTCAGTGCCTGCGTTTTTCAGATGTCTTTTTTGGAAGTTTCTTTGCTCCATTCTCCAGATGAGAAAAATCAAGGCTCCAAGAGTATTCTTTAGTACTGTCACTGGGCTAGTGGTTAGGGAGCTCTCCTGGTCACTTTTAGCACATCTCCCACCCCCACCCCAAGCTGACTTACAGTTCCCTCCCCAGCCCTGATCATGTGGCCTATCACATCATCCAGGGGCATTGGGCTCTGGGTGTGTGTCATTAGGCAGCAGGGTATGGTTCAGTATGCCTAATGCTTCTGTATTTTGCAGGAGGGAACATGGGCTGGAGAAGGTCAGGGCATCTGGCCATTTTGTTCCTGCTCTTGAAATATCTGCTCTGCCTACCTGGGAGCTGCTGGCTTCAGGCAGGACCATCCCTCTGCCTTCTCAGTCCAATCCAGCCTTGTCAACTCCCTGCAACAGTCACTGGATGTGCACTGGGATATGCTGTCTGCCCTGGCTGGGTTCCTGGGTGGCCAGGAGGCTCTTGGAAAGCCCTCCTCCTTCCCACTCATGGGACTCTGCAGCTCTTTTCCGGAATGGCTTCCCGATGAGGTAATGCTTCTTGCAGACAGGAGGAAGTCCTGGAGAATGGCAACCAGTGGCCTCCTTGCCTGGGCGACCTGCCCAAGGCACAAAATGAGCCCTTTTTGGTGGCTGAAAGGAAGACCAGGCCCTAGACTCCAGACTTTCATTCATCTCCCAGCCTTGAGCTGAGACTATCCAAGTCCTAGGCTGAGCCTGCAGCCTCACAGTTCTCTTCCCTGCCTCTCAACTGAGGGGAAACTGAGGCCTGAGGGGGGAGGGGGCCAGCCACACTCAGAATCCCAGCAAGAATCCACAGCTACTCCTACTTGACACTCTGAGGGACAAGGAAAGCCTCCTGGCTCACCCTCTTGGGTCTGAGTAGTCTCTGTAATTTTCCTTCTGTATTGGTGCTGGGTGGATACTGGCCCAGAGGACAACTGCTGGCTTATCCACTATCCACTCTATATCCAGAGGGAGAGAGAAGCTTCAGAGACAGACACTCTGAGTCCTGTCCTGAGGAGGCTTGATTCCTCACTCCTGCCTTATGCCTGCAGGCCCTGCACTAGTGTTGAAGTCCCCAATACCCATATAGTCCAGAAGCACCCACACTTCAGGCTTGGAAAACAATATGAAACTTCTCACTTCTGAGGCTGGTGGCCACAGTGCCCGGCGCCTGGGGCTGGCACAGGAAGACCTTCAGGACTTGATAACAGCTGTCTTCCACAGCCCTGCAGGACCCCTGTCCTGTAGGACTCCAGTGCTTGGTGGGATTGGGGCACAGGCTGGAAGATGACTCTGTGAAGCAGGCAGGCCTAGTGTCTGCAGGTCCAGCTGGCCTTGTCCCCAATTTGAATTTATTGTGCAATGTTATCCAAGCCCCCCCTGCTCTGGCTGGGTCTCAATTTCCCCATCTGCAGACAGGAGGAGGGCAGGAGAGGCCTCAACTGGACTCCAGAGCGCCCCAGGTCTGGTGACCCAGACCTGCAGCTGTGTGGGTGCAGCCTCTCTGGGCCGGAAGTTAATTTCCGTGATGGAGGCAATGTCTGAGTGGGCCCAGTGCTCTCTGCATGCTCAGATGAGGGCCGGGCTGGTGATGTCATGTGGGAGGTAGCAGCAGAGTCAGGATCCAAGCCAAGATTTCTCTGCTGGCCTGGAGTGACCTTGTTCAGCCTCCTTTGCTCAGTAGCCCCCACCTCTCTTTCCTACACAAAGCTCTGGCTCTAGAAGGTCCTCTTGGAAAGTGGGTTTACACCCTCTTCTGCCCCCTGGTGGCTATAAGGACATATGGCAGTTTAGTCAGGGCTTTGGACACTACAGGGCCATAACCATCTACCCAGAACCAGACACTCACATGATCGCTATCAGCCCCCACACAGGGCCAGATACCCACGGGGTCACAAGAATACACAGGGATACAGACACCCACAGAGGCACAGACACCGACAGTACCACAAGAGCTCACAGAACTGGGAACCTACAGGGTCACGGAGAGTCAGAGCCACAACCGCCCACAAGACTTTGGGCACCCACATGATGGGCACCCATAGGGTTGGGATATCGTTGCTGGGAGCTCTGATTGTGATACCCCCACACAGGAGGATGTCACTACCACCTATGTCTGAGGAGAGTGCAGTACAGGTTGGGAGTGGTTAGAGCCTGCAGGAAAATGCACAAAGATGGGAACAATGTTGACAGAAAAAAATGCTCACCCAACCTGACAGTGAAGAGAAGAGCTCAGTTTGCTGGTTCTTCCTGCTGTTTCCTGAGCCAGCAGCAGCATCACAGAACAGAGAGGCGCCCACTAGCCTTGGCCTGATCTTGCAGCAGCAGGCTTTCAGAATAAAGGACAATTTCTCTGAGGCTCTGCAACTACTAAGACTGTACTGCAGTAGGGCTATACAAGCCAGGTCGGCCAGCCCAGTCTGGCCCTAGGGACCTAGTGCTTCCAATATCATCGTCAGAGTGGATTGGTCAGTCTTTAGAATGTGCCAGAAGGCTGGGGAGATGGCTCAGCCATTAAGAGCTGCTCTTCCAGAGGACCTGGGTTCTATTCCCAGCACAGGCATGGCCTTTCACTACTACCTGTAACTGAAGTTCCTGGAGCTCTGACACCCTCTTCTGGTCTCTTCATGTATTGAACACACATAGTGCAAAGATATACATGCAAACAAAACACCCACACACATAAAAAAAAAATTAAATCTTAAAAAAATGAATTTCTAAGGACTGCTCAAATGCTTTCCAGAATGCTCCCCCCAGGACCCCTTTCCTTCTCTCACCCCCAAATCCTATAGGACCCCCTGGGTCCTATGGCCAAACTTCTTCCCCACCCCTGATCCTCACCAGGATACCTGGCTCAGGGAATGACAGGGTCCCACACAGTGCCATCACATTAGAATTCAAATGGTCAATGCCCATAGGGGCCAAGCACCCATTACACTGGTAGATAAACTGAGGCTGCAATAGAGGACCTGGCAAGGCCCAGGACTAACCAGACACAGACCTGGGATGGACACAGAGTCCAGAGGTAGTCACCAATCCAGAGTGATACTGTGGCTCTAGATCCCCAGAGGGAGGTTTGAGCCCCCAACCAAACTGGGACATCCTCCATACCTCTCACCCTGGAGTAGGAGAGGAAGGGCCATATCATGCTGCCCTGACTAATGAGACAGGGCTGATAGAAAGAGAGGACCAGGGTGAAGACCCACAAAGAGAGCACCAGATCCCCCTGGGATTGGAGTTATAGAAATTGTGAGCCATTATGTTTCTAGGAACCAAACCTGGATTCTCTGCAGGACCGATAAGACCTTTTAACCAGCAAACCATGTCTCCAATTCCATTATTATTATTATTATTATTATTATTATTATTATTATTATTACTAATTATTGTTATTGTTATTATTTGTTTTACAAGACAGGTTTCTCTATGTAGGATTTTTTTTTTTAAAGTGTGTGTATTTTGCCTGCATGCATGTCTGTGTACCACATGAATGCCTGGTGCCCAGGGAGGCCAGAGGAGGGTGTGGCCCTTCTGGAACTGGAGTTACAGGCAAGTGTAAGCCACCATTTTGGTGTGGGGAGCTGACCCTGGCTCCTCTGGAAGGGCAGGAAATACGCTTAACTGATCAGCCCTCTCTACAGCCCAAGTATTCTTAAATATAAATGGTCCATTCTTGGGCATGGGAATAGCCGGGTTTTCATGTGATCTCTGGGGTTCCTCCATCAGCCTGGTCCTTCACTGATGGCAACTTCCCTGTTTGTTCTTAGGACAGGAATGGATGTCTTTAGTTTATTCTACAATTGGAAATACTAAGCGACAGGGAGATCCTCATGGGCAAGTCAGTGTGCAGCTGTAGGTGAGACAGTACTGGGACCTGGGGCATTGTGTGTGGGGGACACCAGGAGCCTGAGGGCTAACTGAGGGAGAAGGTCTCGAGACAACAGTTTTGGAACTGGATCTAAATGGGCCATGAGAGCAGCTGGCCCTCAGTGTGTGCCCAATAGAGACTCTGTCGTAGGATCTAGGAGCAGAACTGGGAAGTTGAGGGGGAGAGAACTGTCATCTTCACAGAGGGTCATGGCCGCCCTTGGCCTTGAGTGGCCTCCAGTCTGGTGGGGCAGCCAGACTGCAGGGTGCCGGGAAACAAGGCCGGCACTGTTTGTTCAGCTGTTGGGCTGGCGCCGAAGTCCTAACCAGGACCTGGTCTTTCTGGAGTTAACACATGCACTCCTGCCCTCCTCACAGAGCATGCTCATGTAGTGACTACTCCTGAGTAGATAGGGTTTTCTCCAGAAGTCATCATGGGCAAGTCAGTGCACCGCTGTAGGTGAGACTATACTGGGGACCTATGGTGGAGGGACTGGGAGGCTGAGGTGCTGACTGAGAGAGACAGGCATTGGCCAAGCATGGAGGCCACTCCACCCCACTGGTTAGGACCAAGCAAAGTCTGCATTCAGAGGTCTAGGGACAGTCGAGGTCAGTCTTCAGGAGCTGCCTGGGTGGATGAGAAGGGATCTGATAATCCCAGAAAGACAGTTGCCAGGTTCCTGAAGAAGTCAGCCTAGCCACTAGAATGGCCCTCTCTGGAGAGAACATCAAGGAAGCCATAGGAAACCACACCATGGAAGCCACACCAAAGGGATCCCCACCGCCATTCACTCTTCATCCTCCGACTCTTCTGACACTGGTCATATCCCATCCAGGGTGGTGTCTAAGCCCCCTATCTGGCCCCAGATAGGGTTTATGGCAGCTCCATGGTGCCACAGAGGTGTCACCTGGACACAGGACTGGACTGTGGGATCTTTTGGCTGTGGGAACCCAGCTCATGTGAAGTTGTTCACTACTTGCCAATCATGAGTAAGAACATCCCCAGACTCTAGCCTTGCCTACCAGGCCAATTACAGCTGAGGTTCCCAGCCAAGAAGACCAGAGGCTGGGTATTTCCTCTGTAACCCACAGGGGTCATAAGCATTAGCAGTGTGTCTGTCGGGGTTGAGTGAAATGTTTGGTACATACTAGAACTGATGTGAAATGCCAGGCATAATGGCCTGAGCCTGTAATCCCAGTGATGGAGAGGTAGAGGCAGAAGGATCCTTGGAGCTTTCAGGCCAGCCAACCTTGCTTACTCGGAGAGCTTCAGGCTAATGAGAACCCTTGCTCAAAAAAAAAAATGAGGTGGACAACCCCTGAGGAATGACACCTATAATTGACAGCTGGCCATTCCATGCACACACAGACACATGCGCCTGGACTGGTATATAGGTATATGTGAATTAGCCCACGTTCTTTCTCACATGCACATAACAACCGGCTGTTGTAAAGGTCTGTTTAGGGGTTCCCTCTTACACAGCAGGCACAATACCTAGAGCAGTCCCCCATGGTACAGACAAGTGCCAGGCATTTTGGCCAATACTGAGAGAGATGTGGTTGTTGTGACTTGGAACTTGAGTCAGTACAGAATAGACTGGAATCCTAGGTCGGGTGCTACTCCAGGCACAGCCCTTGGCTTTAATGCTGCTAGGGTCCTGGTTCCTGACCTGCACGGAAGCTACCCCTTGAGAAAGGTAAAGGAACAAGAGTATGGGGGTGGTGGGAGCACAGAGGGATCATTTATCATCAGTGGGAGAGGCCTGAGCCATTGGCTCTGCCAGCAACATTAGGGTCACTGTGTGGGTGGGGACAGACACACTGAGTGTGGCTTTTAAAGTCACATGTGGCAGTTGCCTGGACCACAAGGCTGGGAGTTGGGCTGCCTGTGGCAGGGACTTAGGGAGACAGAAGTGTGGTACCAGGACAGAGGACTAAGGAGACATCTGACTGGGGTTGTAAAGGTGACAACGACAACGATATGCTCCAGGGTATATACCTGCCATCCTTGCCGGAGGGTATAGGGTCCAAATTCCCATGGGACCAGTGGTTGGACATGCTTTTCTCGGGTGAGGAGCTGGCCATGACTGGGGTCATTTCTCCTTGGATTAGGGCTTGGTTGCTCTCTGGGTCTTCTCTACTGTGTCCAGGCTGAGAACAAAATCCTCTGATTGGTTACTGTCAGGGTGGGTGATGGTGCCTGGGAGATGGGGCAAGTGTGTAGACAGAAAGAAGGATGGACGGGACAGCACCAGCCCCCCCCTCCCATATCCAGCTTCCACATCCCAGCCCCCCATGCATGGTTGACTGACTAGGAAGCACTCAGGGCTCAGGCTGCCTCTGCAGCCCTGCAGCCTCTCAGTCCATGGCCCCTGCAGGGCCCCACACGCCCTGCGCAGCAGCTGCTTCCGGCCAGACTAGCAGACAATGTGCTGGCGGGTGGCCCAGGGCCAGGACCATCCATCCCCCCAGCCTCACAGGAAGACAGAGCACAGAAGAGGAGCCACTGTGTCCCCGAGTGAACCCACTGCCCAGGCACTGTGATTTAGAACTTCAGATTCCAGGAGGAGGAGCCTCTTGGGTGACTCAAACTGATTCCTCCAGCCTTGAACCCTTCAGGACCCTGGAACACTGCCTAGGGGATGGAAGAGAGTAGAGGGGTCAGAGAATCCTGGCTTTGTCTTTCTTTTCTTTTGGTAGCCTTGGCCACAGACTGTGCAAACCTGCCCTACTATGGCACCCTTGCACGGCTGTGTCCTCTGCACTGTAGATCTGTTGAGATTGTGCCATCCAGGTCTACTCCAGTGGTCCGTGCTCTTCTCCGTCTGCCCTCCTGTCCTCCCTGACAGAGTCCCTTCTGGTCAGGCATTCTTGTTCAAATGCTGTCTGTCCCTTCTTCTGGCCCCTCCCCTCTCCTGTCCCTGCCCACCTGCCTGGCACAGGCCATTTCCTGAGCCCACA
The DNA here is from genome assembly GCA_019843965.1 of Rhynchomys soricoides. Lineage (NCBI taxonomy): Eukaryota > Metazoa > Chordata > Mammalia > Rodentia > Muridae > Rhynchomys > Rhynchomys soricoides. Next base: position 2,582,002 of record JADRCH010000028.1, on the reverse strand, counting down.
TACCACATCCCGCAGCGCTTGCTTGTTTGTCTCCCCGTCCTTCAGAAATACCCAGAAGGACAGACCCTGTCCACCTAGGTCTTAGCATAAAACCCCAAGCACTTAGTAGGTCCTCACAGAGGGCTGACAGATTGCTAAATAAGTTGGTTCCCAAGTGTGCTGGCTCCCTCCTGCCAGGTCTGCCCTGCCCTGCCCTGACCTGTGGGGCCCATCTCTGCCCCTTTTTGCCCTGGCTTCTTAAGTGTGAGGCTGGCTGCAGGGTCTACCCTCAACCCCTGGCCATGAACTCTCAAGGAGAGAATGCCCAGCCTTCCAGAGGGGTGGAGCACGGTGACTGAAGGACCGCTTCCCACACACAGGGTTGTTATAATAGCAACAGCAATGGCCCAACAGTAATGAAACACCATAGAAAGAAAAGAAGTTAGCAGGGGAGGGGGAAGGGGGTGACCCTCACAGGAGACTGAAAGGCTGTGAAATGGCCACACAGGTAAGCCTCTCAGAAAGGTCAACATGTCAGAGCACAACTATGTGACCAGCAAACCCACTTCCAGACCTGAGTCCTGGAGGACTGACAGTAGGACCTGGATCAGACTCCTGAGTACCCAGGCTCACAGCAGCCAAAGGAGCCTGGGTGAGCCAAGTGTCCAGAGACAAGTGCATGGGCGGCCATTCTACACAGTCCCTTGGTGGCCTGGTGGATGGGTTGGCCACTGATGTTCCCATTCCAGCACCCTGAAGTTCAGGGGTGATGTCATAGTGTGTAGACACCTCAGTCCCCAGGGCTGTAGCTTTAAATATGCACCTCACCACTATTCATGGTGATCCAGTCCTGTTCCTGGTATCACATCCCTGCTTGGGTCTTTACAGATCAACACCAATCTAGTTCCTATAAGTCATCCCTAGAGCTTTCAGGTAAGCACCATGCCACAGAGGCAAAGGCCACTTAGTCTTTGGCTTGGCAGCCAGACCCTTGAGAATCCAGAATCTGCCTCTTTCCATCTGTATCAGGAGTGTGGTCCAGATCCATGGCTAGGACCCAGTGTGCCCATTCCCTGCTGCAGAGCGCCCTCTGGTGGAGTTACTAGAAGTTGTCAGACAGCAGAGAAGAAATCCAGAACTGGGCAGAATCCCGAAGGTCAAGGACATTTGGAGGACCACAGGGTAGGGACTGGCCCGGAGCTGGAGCTGCCTGAGATCACCAACTCTCCCTGTGACTTCCATGGAAAATGGGCCCAAGCTGTGGATCTTTCCCAGGGACTATGATATGGTGAGAGCAGCTTGCAAACTCGACTCCACAGAAGACGCTGCCATTCATCTTATTCTCAATAGCTCTAGGACTACTAACAATATCTTCCTTATCACTAACAATATCTTCCTTATCACCGCCGCCACCACCACCACCACCACCACCACCACCACCACCACCATCACCATCACTGCCTGTGCTGGATAGTTTTATGTCAACTTGACACAAGCTAGAGTCACCAGAGAGGAGGGAACCTCGATTGAGAAAATGTCTCTGTAAAGGGCTGCAGGGATGCCTATGGGGCATTTTCATACTTAATGATTGATGGAGGAGGGTCCAACTCATTGGGGGTGGGGCTACCAGTGGGCTGGCCTGGATTCTACAAGAAAGGAGACTGAGCAAGCCATGGGGAGCAGTAAGCCAGGAAGCAGCTGGCACCACACTTCATTCCTTCTCTCTGGCCTCCTTATACCTTCTTAGACAAAAGTTCTTTAGACAATTACCCCATCGATACAATGTTACACAAAGGGGGAGTCGCAGAAGAATGTTGATAGTAAGGTCAAAGCAGTGCTTCATTCTGTAAGCTCATTATAAGTTCAAAGCAACAGTTTCCCATGGCCTGACTTGATCATAGTGCACACCTGTGGCCTCATCCTTGAGCAATCTGCAGCAGACCCATATTCCACACCTGGGATTAAAACAAAAACATAATCACATTACACAACTGGGTTTTTAAAGAAGCCAACATTCTCACTATGGCTGTCCTCTGAATTGGCCGAGCTCATCTTTATTCCTCGCAGCAAGACTTCTCTCGCTCAGCCTGTCTGGCTCACGCTCTGGAGCTCAGTACAGGGGACTGAATATCCTGTCCTTAGCCATGTGCATCTCCACAGTGCCCAAGTTTTATCAATTTCCATGCCATCTCCAAAGGGCAATGGCTTCTGATTCTCTGGCCACAGCCAGCCTGGCCCATAGGACAAACTCAAGGTTTCCCCCTCCCTCCTCATGTGGCTCTTACTGGCTGGGGACCAATCCCTTGGCCCACATGAGTAAGAACTCTCTGTTGAAAAGGCAGAAGCTTGTATATACTCTTCCCTAAAGAGGAGAGTGGCACCTCTAAAGGCACCTTCCCCAGCCTCCTCCAGGAGCCATGGGCATGGTGGGTAGTGTGGGCTTCAGGGAGTCTGCATCCACTTCTCCTGATATAAAGCACCCATCGGGAAAGGTCTAAAGATAGCTGCTCTGTCAGATGAATCTGGTCAATAGTTTTATCGAATAGTTATCGGAGATAGTTTTGTGGTTAAGAGCCCTGGCTGCTCTTCCAAAGGACATGGGGTCAATTTCCAATTTCTATATGGCTCCTCACAACTGTCTGTAACTCCAATCCCTAGAAATCCATGCCCTTTTCTGGCCTTTGTGGGCACTGCCAGTGCATTGTACACAGATATACATGCAGGTAACACATACCACATATCACACACACACACACACACACACACCACAACACACAACATACACACACCACAACATACAATGTACACACACCACACCACAGACACACACACCAAACACACACCACATACACTACATCTCTCTCTCTCTCTCTCTCTCTCTCTCACACACACACACACACATCACATACACACAGAGCACACATACACATACCACAGACACACAGACACAGCAGCCCCCCCCCCACCTTAAAGTATGTGCATTGATAACTCAATGGCCAATGGCCAAGCAGCAATGCCAGTTGTCCACACTTGTAGGAGTGAAGATTTACTTGATTAACTCAGAGTCTACTAAGTGCCACTTAGGTGCCCTGTAAGCTCTTGAATGTTGCACTTCACTTTCCTCATGTGTGCATGTGTGTCAGTAGTGGGGATTGAACTGACAGCCTCATGTAGGCTAAGCACGTGCTCTACCAAAGAGCTACATAGACCAGCTCACGAGGGACCCTTATGTGTCTAAATGCCTATTTGGTGAGGAAGACAGTGTGATGGTTTGTATGTGCTCGGCCCAGGGAGTGGCACTATTAGAAGGCGTGGCCCTGTTGGAGTAGGTGTGTCACTGTAGGTATGGGCTATAAGATCCTCATCTTAGTTGCCTGGAATCCAGTATTCTGCTAGCAGTCTTCAGATGAAGATGTAGAACTCTCAGCTCTGCCTGCACCATGCCTGCCTAGACACTGCTATGCTCCTGCCTTGATGATAATGGACTGACCCTCTGAACCTGTAAGCCAGCCCCAATTAAATGTCGTCCTTATAAGACTTGCCTTGGTCATGGTGCCTGTTCACAGCAGTAAGACCCTAACTAAGACAACCAGGGTACCCTGTTTGTGAAGATATGGTGAAAGTCTGAGTGAAATGCAGTTGAACAGAGGCACTTGGGTTGCAGCTTCCCATGGTTTGGAGGGCCAGGGCTGGCATGAACCTATAGATTCACTTTCTCAGAGGCAGGACTTCACCACCGCTCCCTCTGCAGCATCAACCCAGAGCCTTTGTAGGGACCCCTTGGCCCCAGAGGAGGGCAGTGAGGTCCCTGAGCACACTCAGTACCACCAAACCTCTGAAGAGGACCCAGACCCCTCTCAGGCAAGGTCACAAGGCAGTTTCCATCTTGATAATCTTGGAAGTGTCCCCACAGCCATTGTAACTGTCACTCATGGGGACAATGACAGAGAAGAATGCTCCATAGATGCCAGGCTCCACCAAGGGCTTTCTGCCTCTGATAACAGCAGAGGCAGGCACCAAGCACAGAGAGGGAAGCTGAGGCTCAGTCGGGACTAGTGGCTTCATCCTTATCTGCAGTCCTGTCCTTGAGAGAACAGGCTGCTCTCTGGACCCAGGAGCCTCTGTTTCTGTACTTAGCCTCACAGCAGCACAGACTTCTGTTCCCCTGTGGATGAGGTGCTGTAGAGAAGAGTGGTTTCCCACAGGGTTTGTACTGGGTTCAAATCTAGTTCACAGTGTAAACCATCACTTGGAGTGTGCTGAGCAAGAAGGCACTCCCCAGGTCAGTATAGGATGGTGTCTATCCTGACACCTGCATGCTACTCCTAACAGCCTGGAACCATCCTCAGGTAGAAAGGAGGAGACCTCTGCAGAGGTTGAGAAGCTCAAAGCTAAGTGTCCACTTCCTGGGTGCACAGTGGGAGAGAAGTAGGTAAGGCAGCCAGGATAGCCAGGACACACACCCCCACCCCTAGCCATAGTCTGAGCATATTGGGGTCCAGCTCCTTTTCTCAGTGACTATGGAACCACAGTGAATCCTGGTTCCCTAATCTTTAAGGTAGTGATTCTCAGCCTGTGGATCCCGACCCTTTTGCAGCGCGGGGGTGGGGTGGGGTGGTGGTGTTCCAATGAGCTTTTCACAGGGGTCCTGCAGATCAGATATTTATATTATGATTCATAACAGTAGCAAAATTACATGTATAAAGTAGCAACAAAAATAATTTTATGGTGGGGGGTCACCACAGCATGAGGAACTGTATTAAAGGGCCACAGCATTAGGAAGGTTGAGAACCACTGCTTTAAGACAAGGGGTCTGTCGTTCATAAGTTCTGTGTGGTTGGCATGGTGTGAGAATGTAGACTCCCAGGCTCAAGTCAGCCTGGTGCTGTGGCCCTTGGTGTCCAAGATGAAGAATAAGAACATCTGACTTTTCAAGTGTGGGAATGTGACTCAGTTGGTGCCATGCTTACTAATACACACAAAGCTCTGGGTTCAATCCCCAGTACAGTATAAACTGTGTGCTGGCACCTAAGGCAGAGGCAAGAGGGTCAAAAGTTCAACGTCGGGGCTGGAGAGATGGCTCCGAGGTTAAGGGCCCTGGCTGCTCTTCCAGAGGTCCTGAGTTCAATTCCTAGCATCCACATGGTGGCTCACAACCATCTGTAATGGGATCCGATGCCCTCTTCTGGTGTGTCTGAAGACAGCTACAGTGTACTCATATACATAAAATAAATAAATAAATCTTTAAAAAAAAGTTCAAGGTCATTGGCTTGGACTACATGAGATCTCCTGTTAAGAGGGAAAAAAATGAACCTATAATTAAATTTATAGTTTTAAAGTTATTATTATTTTTATCATGTGTATATGTGTGCATGCGCACACACACGCATATGTCATGGCCTGCATGTAAAAGTCACAGGATAACTTGTGGAGTTGGTTCTTTCCCTCCACTTTTATGTGGGTTCTAGGGATTGAACACAGGTTGTCAGGCTTGTGCTACAAGCACCTTTACTCACTGAGCCAGCTCACCAGCCCATCCACGACTTTTAGATCTACCTGAAAAACAGGATTATGGCTACAGACTGCAAAATGGTCAATTCACCTCCCAGGGACAGTGACAGGCACCAGCTCTGAAATGAATCTCCTTCCTAGCTGGGTCAGCCATTGGTCAGTCTGGGAAAGCTGGGCCTTGGGGCCCCCTTGACTGGAGAGGCAAGAAAAACACAAGTGAGTCAATGGAGTCACAGAAGCAGAAAAGCATTAGCATTTGGGCCATGAGCTGCACCTCCACATCCACGAGGTCCACGTTGACCTCGCTGATCCCAGCGCTCAGGGGTGACAGAGGAGGATGGTGCTTTTCTACTCCCTCACTGCTTCAGCGGGGGACTCTGGGTCCCCAGCAAGGAAATCTGCGAAGTGTTACCACAGACTTCCTGGGATCCTGGACCATGAATTTCAAGGCAAGTTGTGGGCTACAGAGAAGTGGACACGGCAGGGATTGTCCATGCATACCCCCACCCCAAGATCCGTCCCTCATCCTCCTTTGTAACAGCTCTAGTTTCCACTGGGTTTATCATGCTCAGCTAAAAGGTGACCTATTCTAAACAGGCTTACAACTTGATGGGGTCATGTGGCCAACGTGAAAAATGTGGAAAAGTGTCAGGAGGCATTTAGGAGTGATGAGAGACTGCCCTTCTGCCCTCTCGGGGCTTTCTAGGAGAACAGAAGGGATAGAATAGATGCACGTTACTAAAGGGATTTATTAGAGTGGCTTGCATAGCAAGACCTGTGGCCATCTGCAACCAGAGAGGCTGGGAACCCATGAGGCTGGATGCCTCAGCAGGCCCAATCTGGTGCCACAAGCCTGGAGAACTTTCTGGAGAGCTTCTGGTCTGCAGTTTGCATTGGAAGGCCAAAGAGGCTGGGTTCTTATGATAGTAAACAGCGGTGGTAGTGGTGGTGGCGGTGGCGGCAGCAGTGGTGGAGGCAGTGGTGGTGGCAGCGGCGGCGGCAGCAGCAGCAGAAGCAAGGTAGATGCCCTCCCCTGCAGGAACCAGAGGTGGGCAGGCAGCACTGATTTTCTCTCAAGCCTCTTCATATCTGGGCCACTGGCAAAAGTGTTGCCCACTCTTGGGGATGGTCTTCTCCCTTCAGTTAATGCTCCCTGGAAATACACTTCCAGACTTACCTGTGGCATGTCTCTTAGTTAATTCTATATCCAGTCAGATTGACAACCAAAATTAACCACACACCTTTGGCCCTTCATCCAACATCCTGGGAGGCAGAATGTGATGGCAGAACTCTCCTGTGTTCATTTTAATCACTCTGAGGTGATTAGCTCCCTGTTCAGGATGGCAACAGAGTCCTTGGTGATATGTGTGGCTCTTATAACCAGATCTGGTATTTAATCTATAAGTGAATCAATGGGATGTCAGAGACACAAGACTAGGGTCACTTGTTTTCTTGGATGTCTCTGCTTCCTGAAACTGAAAAGTTGGCTCTGACTAAGCTTTAGTCCGTGGACTGGGCACACACAGTTGACCTGGGTTCCCCACTCTGAAAACACTATACTTCCTATCTTAGAACATTGGCTTTTAATGGTCCAATTTTATCCCCCAGGAAGACATTTGGCAATATACGTAGATACTTTTGGTTGTTATGCCTTACAGGAGGGGCTATGAATGTGTGGTAAGAGGGGAGGGACCAGGGACCCTGCTAAATCACACAGGACACAAGACAACTGCCTACACCCATCCACCAAAAATGTTCCGGGTGCTGTGAGCAATCCATCTTAAATACGCAGCTGTGCCCCTAGGCCTGAGCCGACACTTTTCTCCAGGCACCAGGCATTCAGGTCTCGATTGCTCAACCAGTCATGCTCAATCATGATTTCTAGATTTCCCAACACCTATTGGGAAGGAACGTCTCCAGTTCTAGGTGGTGGACACCTGTGGCGGAGTTGTTTTTCCAGGATGCTCAGGTCTAGCCTTACGTATCCATTTCTTTCCTCTGAGGAGCCATCTTAGTCTGCTTCCTATTACTGTAATAAAGACCATGACAGAAAGCAACCTGGGGAGGAAAGGAGTTGTTTGGTTTTCAAGTTCAAGTCCTAGTCCATCACTGGGGAAAGTCAGGGCAGGAACTCAAGCAGGGCGGGAACTTAGAGGCAGGAACTGAGACATAGGCCATGAGGAGTGCTCCTTCAAGTTGGTTTTTAAATACAACTCAGGACCACATGCCAGGGGAAGCACAGCCCACAGAGGGCCAGACCCACCCACATCAATCATTAATCAAGAAAACGCCCCATAGACTTACCCACAGTCCGGTGTGACGGAGGCATTTTCTCAATTGAGGTTCGCTCCTCCCAGATGACTCTAGCTTGTGTCAAGTTGCCAAACAGCACAGGAGCCCAGTAAGAGATTAAACGTATTCTCCAGGGATGAGCTGGAAGGGGCCTTTGTTCCTTGGAAGCCCTCACACAGTGTCTCCATGGCACCCATCACCAGCAAGGAGAGGGATGGAAGGGTGGAACCTAGTCATTTTTGCCAAAGAGGAGGAAATCAAGGATTGGGGGCATGAGCTGAGCATTGCTGTCTTTTAAAAGCAAAGAGCTATGACAGAAAAATTCCCCTAGCAAAATAGGCCCAGCATCCTCACACTCAGAGAGTGCCCTGGTCTGCATTACACTAGAAGAGAAGCATCCGTCCTAAGCCACTGCCTCTACATTCATGGCAGGTCAAGCTGGACCAAGGTCAGGATCAAAGTTCAGCTAGACTGTGCTCGCCCTCTGAGCCTGAGAAGAGGCTTCTGTTAGGAACACAGATCATCTGTTTTAAAGAGGCAGCAGGTCTGTGCACACTCCCCCTAGTGGCCACATCCACACAGTGCAGGCTCCTGGAGATTGTGGTCCTTGCCAAGGGCAGGCTCCCTCTCACGCTCTTGGCCTGTCAAACTCCTGAGCTTACTCATCATCCGTAAAGAACCAGTACCTCAGCCTGCCCATGCCAGCGATGGTTCCCTCACCTCTCTGGGGAGAGGCTCAATCTCTTTTCTTCCTCAAGGCCCTGCCCTTCGCCTGATAGGGGTTGAAGCAGGACACAATCACACGTAGGGGCCAGGACAGCTGTGTAAGCTGCCAGGAGCTAGAAAGTGACTTAAAACCACCAGTCATTGATGCTATGGTCCAGGTTCTTTCCTTCCTAATCAGATTTTTGTCTCCAGAACCTCCCAGCATGCATTTAGCCGCCCCCCCCCACTACTGAGGAGTCGGCATCTGGGTGATCCCAGGCAGGCAGGGGGCATTTCATCCAGGGCCTACCTCTGATACTCTTCTCCCTCCCCAGGAATCTTCAGTAGCTCCTCCACACACCGTGGCAGAACACAAAGCCCCTGCTCCCCATGCAAGCCATGGGTGGCGCCTTGCACTTTTCCTGACTCATCTTTTACTCTGTCCATGCCAGGGGCCATGGCTATACTGTCTTGGGGTTTGGGTTTCTGTTTCCTTCTCTGAGTATTCAAACCCTGCAACATTAGTTTTATGTTTACCATAAAGTGTGCGTGGCTTCTAACCCCCACCCCATCAGGAGTTCAGCCTGGCATGACTTGGGGCTTCTATGAGGGTGGGTGAGAGCCACCTGGAGGTCTACAGGTCTACACCTCTGGGCTAGTCCTGGTTGCAGGTACAGAGTTCTGTTCATTGCTGTGGGAGAGCTGAGGTTTCCATTTTCTTTTCTTTTCTTTTTTTAAGATGCAGGGTTGGGAACGTACCTACCTCACCAGAAGAGAACTTGTTTGCCTGACATCTTTTTTTTTTAAAAAAAGATTTATTTATTTCATGCATGTAAGTACACTGTTGCCGTCTTTAGGCACACCAGAAGAGGGCATCTGATCTCATTACAGATGGTTGTGAGTGAGCCACCATGTGGTTGCTGGGAATTGAACTCAGAGCCTCTGGAAGAGCAGTCAGTGCTCTTAACCACTGAGCCATCTCTCCAGCCCCCAACCTTCCATTTTCTATAACAGCTTTCAATCCCTAGTGGCCAGGAGCCGTCTCTGTAGAAGGCTGATTTTTCTCGGGGCTGCTGCTGGTCCCTCTCAGGACTGCTGCTGGTCCTCCTCAGGGCTGCTGCTGGTCCCCCTCAGGGCTGCTGCTGGTCCCCCTCAGGGCTGCTGCTACTACAGAAGTCCAGCTCTCCTGTCCCTCACTCCCACAGCCCCTCCAGCTACAGCTGCTGCAAACTCAGCTTTTAGAGAGCTCAGGAAATTGGACGCAGCCTGTGAGAGAAAGCTCTGATGGAGTCAAAAGATTGTGACTTTTAGGACACCTGTCTCATAGGTTACCACAATCTTGGGCACTATTGGGACTAGGCCCGGGCATCTTGAAGAACCTACCACATACCCTTTTCCTCTTCCTGTTCCTATCTGCCCCAGTCCCTTGGGAATCACCTAGTCGCCCCTAACACCTTACTACTGACCTGTGGCCATCCTTAGTGCCCCTCCCTTTCCTGGACTGGAGTTTCCCAGCAGTGGCTGCAGGGACATCCCCTCTGCTTCTGCCCCCTTGAGTGTTGCATGGGCAAGAGCCTAGCTCTAGTGGGTAAGAACTCTAATTCCCTGTCTTAGTTTAAGGTCTCTATAATCTAAAGCAATTTGGGGAGGAAAAGATTTATTTGGCTTAGATCACTGAGAAAAGTCAGGGCAGGAACTGAAGCAGAGGTCACAGAGGAATGTCATTTGCTCCCCATGGCTTCTTCGGCCTGTTTCTCATACCATCTAGGACCACCTGCCTAGGGGTGGCACTGCTTACAGTGAGTCGGGCCTTCCCACATCCATTGTGAATCAAGAAAATGCATCTCCAGCTTGCCCGCAGACCAATCAGGTAGGGAAATTTTTCTCAGTTAAGGTTCCTTCTTCCAAAATGATTTGGCTTGTGCTGTCTCGGCATCAAACAAGCCAGCATACTGCCCCAGCAATGAAGCTTGGCCTTCTGTTCCTTCATCTGCCTGAGCTTAGAGGTCTCCAGCTGCTCATCCAGAATCAGTGAAGGCTCAGGGCACTTGGGGCCGGAGCTGCATTGCATTGCAATGGTTCCTGTAAAGCTTGTATGCTAACGGAAGCCAGACAAATAAGACAATGCATCTTTCTTCAGGAGAGTAGCTAGTGTCACAATAAAGAATGCCAATGGGTATATTGGGGGGGGGGGACGAGTGTGTGTGTGTGTGTGTGTGTGTGTGTGTGTGTGTGTTTGGGGATTCTCTGATGTGGAATACTTAGCTGAGGCCAGGTACAACCAGTGGAAGAATATTGCTGGAGGGGACAGCACGTATAAAGGTCCTGGGGCAGAAATTAGCTTGGAGTGCCAAAGTGGCACAAGAGACAAAGATAACAGGAGAAATGGAGGTAGGCTTTTACTTTATTCATTTACTTTATGCATCTACCTGCTCCTCCATATCCCAGGTCTGTACCTGACCTAGACTGGACTAACTAGGCTAACCTGGGAGTCCAGACCCCTTTGGTGGTGGAATGACCTTTCACAGAGGTCACCTAAGATGGTTGAAAAATACACATAATTACATTATGATAATGTAACAGTAACAAAATTACAGTTGCAATGTATGAAGTAGCAAAAAGGCCATTTTTTAAAACTAAGAACAATTTTATGGTTGGGCTCACCACAACATGAGGAACTGTATTAAAGTGTTACAGCGTTAGGAAGGTTGAGAACAGCTTCTCTAGGCATTCAGAAATGACTCAAGGGTATGGGGATAAGGGAAAACCTGTTTTGTGGGGTCCTGCGGGGACTCAGAGAGGCTGTGCAGTCATGGAGCCAGCACACAGTGCCTGTCAACTAAATGTGAGTTGGTGTTGGCCTTCATAGTCCCCCCACAGCCCAGCCCTCTATGATCACCCCCAAGCACTTCTTGCCAGTGTCCCAGAGAAATCACTTGCTTGAGGGGGGTTCTGATTTCTTCCCTTTTATTTTAGATCTGGGGTGATTGGCCAGGACTGATGAGTTTCTAAGATGGGAAACTTTCAGTGCTTAGGACTGCCATTCACGGTGGGGCACGCCTTTAATCCCAGTACTCAAGAGGCAGAGGCAGGCTGGTCTCTGTGAATTCAAGGCCATCCTGGTCTACACAGTGAGTTTCAGGACAGTCAGTTATGTACAGATGCCCCATCTCAAAAACAAAAACCTGACCAACCAGATAAAAACAAACAAACTACCTGGGAATGTCCCAGACAAAGCACCTAGAGTGATTCCATTTTTATAGTCCACACTGGTATACATGAAGATGGTGTGGTGCATCTTCCCATAAAAAAATTCATCCATGAATCCACTCTTACATCCATTTAACCACCTACGCATCTATCCATCCATCCATCCATCCTTCCATCCATCCATCCATCCTTCCATCCATCCATCCATCCTTCCACCCATCCATCCTTCCTTCCTTCTACCCATCCATCCTTCCATCCATCTACCCATCCATCCATCCATCCATCCATCCTTCCATCCATCCTTCCACCCATCCACCCTTCCTTCCACCCATCCATCCTTCCATCCATCCACCCATCCTTCCACCCATCCATCCTTCCATCCATCCATCCATCAACCCATCCATCTTTCCACCCATCCATCAATGTGTCTATGCATCCACATACCCATTATCCATCAATAAATCCATGCGTCTGTGCATCCATCCATTCCTCAGTCCATCCATTCATGTACCCATCCACCCACATACCTACCCATTCATTCATTCATCCATGCATGTCCACATCTGCATCTCACCTACCTATCCATCCATGTATGATTTCATCCATCTATGCATACACCCAAACATGCATCCATCTACCCACCTACTCACCATCCATCCGCCGCTCATCTGTGCTAGCTAGTTCTATGTCAACTTGACACAATTTAGAAAGAACTTCAATTGAGAAACTGTCCTCACTAGATTGGCCTCTGGAGGCATTTTCTTGATTGATGGTTAACATTAAAGAACACAGCTCTCTGTGGGCCATGCCACCCCTGATGGTTCTGGTTATTAAGATAGTATGAACAAGCCATGGGGAGCATGCCAGTAAGCACCATCCTTCCATGGCTTCTGATGCTTCTTCTACTTCATTTCCTAAATCCAGGTTCCTGCCTTGAATTCCTGCCCTGACTTCTTTTAATGATGGACTGTGATGTGTAACCATAAGCAACTTTGTCCTCAGCATTGCTTTTGGTAGGTAATAGTGTTTTATCACAGCAATAGAAACCCCAACTAAGACAGATATTGGTACCATGAGTGGGGGGTTGATGACCGTGTTGTTTCTGTAAAGAATTGTGGAGGTGTTTGGAACTTTGGGCTAGAAAAGCCATTAAGTGCTCAGAGCTTAATTGGCTTTTGTGGGAACTTGGAACATAACACTGAGAGCAGAGCAGACAATGGAAGCACTGCTGGACTTCAGAGGGAAACAAAGACTCTACCAAGGCCATTTATGTGATATTTTGAATTAAGAATCACTAAAGTGAAACCTTCGCTTTGCTGGGACAATTGAAGCTGTTCAGTTGGAGTTGCAGAATCAGTCGTGATTAAGTCTCTAGCATCACTGAGGACAAATCTTCTGGAAAATGTTCCCTCAGGGTCAGTACATAGATGCTGTGGTCCAGAGGGGGCTAAAGCTGTACTTTGTGCTGTCAGCTGAACTTGATAATGTGTAAAAATTTCCCAAGTGGTACTGGTTTCAAATGCATGAAGAGACTTGGCACCATGAGGGATAGGAAATTCATCCACTGATGCACACACCCACCGATGCACACATCCACTGATGCACACACCCACCGATGCACACACCCATTGATGCATATATCTATCCACCTATCTGCTCATCCACAAATGCCTCAGTTGATCTAAAGCCCCGGATTGAAGGGCTTGTGGAGAGAAATTGAGGCTTGGTGTCATGTGGTAGGCTCAGAGTTCCTGGAGAGAATCCAGAAGAGGCTGTTGGTAAAGGTACAGTCCAGTTGCAGAGGAGACCCTTGAATGCTGGAGATGCCAGTACCACGGGAAGACCACCAAGGACAGCAACAACTATGAAATGAAACTTCTCTGAGTTCAGGAGACAAACTGTGTGTGCTATGGATAGCAGAGCTACAGAAGTGCCACGGGTCAGCTGGCCTCTAGAGGATTCCCAGATGTCACACACTGAACTCTTTACACTGTTGGACTTTGGCTTGGCCCTGCTTTGATTGTGACCATGCCCTGATTCCTCCCTCTTGGAGTAAGAAAGCATTTTACAAGAGCCCACAACTATGAGACTTTGGAATTTTAGAGATACTTTGGATATTTTAGAGAGAGACTTTGAACTTTTAAAGAGACCTTGGATATTTTAAAGAGACTAAACTTGTGTTTGAACTTTTAAGGACTGCAGGACTTTCCAAGAATCAGAATGTTTGTCAGGCATGATGATGTGTTCCTTTAATCCCAGCACTCAGGATGTAAGGGCAGGTAGAACTCACAAAGGTGAGTTCAAGGCCAGCCAGGGATACATAGAGACACCCTGTCTCAAAAAGAAAGAAAGAAAGAAAGAAAGAAAGAAAGAAAGAAAGAAAGTTGGAGTGTGTTTTATATTGTGCTATTGATATTACCATCCTATCTTAGGGACAAATGATAAAAGAAAAGTTGTAACCAAACAGTGATGTCTTTGTGTGTCAAGATGAGAAGAAACTAATTGTTCTGGGCTACTTTATGTTAACTTATCACAAGTTAAGAGTCACTTTGAAAGAGGGAACTTCAATTGAGAAAAATGCCTCCACCATATTTGCCTGTGGGCAAGATAATAGGGCCTTTTCTTGGCCGATGACTGATGTAGAAGAGCCCAGCTCACTGTGGGCAGAGCAATGTATGCTCCTGAGATAGTGATCCTGGGTGCTATAAAAAAGCCCCCTAATTGGGTGGGTGGGAGAGAACCCTCATAGAAACAGGGGGAAGGAGGAGGGAATAGGGGGTTTCTGGAGGGGAAACTGGGGAAGGATATAACATTTGAAATGTAAATAAATAAAATATCCAATAATAAAAAGAAAGAAAGCCCTCTAAGCAAACCACGAGGAGCAAACCAATAAGCAGCATTCCTTCGGGACTTCTCTTCCAGATTCCTGTCTTGAATTCTTGCTCTAATTTCCTTCAGTGATTAACTGGAAAAAAAAAAAAAAACCCTTCAAGTTGCTTTTGGTTATAGTGTTTATCCCACTAGAAACCCCATATAAGACACCATCCACCTACGTATGCACTCTATGAATGTATGCATCTGTCATTCCTACTCACCTACCCATGTATCTGTGTACCCATCCATCCACCCCCACCAAACCACTCATCCATGCATTCATTACCAACATCTACCTGCATACCCATTCATCCAGATATGCATCCACCATTACTGTTCACTCATTTGGGGGTGGATATTTCAGAAAAACACTATGGAGTATAAGGATGACGATGATGATGACGATGGTGATGATGACAACGACGACGGTGACGACGACAATGATGACGATGAGGACAAGGAAGCACAGGCAAGGAAAGGTGAGCCTGGCTGAACCCACGGATAACCAGGCCTTCAAGCTGTCCTGGCTCTGGAGACTTCTGTCTTTTTCATACGAATCCCAACCCAGCCCTGTGGAGAGACGTTCCCCCAGTAGAAGCAAGTCCCCACCTTATCCCACAGATAGAAGTGGGGGACCTTGGAGCCGAGCTTTAATCGTGTCTTCTTCAAACTGCAAGGTCAAACGGTGGGTGGGAGCCCATCTGTGATTATGGGTCTCCTAGGATGCCTGGGCGGTGCTACTTCCCACCTGTTGCCGGCAGGGGGAAGCATGTCGCTGTGCTACAGACCCTACGTGGTACTTCGCCAACCCTGCTTTCTGTTTTGGAAAACTAAGGCATAGAAGCAGGTCCCATCTACCAATAGAAGTACTCACTTTTCTCGGACATAACCCTCCTGGAGAAGCCCAAGGCCAACCCTATCTTGGGCCTCCCGGTCTGACAGGGCTGCAAATGGGGTAGGAATCTTAAAACCCCAGGGTTTTGTTTTTGTTTTTTGTTTTTTTGTTTGGGGAGGGGGGGTGCGGTACATGGATGCTGTTGCTATTCCGCACCACTGCACCCATGTAAATCTTTTGTCTCGCTAACAGACCCCAAGACAGGGGCTGTTGGTGGGGACGGTGGAATTGCCCCCAGTCTCCAGGACAAGGTGAGAAATCCCTAAACATCTCAAGTCCAGCTCTGGCTGCAAGCGTCTCTCCCTGTCGCCACGGGGTGGCAGCATCCACCTGCCAAGTTCTCAGGCTGTTCTGCTCGCTCCCAGCCACCTGGCCCAGCTCAGCTCCCTGCCTACCAAATTGTCCAGAGTTCTTGGTTTCAGGGGACAATGGTGTGGGACTGCAACTACCATTTGACATCTGTGCCTTAGTTTCTCTTCTTGTGATGTCCAAATTCTCCTTTCTAAAAAGTTCTCCAACCCAAACGTTCTGCACAGCTGCACCTGCCGGCTTCTGAACCTGGGCTTCAGGAGCGGCTCTCTCTCCCTGGTCGTGGCAGAAGTTCAGAGGATTTGGAGAGATTAAGAGGGGATTAGGGGCAGGGACGTGGCTTCTGAGCTCGAGGTTCCGGTCTGAGGACAGCGCCCGCCTCATACCCCTCCTCATTTCCACACCAGGCAATTGGTCAGGAGCGCTCTCCGAGTGCATCCCCTTGTCACAATGGCTCCATTTGATGCTACTGTCTAAGGCTGAAGACTCTTGAAAACCTGGCTTGGGCACCCCACTACGTGTCTGGTTACTAGCTGGTCCACTGAGCTAGGACAGACCTAGCTGTGGTAGGCAGTGTCCCTGTCATCCATTTGTCCAGGATAGAACCAAGCGAGACACACACAGGATGTGCCAGGCACCTAGGCGAGTCTAACTTCCCACTCTAGACCGTCAACAAGAATCAGATCTGACGCCTGCATTGGACAGGCTTGCAGAGGGAGGCAGAATCCTCAGACTGGGACTCTCCAAGGATGCCTTTCTGAGTCTCTGTTATGGTGCCACTTTTAATGGTGGGCAAGCTGGTGTGTCTACCAGTATTAAGTCCCACGCTCTGCTTGCGCGCAACAGTGCCGGGCTCTGGAACGATTTTTCACTGAAGTTTGTTGGGCAGGTAACAATGCCTGATCCGGGGTTGTGGCCCTGGAAGCACCCATGTAGGTAATGTTTAGGGGAAAGATGTCTGCACATAGAAAGGAGATGGTGGTGGGTTCTCTCTCTCTCTCTCTCTCTCTCTCTCTCTCTCTCTCTCTCTCTCTCTCTCTCTCTCTCTCACTAGAAACTGGAAATCAAATGACCACCGGGCCCTGAGCAACTAGTTTCTTAGCCCCCGCCCCACCCGCACTGTCTCTGAGGAGCGCAGGTGTCTCTTTGGAGCCGCACCCTCTCCCCTCCTTCCCCTCTTCCCACGCAGTCCTGGGAGGGCGATCGGAAGGGAGCTGGCCTGGGGAGGGGGGGGCGCGGGGTTAGATGCGTTCGTGTGTCACGGGGGAGGGAGGAGAAAAGGGAGGGGAGAGCCAGGGAGCGCGCGCGCGAGAGCGCGCTGCGAGCGAGGAGGGCGGGCGGGAGGCGGATCCTCCTACCTGGGGCGCGCTCGCCTGCTCGCGGCTCGCTTGCCGGGGCCGCGAGTCACCTGGGGAGGCGGACAAGTGCGGACACATTGGCCGCCCCGGCGCACCGCGAGGCGCGCACGGCCCCAGGCGGCTGAGCCCAGTGGAGGCAGCGCCTGCCCGCTGCGCCCGGCCCCGGCCTGCGCTCGCAGAGCCCCACGGTCACTCCTCTGGGCTCCGAGGTCGTGGTTCCCCGCCCGGGTCACTCCCCCGGGCGCACGCGGCGGCTGCGGCGCCCTGGGCTCACCATGGTGGCAACGCGTGCCGGGTGCCCGCGCGTCGCCCGCCTCCCGAGCCGAAGCGCCGGCTGAGCGTGGTCCTATCGCAGCCCCTTGGCCCCTGCCCGGCCCCTGCCCACCCGCGCGTCCCCTCCGGTCGCAGCTGTCTATGGCGCAGCCCCCCTCCCTGGATCATGCACAGAAACTTTCGAAAGTGGATCTTTTACGTGTTTCTCTGCTTTGGCGTCCTCTACGTGAAGCTCGGGTGAGTATTCCTGTGGGCGGGGGTGGCAGAAAGGGAGCCGGCAGCCTCCAGAGCCTCCTCCAGCGGACCTGGGGACCGGAGTTGGTGGGGGAGGGCGTTTCTTGAAGTGGCAGGACAGGCTGGTGTCTCTGGCCCTCGCCCCAGCCTCCCGTAGGCTCATCCGAGCCCCCGGAGCCAGAGATCCTCCGGAGGGGCGCGGAACAGGGACGCAGCAGGGACAGCGCGGCCCGCGGACCTTCGCAGCGGGGCTCGCGGGTAGCGGCGAGCGTGCCGGGCGCGTACTTTCACCTGTTTGGGCTCCAGGCCCCGGGGGTGGGACGTGCCTTCCCTCCCCCGGGCTGCGCTGGGCGCCGAGCCCGGGCCGAGCGCTAGCCGCCGGGCGGGCGCGCCGGGCCGGGGGCGGGGGGTATCCCCGGTGGGGGAGATCGGGGCGCGCACTCACCCCAAGCGCGCAGGCCTTGCACCCGCCGCAGCCCTTCGTCTCTATCCATCACCCGGACATGTTGAAATTACCTTGACAACTCGTCCGGCTGGCTCAAGATGGGCCGTGAGGCTGGCGCAGCAGCCTCGGGTTCCGTCCCGGGCCCGCGCCCCCGCCCGCCCGGGGCCCTGCGCCCGGCCCCCTCTCGCCGAGCTCCCCCTGGCGCGGCCAGGCGGGCGGGCTCCAGGCGGGCCGCGCTCGCTGCTCGCCGCGGTAGCTGCTCCGAGTCGTATTTCCACATTCCTGAACCCAGCCGAGTCCTTACCTGTTGAGCCGCGATCTCCTTTAGACGGAATCTGTCTCGGCCTCCCCGGATTGGGGGTGGAGGGGCAGGGTGACCGAACGGAGGGCAGTGAACCTCGCGGGCGTTAGTCACTCTTGGCGGCCGGGTCCGGCCCAGACCCCCACCCCACCCCAGAACCTGCGGGCATCTGTGCCCGCCTTGCCCGGCGCTCCTACTATGTGCCGCCCTGCGCTCTGAAGCCAACCTCATCTTGGCCCTAGGAAGACCAGTGACCAGACCTGTAGGAGGGGCGGGTTCCGGTACCTGGGAGACCGGCTTTCCAGGGAGAGGTAGAAACAGTCGCTGAAGATCAGCACCCTTCCCAGCCCTTTGCACCTCCGCCATCTTACAGGTGAAGAAATTGAGGCCCAGAGAGGGGCAGGGACCAAACCTGGTGGCCTCAAAGGCAGGACTGGAAGTCCCTTCCTTATTCCTGCAGACCTGGGCGGGAGTGTCTGCGGCTGCTAGTGGTTGTGTTTATTGTAGGTTTGTGCGGGTAGGCTGTGTCCCTGGGTGTTTGTTTATGAAGGTGAGGGGTGCCCGGCGTTGAGCATGCTGGGGGTGGGGGCGGGGTGGGTAGGCCACTGCTTCCCGGACTCTCAGCAGCCTGCAATGATTCTCCTGGGCCTGTGAAGGGATTCATAGCCCTTTGGGAGAAGGCTCCAGACAGATCCCAGCTACCTGGCTCTGGCGCCAAGGCCTTTGAGTTGGGTGCTTGACTCCACCGGCTCTGGCTTCCATTGCTGACCATTCTCCCTAGCACCGGTTCTTCAACAAGAGGTCTCAACAAAGGCCTCTTATCGTCAAATGGAAAAAGGAGTCAGCGAAAGGATCTGGGTTCCTGAGGTTGGGGGGCTCCCTGGACCGGTCCCTAGGTTTCATGCCAGTATCTATTGTTTCATGGCTGGGAAGGGTTTTGGCTCTGGTGCTCTGAACAACTCGGTGGTCAGTGCTGAGAATGGGCAAGTGAGACCCGAAGGGTCTCTGCTAACTCAGCCGGGGCTCCTAGATGCCTGTGACCACTACCTTCTAGGACTGAGCAACCTGTCCTCTGCTCAAGAGCCCTGAAGAGAGAACTTTTCTCTCTCCATACACTGCCCCACCCTGCTTCTGAGTTTAAAAAAGAATCCCAAAGACCCAGTGTAATGACAACCAGGGAAGCCAGAGACTCATCCAAGACCTGAGAATGGGAGACTTGGACCTCTGCCCTCCCCCCCCCCCCTGTGTGTGTCCCCTCCATCAGGTGAGCAGGAAAGGCACCTGGGTCTTCCCATGGGACCTAAAGGGTTAGGTGGTGTGGACAAGCTCTCTTGGGAGTAGGCATCTCGCATCACTTCTGGCAGGTGTCTGGAGCAGTTGCTCGCCTCTCACTCTCATCTGAAAGTAGCAGAGTCCTGGTAGTATCCCCCTTGGGTCTGCCGAGGGGATTAGTTCAGATGTCTTTTGCCCTGACCTTAAGTGGTGGAATACTGTGGCACCCACCAGGGAAGCCTTTCTTATCGACAATGGTTGTGAGATCTAAGGTGTGGGAGCCATTCTAGGGACTCTTCCGGATAGTTTTGGGGGGAAGGTCTATTTTGTGATGGAGACCCCTGAATCTACCTCTACCCCCTGTTTCTGTATATGCAATGGGGCCTCCAGATATCCCACTAGAGCACTCACTCCACACACACACACCTCTCGTGCAAGCAAGAACCAGAATTCAGCCCTCACAATCCAGATTCTCAGCAAGTTCCAAGCACAATAACATTGGGGAGATACAAAGCTTAACCTAAGGTCTTTATGGATGGAGCTGCTGTCCTGGAGGAGCCCAAGGTGTGTGTAGGGGGGGGGGGAGGCAACCAAGGTCACTGAGGTGCTAGGACCAGCCCTGTGCTAGGCTTATTCCTGTTTTTGTGATTGGAGAAGCAAAGCGGCCAAGGACAGGGAGGTCTGGAGGTAACGGATGTAGGTTTCCACTCCTGGATGCCCAGGAGTCTCCATGCTAAGCCCAGGAGCTGGGGATCCAGTCTTTAGGACACGACTGTACCACACATAGCTCCTCCTTTCCTGCTGTCCTCCCTGCTCTGAGACTTCCCCCAGTTGACATACATCTCTATACAAAGACATTCCCATAAGCCAGGCTCAGCAGAAATAGGAGATGGGACCCCAATCTGTTTCTAGACTATATATTTTAAAAAATTAGTAGAAAAGGGAGGGCTCGTTAGAAGAAGCTTTCCTTGCCTCGAGTCCAACAAACTTTCCTCAAAGAGTAAAAGATTAGAGATGAAAAAGCCAGAGGTGATGGTCCCGTGTGATGGAAGGCTTTCCCTGCCTGCCATCTCCAAAGAGATGCGTGAAGTCGATAGCCCTAGAACAGAGCTGGCCCAGGTGCAGTGAGAGGGACCCACACCCAACCATCCTTAACCAGGCTACATGCAGTCAGAGGGACAACACACACAGGGCATCTGTGCACACACACCTGCGGGCTCCCATACCACCCATACTCCTGCAGAAACATGCAAGCACATGCATGCATACATGAGCCCACGTTGCTGAGCACAGCCCCTAAGAGGCGCACACGCCTCCGCGCGATGCCTCCCGGAGATGCGCTCTCCGTAGCGGTGTATCTCGCCAAAGGTTGTGGCCAGGGTATCCCGGCCAAGGCAACTTAGGCAAACCCTGGGGGCGGCACCGCCGCACACTCTGGTCAACCTCCCCTTTAAAAAATACCCGCCCGCGGAGGAGGCGGATGTAGGGGCGGCCTGTCCAATGGCAGCTGCGCGCTTTGGGAGACTTGGAGACTTGAGCCAGAGTGAGCGACAGAACCGGTTCGCACCGACAGACGGACAGAGGACCAAACAGCCGCAAAGGCGCGCTCATTGCTCTCCGCCGGGCCCCCGCCCCGAACTCCAGCCCCAGCGCCCGCTACTGCCCCAGATACAGCACGATGCGCGGTCCTGGCAACGAGACACGGGCGAGCACTGTCCCCCGGCCCCCGAGCCCTGGCCCCTAGCGCCCAACGCTGCTGCCCTGCATCAGGGAGGGCCGCGGAGACCCCAGCCTCAGTTGGCGCAGGACCCCTGCGGGTGAGGCCTGCCCAGCCCAGCAAGGCACGCCGGCCCACCATGCTGCTCCTGTCGCCGCGCAGCGCGCTGGTCTCCGTTTATTGCCCGCAGATCTTTCTCCTTCTGTCCAGCGGCAGCTACCTGTGAGTGCCGCGGGTGGTGGGAGGGGTGGGCGGGAGGGGAGCCCCTGGCCACCACTGCTGGAGGAGGGAGGGGGAGGTGGCAAGATGGTCTCGGGTGGGGCGCTGGATGCCCTGCGCGCAAAGAAACTGGGGGCCTTTGGGTCACTTTGCTGGTCTAAGCCGCCGAGGTAGATCACCTGGGGGACAGCTGTGACAACGAGAAATTTTAGCTTAGGTGGCCGAAGAGCGGTCCGACCACCTTTGCAGATTAGGCTATGTGCATTGAGCTCGAGAGCCAGAGCTAGCCAGTCGCGTCCCAGCATGATCCTGGACCAGCGGGAGACCCTCTCCCTAGGCCATATTAACCCACGCGGCGCGCATGGCCGTGCCACACTAAGGAGAGCTACCGGCACCCATCCGCTTCCCAGCGTGTACACTGGCAGACACGTGCATGCTGCGCCCCACCAGACAGCGCGCCCAGGCTGTTCTCCGAAGTCTCTGTGGCCACTTGTGCTGTACTGCCGGACCGGGAGGCCTTGACCTCTCCTCCGCTAGCCGCCTCTCCAGGAGGCGAGGAGGGCGCGCACTGTGCGCACAGGTAATCAAGGTCTAGAGAGTGCGCGGAGCATCGCCCACCAGGCTATGGGAAGCTCCGGGCAGGGCCCTAGTCGGCCCTGCGAGTCGAGGGGGCGCGTCCGCACAGCGGTGGCTTCGCCCGATTCCTAATGGGACGCATATGCTCTGGCCTCCGATTTAAAAAAGAAGTTTGATTTATGGAACCGCCGTTTGGGGGAATTGAAGCTGGATGCTACTGATTAAACCTCAGAGCCAGCGCTCCCTCTCCCTCTCCTCCCCTCCCCCGCCCCCTCCTTAACACGCGGGCCACGTCCGGGGTCGCCTAACGCGGCCAGAGGCGGCAGCCGCCTTCCCGCTCCTTGCACCACTCCTCCCCTCCCCGCGGCCACAGTCCTGATAAATTGCCCCGCCCCCACCCCTTTTAATAAAGACGCGGCCAATTTCTCCTCCAGCTCCTAGGAAATTACTATCCTACCAGTTTTCCTTCTATAAATAGTCGCGCATCTTGAAACAAAAGTTCGCAACCGCAGCCAGATGCTGCGAGGCCCGCGGTTTCCCCGGCTGTGGAACATAATTACAAGGTCCAGGCAGAGGGAGCGCTCCAGGCCCGGCGGGCAGCCCTGGCTGCGGAGGCATCGCCTGGGGTGGAGAGTAGCAGGCCTCCCCGGGCAGGGCGCAGGGCCCGTGGGCACCGCCTGATCATGGAGACCTGGCCAAGAGAATTCTACTTCTGTCGTCCTTCCCTGAAATGGATCAGCCAACAGGGCCTCTGAGTTTAAGGCTCCTGCCTAGTTCTGGAGTTCCTGAGGCTCCCCTTCCCCAGATCCTGGCATGTCAATCTTAAGCCTTGCTGAAGAGCCAGCAGTTACTCTGTCTGAGAAATCATTTGTGGAGGCTAGGAGCTGAGGTTTGGTGTTCCTGGGGAGGTGTCCAGGGGTGGAGGCCAGAAGTTGGATCTGAGAGGAGAGGATGGCAGACATGGTTTGCCCCACAGCAGCTGCAGGGCTCTCTGTCGGATGGTAGCCAGTGTACCTCTGAGGCCCCCAGTTTTCTCCTGGAGGGTCTATTCTGGCTTACTGAGTAACATCCACCCGTCTGTACCCCACATAGGTTGCTCCCTGACTACACTGCCAGTTCCCTGGCTGATTTCCTTTCAAGGGAGAAGCTTTTCAAGTGTGTCCAGGCCAGTACTGGGGCCAACATGGATGGTGGTAGCAAGGGTCACTTCATCATTAGCCCTGACTGGTTCAGCCCTTTATAAGCCCTGCTCCTAGGAGGGAGAAAAGGCTGTTGAGTGTAGGGTTGGGTTTTCTTCACCTTGCTGGGTATCACAGAGTTGGCTGCATTAAGATGCCTGGGAGGGAATAGGCCTTGATTATGATGAACCCGCAGCAACGAGTCTGGCTACATGGCCAGCACAGAACTTTGCTAACTGCGGAAGGTAGTAGGGGTCAGTGTGAGACATCTCCCCCTAGCACTGCAGGAATGTCCCAGAGGATGCCACAGTGAGGAGGGGCCCTGAGTGGAGGCTGTGTTCTGTTCCAGAGAAGTTTCCAGAAGGCATCCCATTGCTAGGATCACAGACACTAGCCAACAGTTGATCCTGCCCCTTTCAACTGGGCTGTTCTCTCAGCTCCCCATACTGGGTTATCATCCGAACACAGTGAATCCCAGACACATGCCTGGGCCCCTGCCACTGATCATGTTGGACGGGTGTGCTGGCCTGGAAGGGCCCTGAGCCCCTATCAGACTCCACGTGTGACCCAGCTGTGAGAGGCAGCTCTGGACACCTGTACCCCTCTGTTGCAGAGTGGGGAGGGGGGAGTCCAGTGGGGAATCAGCAAGGGACCAAGGAAAGGCAAATGGGGGGTGAGGCCACAAGAAGGGTTTTAGTGCTGGGTCAGCTGGTATGAGGGCTTGGCCCAAGTCTGGAGCCAGAACCAGTCTGGGCTACTGTAAGGGCAGGTCCCTTCCGTTCTTGGCCTCCCTGTCCTAGATGTGGTAGTTGGCTGTGATGACACCCCCCCCCATGTCTTCCGGTAGAGCCTGTCATGGTAACCGCCTGCTCTGGGGAGCAGAGTGAGTCATGAATGACGAGATGGTTACTCACCGACCACCTGGCTTGGGGGTGCAGAGGGTGCTCACCACTGTCTTCCCCAGGCCCAGTCAGGCCTCTTCCTGGTTCCTGCTGTGGCTTTGCCGGTGGTGCTGACCACAGTCCTAAAAGCCCTGTGGGTATGACCCTTGGTGAGATGGGCGCTGAATCAGGCTGCTCCTGTGGCATCACAGTCCAGGGGGTCAGTGTGGGTCATAGGACTTCAACATGGACAGGTCACCTGAAGGGTGGTGTCCGTCTGGACCTCAGTCTCCTCATAAGTCATAGGGGAAAGAAGATGCAGGGCAGCTCCAGGTGTCTCTGGTTTGAAAGCATGTGACACCCCATAGAAAAATTGGCACACTAAGGTTAGAGCTGGAACAACCGAGAACAGCTTAAGTCCCAGGAAACCTTCCAGATGGAGCCCCCGTAACCACAGAAAGCTACCCCAAACCCACTGTGGTATGGTAGGACTCACCAGCTGAGAGGGGAGTGAATTACATCCTGGGATGAACCTTTCCCAGTCACTGTGTGTGCAGAGGGCTTGCCTCTTTGGTCTCTGACTGTGGGGGAAGCTGGAGGTAGAGTCCATTCTAACCTGGTTTCCTTGGAGTCCTGGAGACCACCAGGCATGCCAAACCCAGGTTCTCATCCTAGGGCTACCTCTTTCTGCATGGCTGATTCTAGCTCACTCCTCTGCCCAGGGAGAGTCTATGGAGGGACACAAACCTCACAAGGTGACCTGGAGCACTCAGAGAAGATTTAAGGCTTGCCCTTCGTTTAGATTCTGATGTTAGGGACAGTTTAGGAGACAGGTGGCTCTTGGGTAGCAGGAGCAGGGAAATTTGCTTTTAGTGACCCAGAGGGAGGCCCAGAGGAAACAGTCACTCAGGAGGGAATAGTGTGCTCCTTGGATGCCTCAGAGGGCTCTCTTCGGGATCTAAACAGGCTTTTAAAGGATGGAAGAGTTGGCCAAATTAAAGAGGAAGACCATTGAAAGAGACTATGACTGTCAATCATATCTGCCCAGGGGACTCTGTGGTGAGACTGGGATCCTGAAAGATGAGGCCACCCAGACCCCAGGTCATCATCTTGTCCTTCTGGCTCTAGCCCCTACATGATCCTCCCTGGGGTGATCCATCTCAGACAGGAGAGGTGGCACAGCCAGCTGTTACAAGTGATGACACAGGGAAATATTTAGATGATGCTTCGTCCTGCCTCTGTCTCAAGCTCTCCTGCTGGGCCTCCAAGCCTCAGGCTGGCCTGAAGGGGCAGGTGGACCAGGGTTCCATTGCTGCAAGTGTCCTGGTGGGCATGGATGCCCTGCTGGGGTTTGAGCCAGTGTCCCAGGCATGGTAGTGGCGGATGGCTGGGATGGGAACCAGTATTTTGAACGGAGGTTACCTGTCATCAGAGGGTCGGGGGAAGTGTCCAGAGTAGGGTCCCTCTGTGCAGCCTATACCTAGCCCACTAACCTCTCCGTCTCCCAGGCAGGTGGAACAGCTACAGCAGGCTCCCCGAAGGCCTCCATTTTGCACAGTCCTGAGTCCGGCTGGGATAGGGCTCAGCTCCCCTCCCAAGGGGACAAGAGGCTGGCGCCCTCCCTTGTCAGATGAAACCCCGGCCCAGGGCTCCCTCAGTCTGATGAAAGGGTCATTGTGTAGTACAGGCCGCCCGCTGGCCAAGGACAAAACGGCCGTTTGTCCTCCCTCCTTGGTGTGGGGCTGGGGGCCTCCCCTCAGGCTGGCTGATGGGTGGGGGTGGGTACAGGTGCACTCTGGGCTCCCTCTCTTTCCTCATCTTCCAGCTCAGCCTGCCCCTCCCCCAGGCCCCCTTACCCACCCACAGTCACCTTGCCCTTGAGTGCGGATCCCCAAGCTTGTGCCAGCCTTGTTGCTGTCTGGGAGACACTGAGTTTCCTGGCCCTGGAGGCATCCAAGCAGATGTAAGCTTGAGAATCAGGGCTTTGCTGGACCAGGGAATCCAGTGCTCTGGGTCTCAGTGTAAGCCTCTAGATGTGTAGTTAAGACTACTGAATTGGTGCAGATGTGCCATACCCATGGCTGAGACTGGGAGTAGAAGAAGCCACAGGACATTGTCCCCCCCTAAGTGGCCACGGCACCCACCTTAGTTAGCTTTTATATGGCTATAACGAACACGATCACCAAAAGCAACTTACAGGGGAGGGGTTTATTTGGGTTACATATCCCAGACTAGTCCATTGAGGTAAACCAAGGCAAGAGAAGCTGTTCTCAGGAATGGAAGCAGAGACCATGGAGGAATGCTGCTTCCTGGCTTGCTTGCTCCTCATGGCTTGCTCAGCCTGCTTTCTTATAGCATTCAGCACCACCAGCTCAGGGATGGCCCCACCCACAATGGGATGGAAACCACCCTCATCAATCCTTAATCGAGACAATACCCCCACAAACTTGCCCACAGGCCAGTCCTATGGAGGCATTTTCTCAATAGATTCCCTTCTCCTAGATGACCCTAGCCTGCATCAAATTGCCATAAACAAACAGACAAATAACAACCAACTAGCCAGTACCACAGCTATCGGTTGTGAAGCCTTCCAAGGGCTGCAGCATAGCTGGAGGAAAATCCAGAACCCCCAGGAGTCCCATTAGCTGATACCAAGGACTTTCACCACTTTCCAGAACCCTCTCCCATAGGACTTCCTGATCTACCCCCTCTTTGTGCTCAAAAGTCCCACCACCAAACCCAAGTAGTGATGTGTGGCCAGGTTCTTAGAAGGAAGAAGACAGGTAGAATTTTAGATTACCCCCAGCAGGAGGCCATTGGGTGTAAAACAGATTTTAAAAGCCCTGGCTGGGTTTTGGGTCGCATGCCTGTTATCCTTGCACTCAAGGTTGAGGCAGGAGGATCGTGGGTTTAAAGCCAACCTGGGTTTCATACTGAGGCCTGTTTCAATGTCTTTAGAATGAGAATGGACCAGCAGCTGTCCTGAGTAGGACTCCTGTGTAGGAACATAGGCCCCAGGGTCCACATTTCCAGAAGGACCTGTCTTGTGGGCCTGGCATGTGCAGCCTGTCTGAAGTCTGCTGTTGAGTCTCTTTCTTCCCTGGTTGCTGGCACAGAGACTAAACCAAGCCACCTCCAGCATAGGACTGTGAGGGTGGCGAGGTCAGGGTTAGGTGTGTCCCAGGTCAGGGTGTCTGAGGCTGGATTTGAACCCAGGTCAGTAGGACTCTGAGGTCCATGGTACCTCCCAATCTCTAACCAACTCGGCTGCCTCTCTCACATTCATTACATTCTATAAGGGATGAGAACCCAACTAGGGCAGGAGGTTGCGATTGTCTCTGGGCCAGGAGGTCCTGGGCCCTGAACAAAGGCTTCTTCTACAGCTTGGGGGCTGGGGACAGAGATGCGATGTTCTTGGAGGATGTAGAGATGTCCCTGCCTGTTTTGGTGCTGCTCTGGCAGCTCTGAGGTCAGCTCTAACAGGGGAAAGGTAGGTAGGTTCGCAAGCTACCCTGTGACCTGTATGTAGGTTCAGTATGTGCTTCATGATAGACTCTCGGGTGTGGCTGGGCGTGGCCTTGGGGTGGCCTTGGCTACTTGAGATCTTGGTTTTCCATCTGGGTTGGCTCTAGAGCCCTTCTAGCTAATTCTTCTACATTCAGTTGACTCTTCACACCTCCTTAATTTATCACAGTCTTCCTGCCTACCTTCTCCCGAGTTTACATAGAGCCCTGCAGCCCCCATAGCAGAGACCCTGACCACTGGAGTGAGGATAAACCAGGAAAGGCTTCCAGGGTGGGGTGACCTGAGAAGCTTCAGAAGTTGTCTACCAGCCTGAGGTTGAAGCAGAGACTGAGGGCTGGGCTGAGTCTGAATACCTTCTGGAGGTGACTCAAGTCTTCCAGCTTCACCTCTAGCAGGGAGTGCTGGAACTTTCCAAGTGCTGACCCTCTCTAGGAGCCAGATTTGCCACCCTGCTAGCTCTGTGTTTCAGAGACATGCTGTGTCCCTGTAGACCAGGTTGGCCCATGGGGAAGGATAAATTTAAAGCATAAATGTTCCAGTAGGCCGGAGTGCTGGAGTGGCCTTCTTGTGGACCAAGCAGGGCTGACAGACATTCCCTTTGGTGGCCCTGCCACAGGGTGGAGCACCAGATTAAGCATGCCAGTTTCTCAGGGTGACCTTCTGGACCTTTCGATGGGCTGAGATGTACTGTGGCCAAAGCACTGTGCAGTGAGAAAGCCCGAGGTTGGCTGAACAGGCAGGGGGTATAGAGAGAGTGCTAGCCAGGGGCTCTCAACTCTAGCTGCTCTTTACCCTGTCACAGCTCTGGGACAGAGACGCATAGCATGAGGGACCCCAGGGACACAGCCCTAAAAATGTCCTGGTAGAGTAGTGCTTAAACTTCTATCCTGTCCTCTCACAGAGGGTGAGGTACTACTGCTGGACTACCTCCCTCCAGGCTGTGGCTCCTGTGGTGGCGGGTTACTGGCCCTGCCTGAGGTTGTGCGTTTCCTTCCTGGCATCTTTGCCTTAGAGTGTGTGGCAGTGACTCCACTTGAGGGAAGTCCTATTTTTGTGTGTATGTGATAGCCCTGCTCCAGAAACAACACAGGTTGGCAGCTTGTAGGTCAGTGATGCCTTCTGGCCCCCTCACAGAGCACTGGGACAGGATGTGCAGTCAGATCTACAAGGCCAGACCCCTGTCTTCTCCTGTGCCTTCCAATGTGGGGACTCCTGTAGCAAGAAGGGACAGGGCAGTCACAGCTGCCACAGGAAGATATCAAGAGGCAGAGACAAAGCACTTGGCTTTATCACTGCCAAGCTGCCATTCAGCTTTGGACAAAACACTGCTCTTCTTTGAGCCTCCTCTGGAAGATGGGAATAATGGGCTGCTAGCTGGGCTAGCCATCGGGATTGAGTGGCCCCTTTCCCAGGGCATTCAGTGTGAGGCAGTTGACTGGGGAAGCCATCGAGGTCATGAGGAGAACCCTAAGGTGAGGGACCATGAAACAGTCCCCAGGGGGGCTTCTGACTCAGACAGGCAGTGATGAAGACAGAAGATGGCAGGGGTGGGTCAGGCCCCTGACTGAGGCTCACACTGCCCTGGGTGCTATGTGGTCAGGTAGGTCCCATCCTCTCTAGGATCTATCTCCCACCTGATTCTGGATAAGCACTCAGCCCTGCTTGTAGAGAGATGGTGACTTGCTGTCCTCCGTGTGTGGGACTTGGTCCCCAAACTCACAGCTCAGAACATACTCAGAGTGTCCCAGGAAGTGCTGGCTCAGCCATCCAGTGTTGAGACTCCCAAACTGGCGGAAGGCCAGTGGGTCCTGCCAACTCCCTCCCACCCTTTACACCCACTTGTCCTTCTGTCCCTAGGTCTCAGGTTGGTGTCTTGGCCAGCCATGCCTTCAGGGCACCCTGGATCACATAGGTTTTATAGCAAGTGCCATGCTGGGCTTGCTTAGGGGATCTCAGCACCAGTTGGAGTTCAGCCAGCCTCACAGCCCCAGGGGCCCTGGCATCTCTGGATGTGGCAGTCTCCATCTGTACTGTGGGAAGCAAAGAGTGGGGACAGAGGGACCACCTCAGCCCCTGCGCCAGGCCTGGCACACACACAGTGTCTTCAAAGTGAGAACAAAGCAGGGTCAGACAGGCTTCTTGGAGGCGGAGGCACTGTGCTGGGTATGGAGTCCTGTCTGACTGCTGGACAGGCAGGGTACCCTTTCCAGGGCAAAGATCCGATCCATTAAGGCCAGGACTTGGCATGTTATGTTGGGCCCTACGTGCCAGGAAAGGTCCTGAAGTTTCTGAAGTCGGAGGTCAGTAAGTGAAATTACAGTGACCTCCATGAGGACTCAGTGAACCCATTAGCCCCCTTAAGCCCTTTGCCCATGTCTCCATGTGCCACTCAGTGGGCGTGGCTTTCCCATCTTCAACCACCCCAACCTACCCGGGGTTCCTGCTCACTGCCTGCTTCTCCCAGACTGCCTTCTTTCTCTCCAGGGTGGGGTCCTGGGATGCCTGCTGGAATGCCAGCTATGTAAAAGGGTGGGAAAGCCTTTAGCAGAATCTCTACTCTCTCGCCTGGGAACACCAGGAGCAGCTGAGGAGAGCAGTGGCTTGGAAAGACAAGAGCAAGTGGGGCCCATGCTGGAGAGGAGGGACTGCCCTCCAGAGACCCAACCATGGACAGACTGTCACCCCTACTGACAGATGGGTAGACTGAGACCCAGATTGGTCAGAAAAAGTCAGAGACTTAGCAGAACTGGAACCTAGTTTCCACAGCCACTCTCTGGGGTCTAACCTCAGGTACCCTGACTTTCATCTCAGTTCCCTTGATATTTAAATGGGAAACTGAGGCACAGGCAGGCCGGGGAGGGGGTTTGGGGTAGAGCCCTCGAGTCGCCCACCCTCAGCCCTTACCAGCCCTTCGCTGCCTCTAGACCCTTCTGGGTCTCTCTCAGTCTGTTTTCTCCTCTGTAAGTTTAGGCTTCAAGGTCCAACCCCAGAAACTGCTGTAGGGATGGGTAGAAAACTGAACTAGGTATGTGCTCTTTCAGCACTGTGGCTATGGGTGCAGGCCTTGTGTCAGAGCATGCTACAGGGCTAGTTGGATGGCCAGACTAGACCTGCTCTCCAGGGCCTCACCT
The DNA here is from genome assembly GCA_019843965.1 of Rhynchomys soricoides. NCBI lineage: Eukaryota > Metazoa > Chordata > Mammalia > Rodentia > Muridae > Rhynchomys > Rhynchomys soricoides. The sequence goes on along the minus strand of JADRCH010000028.1, from coordinate 2,551,117 downwards.
GGGTCCAGTTACTTACTATTTGTGTGGTATATTTCCCCCCAACCCCCCCCCCCCAGTGCCAGCAATCTGAGGATCAGAAGTTCATGGCCATCCTTAGCTACTTAGGTTAGCCTGGGCGACATGAGACCCTGCAAGGGAGAAGAGGCAAAGGAGGGAGTAAGGAGGGAGAAGGATAGAGGGAGAGAAGGAGGGAGGAGGGAGGGGGGGGATAAGGGTCAAGAAACAAGGCACAGCTTTGGAGCTGCATGCTCTGCCCATGTTTCTGAGCTGGGGTTACCAGCCAGCAGACGGAAGAAGACTGAAGGAGGACCGAAGGAGGACCAAAGGGAGGACAGGGAACCTGAGGGCAGGGGCCTTGGCACCTGCTGTGTTCAACTCTGACCAGTTCTGTTCCACAGACCTGCCAAAGGGACCTGCTGTGCTCACTTCTGGCCTAGGTGAGCTCTCCTTGGTCGGTCTAATTTAATGCAGATTGTAACTAATGTCTCTCTGTGTGTGGGTGGGGACTCTGATCTGGGGGCTCAGGCCAATCTGCACTGGGGAGACATTCCTATCCCCACTTACCTGGCAAGAACATCGAGGTTCCTCTAGTCCTGGCTCCCAACCAACTTCCCACCCCCATCTAGAGTGTGATCCAGAGTCTGGGAAGAGCCCCTGGGCCCCTCAGTGCCTGGAAAAGCCCTGGACACACCTGCCCACAGGAGGGAGAGCTCAGCACCACCCTCCAGGGGATTTGCTGAGTTACTTCCTGGATGAGTGGACCCAGGCCCGCCTTCCTGGCTGATCATAGATAATTAGAACATTCTTCAAATATTTTGCCGGAGGATGCCCAAGAAGGAAGAATTACAAAGCGCCCTGGGCCAGGAGCGTGGGCTGGAGTTGCTGGGCAGCTGGGTAACTGTCCGGGCCAAGACTGGGGGCCCAGAGGGAAGCTTAGACCAACCTGACCTTACTCTCTAGAGCTGGACCTGGGGCAGGAGACCCAGCGACCTTGGTTACCTTGCAATGGTGGGAAATCCTTGCCCTGGGGAATCAGCAGCCGGCAAAGAGGCAAAGCCTTTGGAGAGGACTGAGGGTCACACACTGAGTCCAAGGGCTCCAAGCTGGCTGAGAGGTCCGATGCCTTTGAGGAGGTGTGTCTGCTGGGGCAGAGCAGATCTGAAAGTCAAGCACAGAAGGAGGGAGAAGAGCAAGGCCTAATCCTGGTGCTACAGGGTAGGTAGAATGGAGCAAAGAAAGGTCTTCAAGAGGTTGCAGCTGGGAGGGCTGAGGAAGGCCCTGAGGTGGGACAGGCCGAGTGCAGTGTAGACTGAGGTCTGGAGGGCTGAGGAAGGCCCTGAGGTGGGACAGGCCCAGTGCAGTGTAGACTGAGCTCTGGGCTAGACCAGGAGCTGGAGCAGGTAAGGGTGGTGGGACCAGAGGGCTAAGGAGCCTGTCCCAGGGAATGTTTGTTTTCCTGAATGGGCTCTGCTTTCCAGAGAGGATGGTTCATATCTTTCTTTAGGCCAGAATGGGCTCAGTTCCAGTTCTAAACAGTCTCTGGGTCTTGTGCTTGTTGTCTTTGCATTCTGTAACTCTCCATACATGTGTTTGTTCCAGGCCAGCAGCCTGGGGGCAGCCTGGTCCCGTGTGGAAAGGGCTCAGGCCAAAGAGAAAAGCCCGGCAGAGGTCACTGCTCTTATGGGGCCTGTTTGTTCTTGTGGGCAGAGATTTAAATGGAATAGTGGGATGCAGATGCTTGGCTTTGTGGCCGCCTTAGGACACATCCGTGGATTTCGAGGTGGCTGGAGGCTTCCACTGGGTGGGAGAGAGGTTGGTCACCTCTGTGGCTAGCAATGACACCATTTCTCTCTGGCCATTTAAATGGAAAAGGCCAAGGTAAATGACATGGCTTTCACTGACCTATCACCCAGGATGAAGAGAGGGGACCCCACAACTGCCCCTGGAGCCATCACCTGCCCCTCTATGCTGAGAATACCTCGTGTTTCACTCAGCTGGACATGTGAACCAGGAGCCTTGTCACTGTCCTGTGAGGGGCCTCTTATGTGTTTCAGTGTGTGTGAATTTCCTGACTAGAAGCCTTCATTTGTTAACCCACTGAGGGAATGGTACGGTAGGCTACAGTCCCTGATCCTTGCCTGCCTGCCAGCCCAGGGCAGCCAAGTCTCTCTGGGCCTCTGGGGAAAAGAATATCAATTCTTATCACATAGGGGCATTATGTGGGCCTTGAGCCCAATGTAGCACACAGTAGGTCTTCTCTGACTCAAGCACTGAAAACACTAGCAGCATGAAGGATTTAGGTTAGATTCCTACCCCTGTCCCAAGGGCAGGCTTTGGAGGGCTTACTTCCTGATGGAAGCAGGAGTGTCCTCCACACCAAGTAAGGACAGGGTGACCTCAGTCCTGGGCATAGGGAACACCCTTCCACCAGCCTTTAATGTGAGCTCTCCAAGGATGTCGGAGAGGGGGACACTTGGAGGAGACCCCAGGGTAAAGCTGAAGGAGATTCTGTCCCCTGTGCGTGGCCACAGCTCATCTGGTGGTTGGTCACTGTACTAGCTGGGGTCCCTTGTTTCTTAGACACAGTGAGTTGGCACTGTTGCAGGGAGGAAGAGGCTGAGGATAGCCCCTTGGGTTGTCATGGAGACAGCAGTGGGCACTCAGTGGTTCAGCGTTCCACTATAGGCATATGGTGACTTCTTGGTCCAAGGGGGAGTGTGGGAGCCAGGAGTACAGCAGCCATGTATGTCCAGTACATGCAGGACCAGAGTGATCCTGGCCTCAGGCCTGGAGAGTAGAGCTGGCCCCACACATGAAATGTTACCACACACTAGGTGGATATGAGTGAATTTGCCACACGAGGCTCTCCCCATCAGCTCTGTTATGTGTCCAGAACACTCACACCCCTTTTACTGAGGAGGAAGCTGAAGCACCAAAGAACTTAGGAAGTGTGCTTGAGCCTGCCCTGCTCAGCCATGAAGAGGCACGCCCGGGACTCTGACGGATCTTGTCAGCACCAGTTTGTGGCCCTAGCCACTGCTTTAGAAGCCTGGATACCTACCACCAGGCAGTGCCAGCAAAGTCAAGATGTTCTTCTCTGCCCTCCATGAGCCCCTCATCATGAAGATAGTCCTATTCCCTTAAGCTTCTGGTAGGTAGAAAGGTCTTCTTGTTGACCAGGGAAGTCCTCCTTGTCACAGTACCCAGCCTAAACCCAGAGCTGGGCATCACAAGACTCAGGTCCCCCTGACCTCTGCTGGCCTCTGGTGTGAGCCAGGAGGACTTGTCCACAGCTCCTCTGAGCTCTTTTTTAGGAGTCTGATCCAGGTAAGAGGTAAGGAAGGTTTGTAGGCTCCCAGTGTGGCCCACAGTTCCTGGCTCTCTGCCCATGTCCTAAGGCCCCTGAGCAGTTTGAGGGACAAGCCCAGAACAGAATTTTTCCACGGAAAATGTCAGCCACAATGGCACACACCCCTGCCAGGCTTCTCTGCTCACAGGCCCTCCCTGGTCTGGTCACTTGGACACCTGAGCAGGCAGCTGCTGGCTGGGAAGAGGGTTTTCCCTTTGTGGGATGAGAGCCGGGGCCCACCTGCAGGGTGGCCTGGTAAGGGTGCCAGGCCTACTGTCATCCCACTGCCAAAAAACCAGCAAGGCCCCACATGCCACTAGCCTCCTGCTGGCACCTGATACTTAGTTTTAAAGATTTTAACCATGATTCCCACTCTCAGGCTCACTCCCCTGTCCCAAAGCCTTGGATTTGTCCACGATCTAACTTGTTCTTGGAGCTCTGGATGTGATCAGTTGGTGTCCAGGAGTTAGTGTGTGGAGAGCTGCAACTAGACCTCTCTACCATAAGCCCAGATGCATGAATGAGTGAATGAATGAATGAATGAATGAATGCTTCTCAGCAAGGAAGTGACTTTGAGGACAATAAATCAAAACCCAAACAGGCCCAGTGTGATAGGGCGGTGCCCTCCTACAACCCCGCCTAAGGAGCCTGAGGCTGAAGGAGACTATAGCGTGAGTTCAAGGTCAGCTTGGGTTACAGAGTAAGACCCTGTCAGAGAGAGAGAGAGAGAAAGAGAGAGAGAGACAGACAGACAGACGGAGAGACAGAGAGAGACAGAGAGAGACAGAGAGACAGAGAGAGAGAGAGAATGGAAGAGGAGTCTCCATGGATTAATGGTGTTTCTACCAAGACTGACAGCCTGAGTTTGATCTTCAGGACCCATCCAGTGAAAGGAAAGAACCTATTCTCACAAGTTGCCCTCCGACCTTCCACACATGAGCTATGGCACAACCACATAGATACACACACTAAATAATAAATTAAAAAACAAATTATTTGAAAAAAAAGAAAGAAAGGAGGGCTAATCCACACCCTCACCCCATCCCCTACCCCACCCAACTCTCCTCTTCCCTCCCCCTCCCACCTTCCCACCTCTCTCTGGGCTTACTAGCTCTACCTGGTTTCCCAATGCACAGTTCAGCCTCCTCCCCTGAGCTCTGGAAGCGCTGTGCTGGCTCTGAGTGGGACTGGAGGCCTCCCAAGCCCCCCTCCCCCAGCCTCTCTTAGCACCCACCTCCCAGCACCCCTACAGAGCAGTCCCCATCCTTACAGAGTAGAGTCCTTGCAGGGTTGGGGTACAGGGGGACACCACAGAGAGGCTGGCTTCAGAGGGGAGTGTTGAGTATTGTCAGTGCAAAGGCAGACAAGTTTGCTGTTATCTTCAAATTGGTGAATGTACCTGGTCACTTAGGCGATGTTTCTTGTAGGCTCTGATTCACACACTGGCAAGGGTGCATGGGTATAAATCGGGCTGAGGTGGTAGAAATCCCATCTTGGCAGCACTAACACCCACATTTGGTGAAAGCTTACTTTCAATGGATCCCTTGCACTGAGGTGTATAGAGTCTTGTGAATTGTGATTGTTGTTGTTTTTAATGTGGTTGAATGGTACATAAAATGAAATTTGCTGTTCTGTCTGTCTTCAAACTCAAATGGTGCCATTGCGTGTTTTTGTAACATCACAGGACCTACAGAACTCCATCACTCTGATGGGAATTCCACTGCTAGTCAGCAGTCAGTCTCCACCCCATCTTCCTCATGTGTCTTTCTTCTCTCTCTGTGGATTTACCCATTCTGGATTGTACCTTTAAACAATGGACTCAGGTGACATCTGGGATTCCACATCTGTCTTCTTTCTCATGGCATAATCTTTTCAAGCTTTTCCCATACTGGGCATACTTCATTTCTTTTCATGGCTGAATAATACTCCATGGCATGGGCATACCACATTTTGTTTTCAGCCACTCATCCGTCCATGGAGAATTGGGTTATTTCCATCCTCTGGCTACTGTGAATAGTGTTGCTGGGAGCATTTGTACAGAAGGTTTTGTTTCGACACCTGTCTTCAATTCTTTTGGATCTATGCCAAGAAATGGAATTTCCGGGCAGCTTTGTGTGTGACTTTTAACTCTCTGCCAAATGCTGCCCACAGGGACTGTGGTGTGGGAGGACTCTGCTCCTCTGCCTCCTCACCCGCACTTGGTGTTTTGCAGCTTCTCAGTTTTGCTCACAGGGGTCCTGGCGGGTGTGCAGAGGTTTGCACTCCTGCAAGAGTGGATGAGGTTGTACCTCACCGTGTGTGATGCTTGTTTCTCCCGTGTCTCTGGAGAAACATGGTAAATCTTTTACAAAAATGAGTTGTTGTCTGGTTGCTGAAATCCAGCAGTGGTTTGTGTGCCTCATGCATTCTATGGGAGCTGGAGAGGGCCCTTCCCCTACACAGCCATTCTTGGGTCCCCAAATCAGCTAGGACTTGACATTTTGGGGTGCATCTACCATATGGAAGTGGCATAAAGACAGTATAGGCAGGGTACAGAGGGATGAGATTCGACTCTCAGAACAAATAAATGCTCGCTGTTCCTCTTCTCGATGCCAGGGCTGGTGGAAGGGACACACCTGGAAGGGAGAGTACAGTTTTCCAGACAGAGCCATGGGTATGAGGGGTGTAGCATGCTAGCAGAGGGATCAATGTCCAGCCAAGGTGGACAGTGAAGATCGAAGGGAGGGACCATCAGAGCCAACCCCCCGGGCTTATATTTCTGGGCAGAGGGCAATGGGGAACTATGGATGACTATTGAGCAGGGGCTACAGCAGATCTTGTCTCAAAAAATGACAAAAAGTCTCCAGCTGTGGAGATCTGGGTATTAGAGGGAGCCATCTGTAGATGGGAGAGTAGGCTTAGGGGGCCACTGCAATGATTTCTTGCTGCTGGGATCTGTTCACCCCTGAACGTCCCCACAGTTCAGCCTGTTGGTCTGAGCGCTCTGTTGGTAGGCAGTGGAAGCATGAGGTCCAAGCCTATTGGAGGAACTTGGGAACAAGGAGCGCCCTTGAGATCTAGTACCAAAGTGACAGCTTTGCTGTGGTGGCAGTGCCCCGTGGCGTTCCCATCCATCTCGTTTCCCCAGCTCGGTTTCCGAGGATTCTTCTGTTACTTTGGGCTGGATTCCCCAGATTCCAGTCCGCTCCCAGCCCCACCCGCCCAGATGCCCTTCCTCAACGCCAGTCTGGGGTGTGTTTACCCCATTGTGTCATGGGAGACCCAGGGGGGGTCTTGGCCAGATTAGCAGGTAGAGCAGGTGGGGCGTGCCACAGAGATTGAGTGTCACAGGGCTACAGCATATGCTGGGGGCTCAGGCCACACTGAGACTGCCCAGCTGCCTGGGGACTATGGTGGCCTGGAAAAACACAAAGTTCTTAAAGTACAACACAGCAACACAGGCCTCGCTGTCAGCTTTGGGGGCCCCTGGTGGCTCCTCTGCATTGCTGCTCCCTTGCTAAGCAAACCCTTCTCTGATTATTATTATTATTAATTAGTATTATTTTCAGGAAAGGTTTTCTCTGTGTAATCCTAACTGTCCTGGAATCCAGAGATCCACCTGCCTTTCTGTGCCTCCAGAGTGCTGGGGTTAAAGGCATACACAACCATCACCACCACCTGGCTCACTCTGTTGTTTTAGACCCAGAGACTTTTTGTTGTTTTTGAGACTGGATCTGCTGTAGCCCAGGCTGACTTTAAGGAGCTGAGAATGACCTCGAAATGATTCTCCTGCCTTCACTTTCAGTGTGCTGAGATTACAGGCGTGAGCCACCACATACAGTTTATGTGTCAGTAGGCGTTGAGTTTAGGGCTTTTTGTATATGGGAAGCCAGAGCTCCACCAGCTGAGCCCGATCCCTGGCTGTTAACTTGGAGACTGGCCCTCTGTTCCTCTGTCTTAATGTTCTTTCTCTGTCTAGAACCGAAAGGTCAGTACCAATGGCTGTGGAAAACGGTTTAGCAATTCCTCAGGAGGTCAAAGAGTTGCCAGATGACTCAGGAAGAACAATTCCAGTGGTGGGTGCTTGAAAGATCGGAAGCAGGGACTCAGACAATGACAGGCATGTGCACCTTCATAGCCACAGCTGAGAGGTAGAGTCAGATGTCCATCCATGAGAAGTGGATCAACAAGTGAGGGCCCGGTGTGCAAATGGAATATTATTCAGCCTTTAAAAGGAACTTATGTATGCTGTGACTCTGACAAACTTTGAAAGCGTTTCACTGAGTGGAAGGAATCCGGCTCCAAAGACCACGTGTATTGTAAGATTCCACAGACTGTCCAAGCACAAGCAACAGCCCCGTGGGAACAGAGACAGATTAGTGGCTGCCGGGGGCTGGGGAAGGAGGGGCTGGGAGTGCCTGCTCGTGGGTACAGAGTTTCCTTTTGGGATGTGGAGAAAAGCTTGGAACTTGATAGAGGCGGAGGCTACAATTCTGTGTGTGTGTGCTAAAGGCCACGGGGCTGTACATTTTTAAATGGTTAATGTTATGTTATGCGAATTTCCCCTCATTACAAAAACAAACAACCGTGTTGATAATACTCCAAGCTCAGAGTGAACTTGGCAAGAGGCTTCCTCCCTGGGAGTTGCCAGGAGTTATTACAAAGGCAACCACAGTCTCTGTGTGCCCAGCCCAGCACACAGTAGGTGCTTATCTCATGTCAGTTCCTGTCTCTTCCCAGTGTACCCATTCATCTAGACACAAAGGGGCTGGGCTATTCCAGGTATGTGTCTGTGCTTGCATCCTGGGGGCATCAGGTGTCAATATCCATTTCCTGAATGTGAAACTTTGGCTCAGGGTGTCTTGTCAAGGTCACAGATAAGTGGGAACTGGAGGAAGTGTCCTTTGGGCTCAGAAGGAGCAGATAGGGAAGCCCAGTGGTCTAGGAAGTGGGTGTGCCACTCCAAGACAACTGGGAACTGGACCAAGGCTGTCAGATCCCAGGTGGGATGCTGTCTGTTCAGAAGGATCTGTGTGTCTGATTCAGGCCTGGGGATCATGGCTTCTGCAGGTGTGAACTGGTCCTCAGTTCTAACACTGCCAGGGCTGGTGGGGCTCAGTGGAGGAGCTGTTTGGTGACATTTGGGGACAGCGGACCGCTCGAAGGGTTCTCAACACCTTTCTTCTCTCTGTCCTCCACAGAGCATTGTCATCCGTGGTGGCCCTGGGAGCCAACATCATCTGCAACAAGATTCCTGGCCTGGCCCCACGGCAGCGTGCCATCTGCCAGAGCCGACCCGATGCCATCATTGTGATCGGGGAGGGGGCGCAGATGGGCATCGATGAGTGCCAGCACCAGTTCCGATTTGGCCGCTGGAACTGCTCCGCCCTGGGCGAGAAGACTGTCTTCGGGCAAGAGCTCCGAGTAGGTAAGGGCGTCTCTGGGCCTGTGGGCTGGGGGGCCGGGTCACCCACCAGTCAACCCAAATCCAGGCCAGACAGCTTACACAGCCTGTGTGTATGGATGAGTATCCTAGCTCTGGGCTGAGGGCTGGAGGCACAGTGACCGGAGTAAATAGGAGCAGAGGAAGCAGATTTGATGCAGTGGATTGGCCTATTCTGTAGCTTCAACTACCCAGGTCCCTGTGCCACTTTCTGTGGCTGCCATTTGGGAAGCATGGAGAATGTGTGAGGTTTTGGACATAGATGACCTGGAGGGGACCATGAGAGGCCACCTCCTCCTTGCTGAGCGATTCCAGTAGTCAGAGCCTATAGGAGGCTCTGGTATGATGGCTCTGACCCTGAAGGAAGGGGTGCCATGTGCAGGGGTGGATCTGGGCAATGCAGGGATGGGATTCCATTTGAAGACAGTGATCAGCTACTAGAACATGTCAGGTGGGGTGGCTACCAAGGGCACAGCCCTTTGGATCCATGGTGGTACCTGCCTGCCCTGTGTGGGCTACATAGTGCCCGTTTCACAACTTTTCACGAACAAAGCCTAAAGAGGACCCTATTCAGGGCTAGGAAGAGGCTTAAAGGAAATTTCCAGAAAGTATCTGGATCAGAATCCAGCTGTGTGACCTTGGCTGTGTCCCTCAGGGCTATTCTGAGCCTGGGTCTCCTCATTTGTAGGGTGAATTCTGAGCCAGTAGGCTCTTGTCTGGGTTTCAGCACCAGCATTTAGTAGGTGCTCAACAAACAAATGCTGTGTGCTACACGTGGTCAGGGATAGTGACTCTGGCTGTCTCTAGGTAAGATGGAAGAACAGTATAAGACTTGCTGGCTGCCTAGTCGTCAGGCCATGGGGTCCCCCATACACCAGGGGGCCACAGCTGCTCCAGGACTCAGTCCAGAGCCCTCTCTTCAAGGCTGCACACACCAGCATGGGGCTGGAGGTGGTGTAAAGGAAAACTCCCGAGGGCCCCTTTGCGGTGAGCAGCCTGTGGGTGGCACCTAGTGAGGCCAGAAGCATGGCACCGCCCCCTCCCCGGGGCTGTGCCACCCAAGTGCAGATCGCTCCCTCCAGGTGCCAGCTGGGGGGATGGTGGGGAGGGCAGTAGTGGGCAGAGGTACCCGTCTTGTGTGGCTTCCCACCCACTTCTGCAGGTGCCACGTGCAGAGGCCTCTCTGAGTACAGGAGTAATGCTGGCCTCACAGTTGTCCCCTTACCTCACAATGTCCCCTTCCAACACTTGGGAAATGGCCTTGGGCCCACCAGCAGCCAAGAGGAACACAGCTCTGTCCTTGGGAAGCACACTGAGGCAGGGCTGGCTTTTGTCCTCCTCCTGCCCCTTGCTTCCTTGGGGACCAGGCTGCTGATACAGCTGTTATTCAATAGTTTGTGCTTCCCACTCTTTGTGTCCCCTACTCTGGAGAGAACCATTCCTGCCTCAGGTGCTTCTCCTAGGGAGAACCTGGCCCTTTGTCCTGCCTTCAAGAACATTTTAGGGCCCTTAGCAGGCTTCCTGATAACCTGGCCCACAACTGTCCGCTCCACATAGCTTCGTGTTCAGGTCATTGGTGGCCTGCCTATGTGTTGTGATTGTCCCCATTCCCTGGCTTCCATCTTGGTTCACCAACTTGAGTCCTTTTCTACCTTTAGCTCTCTCTTGCCTAGGCCATTAGGATGAGGTATACCCTATCCCCAGGCACGTGTGCAGGACTCATCCCATTGCACCCTGACAGCTCATTGTCCCCTGATGTTCTGAGTATCACTGACCCATGGACACCTTGGCTTTTCTGCATGGCTCCCCCTACCCACCTGACCACTGGATGTCATTTCTGCTCTCCAACCCTCAACCCTACCCTTTGATCCCTGTCAGGGCTGCTTCTCTCTCTGCTCCTCGGGAAGCTGTGAATGCCTCCTGCCCTCCACAGACGTTACCAGGTCTGACAGCAGCCACCATGTGTCCTTTCCTTTCTGGTCTATGGGTAGATATCCAGCCTAGTACACCGAAGGATCAGGGTCTGACTCCCCAGCACCTTGTAAATCAGGATGCTGCAGGAGGCGTCTGGCATCTCCACCTTTGCCAGCTATTTGACCCCCAAGTCGACCTGAGACTGTTTCTAATCTATGGCCAACAACAAAAACCAGCCATGTTTAATCTTTGCAGAAGTTCTCCACTGCCCTAAGGTAAGGGTAACTTCTAAGCCTTGAGTCCCTCACCTTGCTTCCCCTGAGCCCCAGCCACATCTGGCTTCTCTGCCTGAGCCTAGTTTCTCAATCTGAGAGGCCTCTCCTCTCCACTCTACCTCTTTATAGCTTATCTGTCTTCCTTCTGGGGGGCTTTTCCCACACCCTGAAGCTGGGTCAGCCTGTGCCTGTCCCTAGCCCTCCCTGCCTTGGGGATGGGCAGGCTTTCTGGAGCCCAGCCTGGGTCTCGCTGCCCTGCTATAGCCTCCTGTGGCTTCCTGCTGTACTCAAGTAGAGAAGCTCTGGCCACAGGCCGAGCTGATGGAGCAAGGGCAGGAACCGCAGGGGCTTTGCCTGTATGGGAAGGCTCTTTCTCCCTTCTCAGTGGCTGGGAGTCAAAAGCAGCAAGCTAGCTACTGTGAGCTGGCCACTTTGAGAGGCTTGCTGGATGCCTGGACATGCCCGGAAGCTGGGCTGTGAGCTGGCAGGCAGCCGGGGTGCTCTCATGAGAGCAGCCTCTCAAGCGGGGCCAATTAATGATTGTCCCCGAGAGGGGTAATGGTCTGGATGGTGAGACAGCCCCCTTTAAGCCTTGCCTGTGACCTTGGATCAGTCCTAAAACTTGAAGTTTGAAGGGAAACCTCCTGAAGACAGCAAAGCTCCCCTCCACCCCCTACTCCTCCCCCCACCCCACAAAGTTACACGTCTCCAACACCTTTGCAAGTGCTTGCTTATCTCCAGGGATGGGATGCTCAATACTCCCATGACGACCACCACACTAACCTTGGTCCGGCCTACTGAGAGTGCTAGCAAGTCCATTCTTTTGAAAAAGGCAAGGCAGATTCCCTGCTGCTGTTGTGATATCCCATGCTTGTTACTCTTTCCTTCCCAGCCTGTCCAGTACTGTTTCCACAAGGCTCCAGGGAGGGCGATGGCCTAGAGCTCTTCCAACTGGTCTCTTCCATTGGGGTTGTATACATTTTTTTTTTTATTGGATATTTTCCTTATTTACATTTCAAATGTTATCCTCTTTCCCTGTTTCCCTCCTTCAGGAAACCCCCTATACTATCCCCCTCCCCCTGCTTCTATGAGGGTGTTCTCCTACACTGGGGCATCTATCGAGCCTCGTTAGGACCAAGGACCTCTCCTCCCATTGATGTCAGGCATCAATGGGTTGCATACATTATAAGTGCAGCCCAACTCCGTCTGAGATGGGGGAGGGAGAGAGGTGAGGCCCGAGAGTGTTCCTGTAGGGATACCTGGATATTCCAGGGAAGTCTGCTAGAAATGTGGGTTCTCTTGTAAGTGTGGGAGCTGCTAATAGGCACCATAATAAAGCCAGCACTTTCAGCAAAGTCTTCCTCAGAGGAGAGATCAGGGAAGGAGACCCAGAGAACAGAATGTGCCAATGCCCTTGACCAGGAAGCAGAAAGTATTTTTCTTGAAGGGCAGGTGCTTTGTGGCACAAGCTGGGGGGTCAGTGAGGGAGAGTTGAGGCTGAAGAGTGGCTAAAGACACTGATAAAAGGGCATGAGCTTTCAAAAGAGGTCAGAGCATCCAGAAGAATCTGAGCAGGCAGGGTGTTCCCTTGAGCATGCATGAACCCCAGTTCCTCCTGAGTCCGGAGCCTCTGGCCCACTAACCTGGCCTGGACTGTGGTTTGCACAGTCCTTAGCTCTATAATGCAAAGCTCTGCCCATCATGTGCTGGTCTCAGACATGACCAGGCATAAGGGCTGCCCCTAATCTGAGCTCACGTGAGCAGACCAAGGCTGACTCCTGCTGGCTTTCTGAGTGAGCTTTGTTACGGGGGACAGAATCCCTATAACCAGGTCCACAAGTTTTACAGCAGGGGAGCAGCTGAGGGCCCCCAGGGAGCAGGTGATTGATCAGTTTAGGTCATCTGAGAATCAAGGGCCTTTGGGGAAGGAAGGTGGCTCCTCATCACATGTCCTTGTTGTTCTGCCAGGGCTTTGCCAGCAGGCCCCTGTGGAGCAGGGGGCATTGTCCTCAGAAGGACACTGGCTGTCCTAACTTCTCCATGGCTGTAGGCCTTTGCTAACTAGTGTGCTTCCACTGAGCAGACAGTAGTATAAGACACATCAGGGCAGTGTGAGGGACAGTGGCTGCCATTATTAACTCTTGTAGTTGTTCAGTTTGCTAGCATTGAATACTAGTCATGTTCTGCCCAGGGCTCTGTCCAGGGTACCCCAGGTGAACTAGGATGGGTGGGCAGGAAGATAGCAGTGCTAAAGAGACCCTAACTTTGAGGTTTTCAGACTTGGTCTGGGTATCTCATCTTACTGTCCCATAGATCCTGTCACCAGAGCTAGCCAAGGCAGCAGAACAGACATTTCTTATGTGTAGGGTCCCAGTGTCCAGGACTCTAGGGACTGTCAGGAGCTTGGAAGTCAATTGCTGGCCTGGGATGTGAGGAGACCCCAGGCTACTGCCTGGACTCCATCCCTCCTTGGAAAGGCAGCTCACAGATGGGAGAACTGCTCCCAGAGGACCACTCTGTCACTGTCACTGATCTCTGAAGCCTCAAACAGCTGGGTGTGGTAGACTGGGCCATCCTTCAGCCCCCTCAGAGGCCACCTGGAACTTGTCCAGAGCTGGAATTTTCACTTTGTTATCAGGTCCTGTCGGGAGTATAGTCAGGGTGAGGCCTGGAAAGGGGAGATCTTTCCTGGGCCAGTGGTCTAGCTCACTCAGATGACCTTGAGTATATTCTGGTGTCCTTGGGGTCTCAGTTTCCCCTTCTGTACAAGAAGGGGCTAAGGCTAAACTCCCACTTCTCTCAGAGGTGATTTTGTCAGCAGCCCTGAGGTAGGGAGAAATGGAAGGTGGTTAATCCTATCCCAAGGCACCATGGATAAGAGGCTGTGGCTGCCCAAGATCCTTCTGTCTTCCCTCAGTATTTCTATAGGATCCAAAGAGACACAGACCCCAGGACTCTGACCTTCTATCCCCTTGTCATATAGCCAGGTCTTGTCCTCTGGGCCCAGTGCCCCCATTTGGGGCACTATCTACAGGGCTGCACAGCAGCATGTGCGGGCCACCCTGGGTCGGAACAAAAGCCTGGGGCACAGGCGGGCCTGCGTGTTCGGACCTGGCAGGCCTTTCCCCGGTGCTCTGTTTATGACAACGGCAGCGAGGAGCTTAGAGTGGAGACACTGACTCAGCCAAGCTGGGTGGGGCCGGGTGGGGTGGGAGCCAGAGGGGACAGAGGGACACAGAGAGATAGAGAAGGACAGATAGGCACATAGAAACACACACACACACATATGCACACACACACTCACACGCGCATACACAATCATATGCGACTATACAACTACATCTGTACGTGCTCACAGATGTATGTATGTACAAACACACAGACTCTCACACAAGTATACACCTATGTACACATATATGCATGCTCATGAGCTTAATATATGTATGCATATATAAATGTCCATGCGTGCACACACACAGCCACACGTGCACACACATACACACACTCACATACACTCAAACTCACACATATGCACTCACACACACATACACACGCACATACACATAAACACACACACACACACACACACATGCATATTCTTCGCTCACACATGGGATACACAACACCTATGCAGGTCCAGGGTCAGACCCACTCTGAAAGGGATGGTATCTGCAGCACATACAGTATGTCACCTGATTTCTCTGTGGTACTCAAGCCCTGCCACATGTGATACCTCCCCTGCATTACTTTACTATCAGAGGCCTCTTCAAGGGGCATTTGGTAACACCTCATTTTACTGGGGCAGAAGTAAGCACAGGTTTGAGGCAGCCTGCCTAACCTGTACTGGGCAGAGCCTGGAGATCCCCATGGGGTCAGTGGTACCTGTGTTGGCCCATCACACTGTCCTATCTCCACCCCACCCCTTGCTGCACACAGATGCCCCTAGCCAGAAGCTCTATGTGCTAGGATGCAGGTGTGAGATCCACTTAGGTAGTTTACACCTAGACCCTGGGGACTGAGTCCACACTGGGGCTGAGTGGCCAGGCTGGGGTATGGGTAGCCATAAGGGACATACTGGAAACTGCTCTGATTCTCTAGCCTTTCTCTTTCCAACTTCTGTGCCCAGTAGCCACTCAGAACCCTGTCCAAACTGAGGTCCCCTGGATGTAGGCACTACATCCATTGGCCGGGGACATCAGGAGCTACCACAGGTCCAGGGATGTCCTGATCTCTGTAAGTCTCAATTTCTCAGTTACAGATTGATCCTGTTGGAGATAGCATACTCTCTGCTCAGTTCTAGACTTATGAAGATACTGGGGACCTTGGCTGAGCAGGGAGATCACCATTTATGTCCCACTGCCCAGGCCAATGGTCTCATGTGCCTGCCTACTGCAGCCTAGGAATCTTTCTAGAAGGTTCAGAAGAGTACTGCTACCCCCTTTGAAGGAGATTTTAAAGGGGGCTCATTGCACATAGGAACACTGAGGCCTAAGAGTGAAAGACCTGGCCAGGGTCACATAGCACAGACCCAGTGGTCTCAGGGGCTGGCTTCGGTGGTGTTGGTGGTGGGCACAGCAGGGTTGTCTTGGGATTAAGCCTGTGTACCAGGCTCTTCCCCTCCTGTCTTTAGACCCCTATGTACCCACAGCTAAGGTTTCCATTGATTCCCCAAGGCTCATTTCCCCTTGGTTGTGTCCTTAACCAGTGGCTCCTACACCACATAGGAGGCCTTCTGGAATCTTCTCACCCCCTGCTGATCCCATCGGCTCACCCACAGGCACCCTTGCACCTGCCTCTCCTTGCTGTCTCCAAGCCTCTACAGTTGCCCAGAGGGTTCCATTCAGCTTAGATCAGAGCCGCACCTCCAAGGATGTCTTGTCTTCTCAGAAGAAAGCCCTAAATCTTCCTGATTCTCTTCCAAGAACAATACTGTGGAGCCCCTGAGAACCATCACTGCTTTCCTGGGATAAACTTTGGGTGCTTGATTCATTTCTCCTCAGGACTTTGGCACTGATGGCCCACCTGCCTGAAGCACGGTTCCTCAGACCTCTGCTTGTCTTGCTTTCCTACCATTTAGGACTTATCTCTAGCTTCATTCCCTGCCTGTCTCGCCCCAGTCCCTCCACTGCCTTCCAGCTGACCCCTGCACAATCCAACTGCTGCCCTTTGCCTCACAGCTAGGAGCCCTGCCTAACCTGTCTGCCTTGGGTCAGCATCTCCTCCCCCCCTCCGCCCCTGCTCCATGCTTAGCCTTCTGAAAGATGGGGGACCTATAGAGGTCTCTTCAGGACTCTGGGAGGTCTGGCCAGGAGCAGGGCTGTGCTTGGTGGTGTGGGATACACAGGCTGTGACATAGTCTGTGATGGAGAGATGTTGGAGCGACATAGGTGTATAGGGTCTCTGGTCTGAGGCAGGACGTGGAGTGTGCAGGTTTTCCAGTCTGCCACTTAGGCCTAGGGGCAGTGAGACTCAGGTGTCTCTTAGTCAGACTCCTGCTCAGTGAATCACATGATGTGTACCCTCAGGCTAGTCACCAGTTTGGCTTATTCTCAGCTTCATGTCTTTATGGAGAGCTCAGGACCTCGCTGGGGCTGATGGAGTATCATGAGGACTTACACTGAGAAGGACGGGTGTGTGGAATCCTTCAGACCATCAAACACAGCGACAGCGCTTCTGTAACAGGCTGCAGCCAGCCCTACAGCTCTGTGGGTGGTGCACACAGGTCTGGAGTTTCCACAAAAGGCCACCATCATTATTGATCTTAGCCATTTCCTTAGGCCCAAAAGAAACTCTGTGTCTTGAGTTGCTATGCCCCTCACCCCAACAATGGCAGTTCAGTTCCTCTCTGTGGACTGTCTAGCCGTAGATACTCCTGTAAATGGGAGGCTGCAATGTGGGACCTTTGTGTCTGGCTTTGTTCACCACACATCGTGTTTTCAAGGCCTAGGACTTTACATTAGCGTCACTTCTCTTTGAAGACTGAGTAACAATCCGTTGTATACCACATTTCCTTTCCTATTACTTCCTTCCTTCCTTCCTTTCTCTTTCTTTTTTTTTTTTAATTATTTTTTTTTCTTTTCTTTCTTTCTTTTTTTATTTCTGAGACAGGGTTTCTCTGTGTAGCCCTGGCTGTCCTGGAACTCACTCTGTAGACCAGGCTGGCCTCAAACTCAGAAATCCGCCTGTCTCTGCCTCCCGAGTGCTGGGATTAAAGGCGTGCGCCACCACTGCCCGACTCCTTTCTCTTTCTTTCTTTCTTTCTTTCTTTCTTTCTTTCTTTCTTTCTTTCT
>JADRCH010000028.1:2483496-2533857 GCA_019843965.1 Rhynchomys soricoides | reverse complement strand
TCTTTCTTTCTTTCTTTCTTTCTTTCTTTCTTTCTTTCTTTCTTTCTTTCTTTCTTTCTTTCATGTGTGTAGTCAGGCATAATGGAACACATTTAATGCCAGCACTCAGGAGGCAGAGGCAGGTAGATCTTTGTGAGTTTCGGGCCAGCCTGTTCTACAGAGTGTGTTCCAGGATACCCAGAGTTACACAGAGAGCTGTGTGTGTGTGTGTGTGTGTGTGTGTGTGTGTGTGTACACGGGTGCAGATGGCCCAGGGAGGCCAGAGGTGTTGATCCCCCAGTGCTAGAGTTACAAGCAGTTGTACCAGCCAACATGATCCCCTGTTCTCCAAACCATCTCCCCAGCCCCAGCATACCACATTTTCTGCACCCATCCTTGACGCATCCTTGGGCTGTTCCCACCTTGATGCTATGAACATTTGCATGTGGGATTCTGGAGGCATGGCTTCATTTCCTATGTGTACCTAACTGTGTGGTTGCTGCCTCAGGAAGCTCAGCCATTCCATTTCTAAGGGCCTGCCAGACTTTTCCATGGTGGCTTCCCATTTCATACATCCAGGGCTCTTAAGCTTCAGGCCTTTACCAGCATGTAATATTAGTGGTCTTTGATTCCCACCATCCTGGTGGGTATACGCTGCATCTCACTGTGATTTAGGTTTGCTAATGACACTGGGCACTAAGTATCTTCTCATGTGTCTATTGGCCACTTTCATACTCTTTTTGGAGAAACGTCTCTTAGAGTCTTTGTCCACACACTCCTCTCTCCAATACCGCCCCCCCCCTTTTTTCCAGTCCTAGGAATGAAACCTGAGGCCTCCTGCATGCTAGGCAAGTGCTCTGCCACTGGGCCATGCCCACTGCCCCTTCTTTGCCCATTTTTAATTGGTTGCTTTTTTGTTAGTGACTTGAAGACAATGTTGTTTTTAATGAGGAGCAGCAAGGTCACACAGGGGTCACACAGGGGTCACACAGGCACCCACCTTTGCACACACTCCCAAGTGCTGAGTTTAAACAGAATATCTTGCATACGCAAATACACTCGTGTGGACACGTGACGTGCACACACACCATATGGGGTTGCTTATGCGCACGCATATCACAGACACCATGTGTGTGTGTGTGTGTGTGTGTGTGTGTGTGTGTGTGTGTAACATGTGTGGGTCTGAAGCTTAGGGAAAACTGTCTGGGGGCTCTGTGTGTGGCCACAGAGACACAGGAAGTCCCCCAAGTAGCCAATTTTAGGATCTGGACTTCTAGAAGGACTTTAGGCCCTGGATGACTCCAGACCTTTGACATCTGACTTCAGTGACTTTGGCCTGTAAGCCTTGGCTCCACCATGTCCTGAATATGGGGCAGTACAGTGCCCTTCTCTGGGCCTCAGTCCATCTCCTTGTTAAAGTGCTCAAGGCCCTCCCCTAACCGTTCTGAGAGACAGCCAAGGGCTTTTGTAGCATGACCTCCTCAGTGTAGCCCATGGGGTCATTGTGAGCTCTATTCAGGCGTTTATAGCATTCTAAAAATAGTATGTGGCCCATGGAGAAGCCAGGAAGTGGCAGGTAGCTTGAGTGATAGGTCTGGGAGTTGGCTTAGCCTCAGCTCTGCCCAGTGGGGTTCTCTGGGGGTCATTGTGAGGGGTCACCAGGCAGTTGAGAGTCAGTTCTAGTTTCACACTATAGGCATGTGGCAGGCAGGGTAGGGAGCCCATGGGCTCATTGAGGGCAAGTTTGAATAACCTAAGGGGAACACTAATCTGGTTGGGCAGCCCTCTTGTGGCTGGACCAGCCTCTGCTCTATAGCTGTGGTTCACCCACATGGTGGTGGTCTCAGAGGCTGCTCTCCTGATAGGTCCACTTAGGGTGAAGACAGAGGAGACTGCTGGGCAATGCTGAAAGAAGCAGTCCTGGAGGAGGGTGTTCTCGGACAGCCTCACTGGACCCAGAGAAGTGCCTGGCCATCCTGAGCTTCCTCAACCGGCCTTAGACCTCCCCTCCCTCTTATTGATAGGGGTGGTGGCACTGGTTCTGTTTGCTCCCAGAGCCAGCTCCAGGCCGAGGGGCAGGAGAACTTTCTGTTTCCACAATGCAAATGGGGACATGGGCTTCTAGAGGGGTTGTGGTTTGCCCACCCCACCCCCAGCCCTGGAGCAACTTCAAGCCCAGCGTTCCTCTGCCTTCACCGCTCCAAGCCTCTTTTCCACTTTATTGGCCAGAGCCCCTCAGCTAACAGTGCTTGCTTTGATGTATCCAAATGCCATAGGCATGGGGGGCTCCATATCATTCTGGTCCCCCGAGGACCATCAAGATTTGGAAGCTTATTCAGGACCATCAAAATTCAGAAACCCATCTGAGGACTCTGGAAAGCCAGAAATAAGGGGTGTCCCTCCACACCCATCTCTGGTGTTTTCTAGGGAGACTGGGGGCTCCAGTGCTTTAATGGTGCAGACCTGGGTGGGAATAGTGTCCGATCCCAAAGGATCCCCAGGTCTCTGTGAGCCAGGTATCCTCTCAGGACATCTGGTGGTCACACAAACCATACATGCTGGCTTCATTCACTTGATCCCTCTCCTTGCCATCAAATCATGGAGAACAAACTGCCTGAGCCCAGGCAGCAGCCACTGTCTGGAGCAAATTGTTTACCACCAGGAGGCTCAGTCTTCCTATCTGGGAAATGTGTCCAATTAAAAGGACCCATTCTTAGAAACGTTGGAAAGATAACGATAAAATAAGATAACCAGATCCATCCACGCTTGAGGACATGGGAGAGGGCCTTGGATGTAGGATGCAAGAGAAAACTGACCCGAATGTTGCCCAGAGGAAGTTCTCTCTACCTGCCTCTAGGATACACTCTGGGACAAGGCTAGATCCCAGCTGCATCCAGAGTCTTTAACATGGGGACACTGACAATCACCAAAGGCAGAATTGTCACTGCTGCCAGGGAGGAGGCAGGTAGCTGTGGGTTTCTCTCTTCACATATAGTTCCTACCCACAGATGAGTCACCCTTCATCCTGGTCATCTTAAGCCACAGCTCATGGTGGGAGAGGACAGGCTATCAGACTTTGGGGACCAGGGCAGGACCCTGGAATCCATCTCAGAGATCTTGGGAGCCATCACTGGTTGTTGAACATGGTTCTTGAGTTCAGGCTGTCTGCTTCTGAAAAGCATAAGCTCTCTGAGTCAGTTCTCGCTTGTTCTCTCCTGGAGGGAGCAGGCTGGAGCCATGGGCAGCCCCAGCCAAGGCTCCAGGAGGGATGGGGAAGCCAAGACTCACTCCTTCCTTCATACTCAACACCTGGGCATGCTATAGCCTGGGGCGAGTTACCAAGCCCACTGAGCCAGCCCAGGGCTTGTTCAAGACTCCAAAGAGAACACTTGCAGCATGCTAGTTGCAGGGACCCTCAGCCCATGACCCACACTCGGCCCTCTTGTTTGACCCTACATGGGCGTTCTTCTCCACTACCACTTGCCTCTTGGTCCCATTTCCCTGTCTCTATGGCAACAGACGGAGGGCTTGGCTCATTAAAACCAAATTAAAAAAAAAAAAAAAAAAAAACGGCCCTGGCAGGAGCTGCAGCCCTGATGAGTAACTGCTGAGTCAGAGCAAGTATGGGCAGAAGCAGGTGAGGGCTAAGACCTAAGCGGGACACATGGGGGACACCTTGGGTTGTCCTGAAACACACCTGCCAGTCAGCACACCTGTCTGCTTGCCTAGGGCTTCAAGATAGGTTTCCTGGTCAGACTGAAAGAGGTTGAACAGCATCCAGTGGCTGCCTTGGCCTGGGTGGTGGTGGTGGTGGTGGTGGTGGTGGTAGCAGCGGCGGTGGTGGCAGATGACACCTGCAGCTGTCTGTCCCTATTGCAGAATTGTACAATCATTTGAATTTTCTACACCCCTGCACTGGTACTTGCAATCTGTGCTCACTAGGAAATCAGGTTGGCCTCCACAGACCCCTCATCCAGGGTTTAGCGGCTGTCAACCGCACCCCCCCACACCCCCGTCCCACACACCCAAAAGACCCACACCTCAACCAGAGGTACTTCCTCTGGGTGCTGGGAGTCTTTCCGTTCTTGTTTCCTCTCCCACAGATACAGGCTATACATGAGCCAAACTGGAGGGCAGAATGGGTCCCAGCGACCTATGTTCAGGCCTTCAGCCCCTTACCCGTCTTTCTAGGCTTTGCACCATGGCCAGGTTCAAATCCCACCTCAGCCATTAATGCCCAGTTATACCCTCCCCATGCCTCTGTCTCCTCTGGAGAATGGGAATAAAGCCTGCCTCATCTCATCGTCATGGGCATTCTATAAGAACAGGGGATGGTCAGAAAGGAGTCAGTGCATGGTGGCCACACAGGAGTGCTAGCCACAATGAGGACCCTGAGCTGCTTCTGAAAGGTTCAGAATCCTGTCTCATGTGTCATCACGGTTAACTCTGCTGTGTCTGGGTCTTGTGGTGTCTTGCCAGCCACTGCGCTCCTTAGAAAGTTGTGCACACCCCCACAACACAGCATGCACACCACACCTCACAACCCTGCCCACATCACATACAGAACTATCCAATTCCCTAATAGCAGCACATGACCCCACACACTACCTCAACACACACCGGGAGTTGGCCTATAAGCCTTCCTGCATTCAAGATGTCCCTTCTGCCAGGGAGCCTTCCTGACACCACCCGACAAGGACAGGTTAGGATGTCCTCTGGGGTCCTGAGTCCTGTGCTCCACATAAGAACTTAGAGCACTTCTCCCAGGAATGGGCACTTCCATCACCCCTCAACAGCTGGTCAGCTGACTTTGCCAGGTCTGAGCAGAGGGGAAAGGGAGCTTGCCAGCTTCTCTAAGGTTCTTGTGACTTAATTTAGACCCAGAGACATGGATTTCTGTACCTGCCCAGTCTCTGCTCTGTCCAGGGCTCCTGGCCAGCCTCTACCAGTACAGGGACAAGGCAGCTCTGGGTCCTCTGAGAACAGTGCTAACCACACAGGACTATGAAGAATCCTTTGGGCTTAGGCACTGTCTCTATTCTCTCCTATCTTGTGTGATAAATGGAGCCCAGAGCTCACAGTCCCTGGGAATATATTCTGGCAAGAGAGGTTCTGGTGGGGATAGGGGTGGTCCAGCAGGGAAGCAGGGTGAAGTGGAGGCTGCTATAGGCCTGAGACAATTGCCCTCACCTGAGGGAAGGGGGTCTCCCAATGGTCTCCCCCTGGGATGGAAGATACTTTTTGGTATGCTCCAGATGCTTGGTGGGTAGATAGATAGGCTTAGGCCAGGCATACAGATGGTTCTTGATGTGGCTTATAGACCTGGCTTGACTCTGACCCATTATTCTGTAATGGTGGGTCACAGCAACACAGCCTCAGATAGTAGGGCCTGCAGCCAGGTCCTCAGGACAGGCTGGGACAGGCAGGTGCTGCCGTGAGGCTGGGCCTTGTTTTCTACCACCCTCTCCGTATCTGACCACAGGCCCTGCTGTCCATGTGGGGAGACACCCCACTGGTGCTTACCCTAGGTTCCTGGGGTGGCCTTCATGAGCCTGCTGGGCAACCACACACTGCCATGAGCTGGAGCTCTGAAGGAAACAGGGTGAACAGGAAGGGACCCAAGAAATGAGTCCGAAATGGAAGGCTTGCAGGACCCAGCCTGAGTCTGTGGAAGATAAGGAAGAAAACAGCAGGTCTTACCCACTTTAGAGGCCTTTGGACCTACAAGGATCCAGGGAGTCCTCTGTAGGGCTAAGCTGGTGGACAGGGTCCTCATTGGAATAGTGAGGTCTTTATCCTGAGGAGCCTGCCTGGAAGAGGAGGCACGAGGGCTAGGCCTCAAGAAGGGAAGGGAATCCTACTCCAAAGACCAGTACATCTACAGGGCGTGTGAGCCAGGCTCAGAAGGCTTGAGTCATCATCCCTGACAAAGGATGGGGAGAGGGATGAGGAAGCCTGGCAGGTGTCGGTGGGGGTGGGGTGGCCTGGGGGAGGGGATTCCCTTTCTAGTTCTGTGGGTCATAGGCTTGGCTCCTCAGAGGAGGAGACTTAGTGAGGACACTGGGGTGGAGGGATGTCCAGCCTAGACCATGCTTAGAAAGACCCAGGTGGTGGCTAATGCCCAGAGGTTGGATGGAAGGGGAGACCTGGGAGCCCAAAGCCTGGAAAGGACTGAAAATGAGTGGGGGGAGGGGGTTGGAGAGGAGAGGCAGGTTTCTGCACTGTGAGGGGTTCTGACTAAGGACAGAGATTCTCCTTATGGCCCAGAATACCACCCTCGGCACAGAACACAAATGACCTCTCCCTTGAGAACAGGGAAACAGTAGAGGGCAGTGGTATGAGCTGGCAGGTCACTGCAGACACAACCAAATAGCCTTACTATATCCATCAGGGTGGGGTTCATCAGCCCCACTTCAGTGAGCTGCAAGCTCAGAGAGGGTAGGTGCTGAGCCTAGGGTCACACAGTAGGTGGACGACACCTCCTGTGACCACCTGGCTCAGAACTTGAAGGCCTCAGCACCCATCCCTGTTGTCTCTCTCCACAGGGAGTCGAGAGGCTGCCTTCACGTACGCCATCACCGCGGCAGGAGTGGCACATGCCGTCACTGCTGCCTGCAGCCAGGGCAATCTGAGCAACTGTGGCTGTGACCGAGAAAAGCAAGGTTATTACAACCAGGCGGAAGGCTGGAAGTGGGGGGGCTGCTCAGCTGATGTCCGCTACGGTATTGACTTTTCCCGGCGCTTCGTGGATGCTCGTGAGATCAAAAAGAACGCCAGGCGCCTCATGAACCTTCACAACAATGAGGCAGGCAGGAAGGTAGCACGTGGGCATACTGGGCATGAGGGCATGGTGGGCATGGGGGATAGAGGGATGGCAGGGATGGGGTATGGCGGGCATGGGGTCATGGTGGGCCCAGGGGCATGGTATCTGCCTATAGAACTACTTGGACTGGATCTTCTCTGTGCCGCTTCTGTATCTCTCTGCAGCCCCAGGTAATCTTCCTGCCCTTTGTACAGGCCTGACACCTCAGGTTTGGACATGTGAGACCAGTTTCTATGTAGAGAATGACTTGGACCTGGCTGGGGACTTGCAGGTGGATCTAGACCCTGGGGCCAAAATGGTCTGCATCCCTGGTTCTGAAGGCTAATCAAGAACAACGGAAAAACAAAACAAAACAAAACAAAAGAAACAAAAACTCAGACAGCCAAGAACAGAACAAGAAAGATTATTGTCTCAAGATGGGCGGGTGCGGTCAGCTGGGGACACTTGTGGAATGGCCAGGTTTGCATATCGATAGGATGGCGTGAGGGCCATAATGGAGGAAAAGCAGGCCAGGACACACTAGGGAAGAAGTCAGGGTGAGCCCGGCCACCACAGGGAGATGAAGGGCCCAGATACTGAGCTAGGAGGAGGCGGCAAGATGGCCAGAGATAGGGCAGCCAGCCGAGCAGAACATGGGCTGGATCTGGCTCCTTTGCTCTGGGGGCTGCACCCATGCCTGCAGGGCCTAGGGGCTTCTTGAATGAACTGCCTTTTCAGGCAAAGAAGTGTTGATGAGTCTCTCCACCTCAGGATGTATGGCTGAGACCAGAACCTGATTTATTTATTCGGTTAACACTACCCCCACCCCCTCGGCCAGGCAGTAGAGAGGAATCCAACTGGCTAGGGGGTCTGGAATCACCTAAGGTTATAAAGAGCCTAGGAGCCCAGGGGAAGGCACAGGGGCTTCCTGGAGGAAGTGGTATAGGAGTAGGTTCTTGCAGGGCAAGTAGGCTGACCCTTGGGAGTGGTTTCAGTCAGTTCCAGCCAATGGGGGCAGGAGGGGATGAGTCAGGCCCAAGGAAGCTTGAGCTGGCCTAGAACAGGAGGAGGGTTGATGTGGGGTGTCCCCAATGGGACAGTTAGATCATGATGACAAAGAGATAAGAAAGAATGGTCCCGTGGTCTCCAGTGGGTTCACAGAGAACCCCACATCTCCAGGCAAAGACCAATTCATAGCACATGATTCAAGCCCACCTGCCAGGGAGGCTAAAGAGGGAGGGGGGCACCAACATGGAGGATAGGCTTGGCTGGACCCTCATAGGAGCCCCTCGAGTCTCTTCAGTGGCTTGTTTCTTAGTAGATAGAGATTGGTAATGGAGCTAGGGACCAAAATAAAGGACAAGAGGTGAGTTCTGGCAGGTGTCAGCTGAGCGGGTAAGGGATTGCAAACATCCCAGACATCATCCTAGAGGTCTAAAGGAAAGCAGTGTTGTGGATGGAGCTAAGGAACAGACCACGGGAGAGCAGGATAGGTGGAGGCTGGCTAGGAGCCACAGGAAAAGGCTGTTAAAGTGTCAGTGGTACCCAGGCATGGCAGTGCGTTCACTGAGGTTGGCATAGATGGTGAGTTTTAGGCTAGCCTGAGCTACACAACAAAACCCTGTCTCAGAAAGAGAAAGAGCCAGACTCAGTGGTGTATGTCTTTAATCCCAGCACTCAATAGACAGAGTGAGACAGATCTCTGGGATTTTGAGGCCAGCCTGATCTACATAGTAAGTTCCAGGCCAGCTGGGGCTATACAGTAAGACCCTGACTCCCCCCAAAACAAACGTCAACTAGAGGTCACAGTCCTGGAGCCAACTCTGTCCCTGGTTGTGTGGGAGTTGACTCTATCCCTCTGCTCAGTCCTCCCCCCACCCCTGTCTGCACAATAGATGCTGGATGCTTTGCCAGCCTCCTCTGATGCCCCTTTAGTAGCCTCATCTCTTAAAGCTGTGAGTGCACTCTGGCCAGAAGCCCTGGAAGCCAGCTGGTGGCAGCATGTGGGCCTCTTCCTCTAAGCAGCTAGGTGCTAGAACTAGCTTTGGTGGTGGGCTGAGAACCTGAGGTTCACTGCTCCAGCACTAGGTCTGAACCTACCCTAGGGCATCAGACAAATGTCCCAGGGTACCTCAGACTCACAGCATTAACAGATGGACACATGTTCTTCAACTATTCTAGCCCCCAAACCTAGCATCAAGGTATGGCAGGACCATGCTCTCTCCAAAGGATCTGGAGTATGGAAGAGCTGGGTCCCACTTTCTTTGATAAGTTTCTAGAGAACCAAGCATTTGTTGATTTGTGTCTGTACTGTTCTAGCCCCTGCTCCTGACTGTGTGGCCTCTACTAGGTTGTTGTTTCTTCTGTCTCATATGAGGGCACTTATTGTCTTGTGGGCCACTCTATTTTATCTTCGTCTCATCCCAGTGAGGTCACTTCTGAGATTTCCTGGGATATGAGGCATGGGCAGCAGCCTCTAACCATCTCACTCCCCATTCACCTCAGGCTACATGAACTAAAGCCTGGCATCCTGGATGGAGTGAGCTGGGCTGAGCTCAGAACCCAGCTCACCATGGCCACCAGCCTGGCTCTGCTTCACCTCCCCAGACACCTCATGGGCTATGCTGGTCATTAAAGAGAGGTGCCCCCTGGTGTCTGGGCAGAAAGACTGATCCCAAAGGATACTCAGATGTGAGGGAGCTTGGTCAGTGGTCCCCATGACAATGTGGAGCAAGGGCAATGGGCAGATGGAATGGCTGAGTGGTGGAATTTATGGTTTCTTTCCTCTATTCAGACAGGGTTGGCAGCCAAGGCTGTTTCTGTGGGAAGGTCAGGTGCTGAGCTCAGGCCAGCACTGGGGTCCTCCCACTGATACCAATCAGGTATGGCACCCTATCAGCTGACCACAGAGCATGTCCTGACCAAGTGTTCCTCACAGTGGAGCTGGGCAGGCTTATTCCAGTTGGATGGATCTAGGAAGGAAGCCCATGGTGAGCCCAGAGTATGCTCTGAGGCCAGTGAGACCCCCTCAGCCATTCCCTGGCCCAGGCTGAATGGGAGGCCCCTTCCCTACCCAGATCTGCCTTGCTGGGATAGAGGAATCCCAGGCTCCCCTGGGATGTCCAACCTTCTCCTGAAAGACTTTGGTTCCCGGTCTAATGACTCCTAGCCTGGCCTAAAAGATGGCTGCTCCAAAACCCTGGATCCTCCAAATCAGGCCTTCCCTGGGTGCAGTTGACACCACACTCCTGTGTGTATTGGAGGGAACCAGGCTGACAGAACCGGCAGAGCCTCAGCCCAGCCCCTCAGGCAGGAGGCCCCGTCTGCAACCTCCAGGTGTCTCCTGGGCGCCTGGGCTGGTCTCAATGCCCCAAGCTCCTGGCTGTCCCTGGCGCCACGACTGCTGTCGCTCTCATGGCAAGGGCTCTGGAGAAGGAAACGGCACATTCTTGAATCCTGTGATCACTTCCCGGTGAGGCTCCAGCTCAGGGGACCCAGCCAAGCGAGGATTCAACCCCTCACTCTGCAAACA
This sequence comes from Rhynchomys soricoides, assembly GCA_019843965.1. Lineage (NCBI taxonomy): Eukaryota > Metazoa > Chordata > Mammalia > Rodentia > Muridae > Rhynchomys > Rhynchomys soricoides. The sequence goes on along the minus strand of JADRCH010000028.1, from coordinate 2,523,544 downwards.
CCTGCCCAATCAACTTCATCTGCCCTTGTCACCAGCGGGACTGCGCAGGATCTGATGTCCTCAGGCAGGCCAGGCGGGGGTAGAAGATCCCTGATGGGGCTCAGGAGTTATGGCCTGGGTGAGGGGTGTCCAGCATGCTTTGGTAACACTGGTAGCTGACTACTGGATTGCATGGCCCCAATCTGGTCCCCCACTGATCTCAGGCATTGGAGGAGAGTTGTCAGCCAGGCCCTGAGTGACCAGCTACCCCTGCCTGGGACCTGGAAGGACCAGTCTAGCTAGCTGCTAGGGCAGAGGACTTAGCAAGCTTGAAGAAGACTAGAAGGGAACATAGCCAAGCAAAGCAGAATCAGAGGCAGGAGAGTCACCAGGATAGATGAGGGATGGAGCATTCAGGGAACAGGTCCCAAGTATGCCTGAGACCACCCTGGCCCTGCTCTCAGGCCTTTCTGGCCCACCTACTCTGCCTGTTACTCCCACTTCCCTTGATAGGAAACCTGGGCCAGTCCTACCTCAGTACCCCCTCTTCCTACCCAGCTTCTCTAGTCCTTGCCGCAGACCATCATTCACTTAGCTGGAAAACGGTAATGGTGATACCCGCCCAGGGTCCACCCAGCAATGAGGGGCATACAGCCCCATCTTCCCCTGAATGCTCAGTGGCACTGCTGTGTCCTTTGGTAGGCCCTCTTGGAATGCTCAGTGAGCTCCTGTCATCAACACCCATCATAAGCATCACCTTCTCCAGGAAGCCCGCCCCACAGGGTACCATCACCCTTGCAGAGTTGTGAGTTTCCATAGGCCCTGGGAGTTACAAACAAATCTGTTTTCTCCCTTTGTTTTTTTGTTTCTTCCTTCCTTCCCTCCTTTTTTTCTTTCTTTTCTTCCTTCTTTCCCTTTTTAGACAGGGTTTCTCTGTGTAGCCCTGGCTGTCCTGGAACTTGTTCTGTAGACCAGGCTGGCCTTGATCTCAGAGTTCCACCTGACTCTGCCTCCAGAGTGTTAAGATTAAAGGCGGAGTCCACCACTGCCAGCTCTTTCTGTTTCTTACACTGGATCACGTGCCCCAGGGGTCCTCTGTGAGGTCCAGGGAAGGTGCTAAGGCAAAGACGGTCTCTCTGTATGTGGGTCTTCCTTTCACTCTTGTTTGTATTCATTCATTCACTCATTCATTCACTCGAGGAGGCTTCTTGTCTAGAGCAGAGCTGGGGGCTGACAAGAGGTGCCCTTGACAGTGGGTTCCAGCCTGAGGGTGGAGCTAGAGGCCAAATGCCGGAAGTCCCAGGCTGTGGAGGTGAGGCCAGTGAAGCTGGGACAGCTGATAAATAGCCCCTCAGCAGCCACAGGGCAGCAGCTTACAGTGTGTCCCCATCTTTCATCAGGCCGGCTGGCAGGGCTCTTTCGATCTGGGTAAATGAGTACCTGGGGTCAGGGCTGGCTCTGGGAACTGGCCTTCCCTGGTGAGAGGGAGGCCCAAGGAAAACACAGGGTTGCACCCATCCCGGGCCCTCATGCCGCTGGGAGAAAAAACAACAACCGGCTAGGCCTGGCTGTCGGCTTCCCAGAGGATGGCAGGACTGGGCCTCGATGACCCGTGCCCTCACCCTCCCAGTTTCCTCCATCACTGGCACGCCAGGCTGTCATTAAGCAGCTGGCTGTTAAGCTCTGACTGCACGCCAGGCCCTGCACCAGGCATGAGGGCGGTCGCAGAGAGATAGAGATGGAGGGCCTATACTTATTAATCACCTGCTGTTGCCGGGCCTCTCCCAGCACTGCTTCCCTACCTGCTGCCCTGCAAGTGGCCCCAGTCCCATTTCCTCATTAGGGCTGGATTTAACCAAGTCTGATCAAATACACCACCCTCTACAGAGCGCGCACCTGGGAACCGATTCTTAGCAGCCCAAAAGAATGAGCTCAGAGAGGTGACACGGCGGGGTTGGGGGGAATTGGATGGCACCCAGCCTCTTCCATTCCCCGCTGAGCCTCTACTCTGTCTCCTGTAGGTTCTGGAGGACCGCATGAAGCTGGAATGTAAGTGTCACGGTGTGTCAGGCTCGTGTACCACCAAAACCTGCTGGACCACGCTGCCCAAGTTCCGCGAGGTGGGCCACCTGCTCAAGGAGAAGTACAACGCAGCCGTGCAGGTGGAGGTGGTACGAGCCAGCCGCCTGCGCCAGCCCACCTTCCTGCGTATCAAGCAGCTCCGCAGCTACCAGAAGCCTATGGAGACGGACCTGGTGTACATCGAGAAGTCGCCCAACTACTGCGAGGAGGATGCAGCCACGGGCAGCGTGGGCACACAGGGCCGCCTGTGCAACCGCACCTCACCTGGTGCCGACGGTTGTGACACCATGTGCTGCGGCCGCGGCTACAACACGCACCAGTACACCAAGGTGTGGCAGTGCAACTGCAAATTCCACTGGTGTTGCTTCGTCAAGTGCAACACGTGCAGCGAGCGCACCGAGGTCTTCACTTGCAAGTGAGGTTCCCGAGCAGGCGCATTTGGCGCCTGCCTACCCTGCGGCCCTCGCCATTTTGCACATCCTTCTTTGCTTCCGGAGCTGCCAGCTGCAGGCACAGGAGGGTGGAGATGGGGGTGGGGAGCTCGAGATGCTCAAGGCTCCTTCCTACCTGCTCTGTCCCCGCCCAGCATCCAAGGTCAACGCAATGGTGGTCTGGTACCCAATGGAGACAAATCCCTTTACTTCTCTTCGGGAAAGTGAATCTCAAAGCGACCAAGAGACTCTGAAGGTCACCTTCCTGCCTGCTGGCTGGACACAGAAAGGTCACACCCACCAGTCACACTCAAAACTGTTTCCTGGGCTGTTTCCTGCCGTCCCTGGGCAGTGTGGATGGATGTTGACAAAATTATTTATGTTTTCTTAGCATCAGATGAGGACTCAGTACTAACGACTGGGTAGCCAAACCTAACCCTGTGTGAGGATGCCCCGCCACCATCTCCTTTCCCCCACTTCTTCCGGCCCCTCTTTGGAGGGTCCTCTGCTCCTTGCAGATCTCCGGGATGTCAGAGTTGGCATGGAGGCTGGCTGGTGGGGGGACTTCTCACCAGCACCCTGGGAGGGACTTGGTGGCCCTACAAGGCAACAGAAGACAGCCCATCTTCCATTCCACTTGGAGACTGTCATGCAAATCAAATGTGGCTTATGTCAGGTTCCAGGCATGCCTCTTCCTCGCCCTGGTCCTTTACCCTCCCAGCCCGCTGCCAGCCTCCACCTCCAGTTTACAAATTCCCTTCTCCCCTGGAGCCAACCTAACACCCAGGACTGCCCCACAGGTTCAGGAGAGGTCAGAGACAGTTGCCCCACGTGACAGATGGACAGAGGGCAATCTTGAAGATTTACTGGAGACCTCATGGCTCTGTGAAATATAATGCCACAGCCCCATCCAGCCCAACTCTGGAAGTTGCCAGGGTGATGGGAGGCTGTACCTCCTTTTCAGTATCTTGGGGTCTGTCCTTCTCCTCTGACCCTGATGCCAGAGAACTGACATCCAGAATTTAGGGCTGTATCTGTCAGACCCCCTGCCTAGTGTCCACTGACACCTGCTTGAGGGTCCTTATATCATGAGGACATGGGGCCCTCAAACAGGGGTCTGTGGGAGGCTTAATGTCCCATTTCCTCAGGCCCTTCCAGTCGGGGACATAAGAGCTCAGGCTTGGGCATATCCCATCTCCTCCACAATACATGGCAGGGGTAAGGAACTGCCAGGGCGGATAACACAGCTGCCCACAGCCTACCCCACACTAAGGTGTTTCATAGCAGAAGTTCATGGGAATGTGGAGTTTGGTGACCACCAAGCCAGGTGGCCTGGACATTGACCTAGGGAAAGTGACCCTTGCTTTGCATCCAGCTGTGTGTCCCTATCATGTCAGGATGTTCCAAACCTCTGGGCCACTGGAGATGCCCCACCCTGATCCTGGCCCCATCTCCTTGCCCCAAGTCCTGGGATACCCAGGTCCATAGCCCCAGTGTCCCCTGTGAGGAGCCTGGTTAACTTATATTGTTATATAGTGTCCCCTGTCTGTCATGTCTCTTAAGTTATTGTGACCTACACTGGGTACTGGAGGGGATGGGGGATGGTTTCAGCCGCTGTCCCCCAAGCCAGGCTCCTCCTTCTGCTTGAAACAGACCCTCGGGGGGCCCCTGATGCCACCGAGGCAATTCGCACTGTCCCTGGGCTGCCAGGCACCTGCGCCTGCACTCGGTCAGCCGCAGACCTTGCCTTGGGGGAGAGAGGTGGTTAGTGGACCCAGGCAGGGCACTGGCTGTCCCAATGCTGTGTGCTGGGGTGGAGGTGGCGGGGCACCACATGTCCTTGAAGTGCCCTACTTCTGATGGGCTGTGTTCCTGCCTCCTCTGGAGGGGGGCACTTAGCCCCAATAAAAGCTGGAATCAGAAAAGCAAGTGTGTGTGATGTGTTCATGGGACAGCCCTGCAGTTCTCGCCCTGAGGGTGGGGACACACACTGCCCACTGAGGATGAGCCCTCCCATTTCCTTCACCTCCTCTGCTGGCTAAGGGACCAGCTTACCACCATTCCATGTTTGAGACTCTCGGCCAGGCTCAGTTGGGACTCTCAGGCTTGCCTGCCTCTAGCAGCCAGCCAGAGTCCCTGGGTGTGTGCCTATACACAGACCCTGAAACTTCTCTGGATAATACAGGATTCAGACTGAAGGGACCCAAGGCTTAATGGTCTGCTGCCTAGGAGCTAACCACAGGTCTGGGCCCAATATGCCCTCAGCTGGAGGTGGGATAGAAGGGCCTGTTTCGGCTTCTAATTCCCCTCTGACTCCTAGGCCTGAGGATCTGGGGTCTCCCCAGCTGTTTGTGGTAAGCTTCTAGGACTACTCTGGTTTTCACAGGGCCTGAGTCTAGAGTCCCTAGGGGCTCACAACCCCAACTGCTTGCCTGGCCACAGCCTGTGGTGACCATGCACTGCCTACGGAGAATGGCATTTCTACCCAGGGTCAGAAGGCATGTGGCGGGGCCGGTTTGGCCACTGCCCGTTGTCCCGGGGAAGCCTAGCATTGGGTAGAACTTCTAGCCCTGTGCTCCCTACTAGGCACCCACAGAACATGCCTTAAATCCAAGTCTCCTGGAGGAGCCTCTGGCTGTGCTTTTTAAAGGCGGGTACACCCCTCTAGGGACAGGCAAAACCCTGTATCTGATCCTTGTTCCTTCTTGATGCACAGAAAGCCTTGAGATGATCCTCTCTGAGGCATGAACTCAGTCTCTCCATCAGAGAGCAAGAAGTAGTCCAAGGCTGGGGCTGGATGATCTGTAGGTTGAAGCATGCCTGGGGCCCAGGCCAGGGCTGGGCAGGCTGGCAGGAGGCCCTGGGTCCCCATGAGGCACTCATCAAATCCCCAGTGGCGGCTGCAGCAGAGCTCAGGGTCTGGCTACTCCCACAGGGCCAGGAATGAGGAAGGAGCCCTGAGAATGCCCTGGCCCGGGTGCCCAGACTGTACTTATTTCTTGGCTGTGATTCAATCCCAACCCGGCCTCCCAGGGCCAGGGCACGCATCTTTGGGGGCCCTGCCTGAGGCGTGGAGTCCACACTACCTGGCCTGGCCCCAGGCCCTACCTTAAGGCGCTGTGAGAGCATTGGCCTGGGCCAACCCAGGTATCCCCAGTGGCTTTTTGTTATCCTTCAAATGACACCCCTCCCCTGAGCTCTAGTCACCGCTGCAGTTTGCTGGGGATCGCTTTCCTCAGGCCTTTTCTCTCTGCATATCTAGTACTTCCCTTCCTAGGATGGCCTGCCTTCTGTACCCCAAGAACACAGAGACTTCCAGGCAACAGGAATCATATGGACCCCAGAAGGGATTTGGGGACACAGTCACTGAGGATGTTGGAGCTGTAGGAGAAGCCATCCTGCTTACCCCCACGACCTCTGCTCCTTCATGCCTGCAGTCTTGCCCTGGCTAGGCTGAGCTCTGACCTCCTAGGCCTCCAGTCATGCACCCCATTCCCTACTCCAGGTGCTACCTACCCATAGGTTCCAGAGTAAGAGGGAGCCCAGGAAGAGATGCTCACAGGTAGTGGACAAGGAGGAGAAGGTATCTAACAGATCTTCCCTACTTGGGTATCAGAAGACAAATGCTCCAAACCCCAAATGGTGTCACCCCCCAGTCTCCCTCTTCCTCCATCTGAGGACACCCTGACCATGTACATGGTGGCCCTGCCAGCTCAGGGCTCCCTGCATGCTTCCTTTTCCCCACTGGGTTCCACTGGGATATTCTTTCTTCTGCTATCTCCCATCTCAGGTCCATATCCTCCTTCCCAGGTTGCCTGAGCAAGCTCATGCCCTTGTCTTCACTCTTGCCCCATGGGTAGGTAAAGAGGTACCACGCCCTCCGCACACATGGGCTGATGCCTCATAAGCCAAGAAGTCCACGAAGATGGAGCACACCCCCAAGTCTCCTCTTTTAAGCAGTCTACTGCTACCTTCATACCATCCCTTACCGTGCAAGCTCTCATTTACAAATGGGTTAACCAAGATCCAGGAATTATGGGGGAACATTTGGTGAGAGTCAGAGCCAGGGTCTTTTGGGGTCTTCCCTCTCCCCAATCCATATCCTCCCACCTGGGGAAAGGGCAAGCAGAAGGATTTCCTCTGAGACCACACAATGGGAGAGGAATGGCCGAGGAGAAATCCCAAGAATATCATCTCTAAGAACAGAGCACAAAAGACCAGGTTAAGATGCAGCAGGCAAGATGTGAGTTAGATCCAACTGGAGAGAGATCAAGATCAAGATGGGGTAGCTGTGCATCACCTTTGCTAATGAAAGGAGGAAGAGGAGGTATTCTGGTGAGTGGGTGGGTGGGGCTGTGGCCTAGGGCCTGGCGTGACAAGGAGGCAGAGGGTAAGGGAATGTGAGAGGTGAGCCGAAATGTATCTCTGACCGTTCTAACAGGAAATCGGGAGTATCTGAGCAGATTGGTTCCCAAGTCTCTACAATAGGACTAGGACTACAGTTGATGCCAGTGGGGACCTTCAAGCCTACACCTCTCTCTCCTCCTTAGTCTACAACTGGGACTGGACCTGTTTGTTCTTCAGGTCCTTGAACTTGAAGGACCCTGTGACTGGGTATACCAGGACAGAACTCAAGTCCAGGGTCTGGGGGAGCCATAGGTTTGGTGCTACAGCAATGGCCAGCAAAGGGCCTAGAGGTAAGATGTCTGGAGAAGACACGGTGAGGGGTTAAGCTGTAGACTATCCTACCCCACCTCCAGACATAAGGGATGCATGTTGGGGAGGCTGCCTGGTGTCCTCTTTCGTTGGGCCATTACCTTAGCAAGCCCCACTGGAGCCCCATGCAGCCTTTGGAGAAAGCTGCAGGTAGGGAATTGAGCGATCTCTCACTCCACCTACAGGAGGCTCAATGGGAGGGCAGCAGGGCTGGCTCTTCTCCAGGGGCCAGAAACAGACATCCTTCCTGGACAGCTGGTCCCTCCTGAATGACCAGCCTGTTCACCTGAGGCCCAAGGGTGACTTAAGGATCCTGATCTTTTTTTATGAGCCCTATAAAGAGTCATGGAAGCCATGGAAGCCCTTGGCATGAGCTGTCTAGGGCCCAGTCCCCATCTCCCCTCAGAAGCTATACGGGCCTCACACCGCTACCACAGAGCAGGCTAGGAACCCTGCCTGTGGCCTTTCCTTGGCTTCTGGATCCTGGACTCCAAATTTTTCTGTGGGACACAACATCCATGCTGTCTCAGGTCTTATAAGCTCTTTGGTGCCAGAGCTGGATGACCACTGAGAGGACTCAGAGCTGAGTTTGAGATGGGCCTCTTCTAAACCTCAGAGAGCCTCGGGCTGGGGGGAGGCAAGCAGAGTGTTCAGCGAGAGTGGAGGGCTCCCACAGCAGCAAGGAGAATGGGGCATGGAGCTGAGGAGACTCTGCAATGGCTTCCCTGAGGCTGAGGCCAGAAACACAAGTGCAAAGAGAAAAGAATGGGGGAAGGAAGAAAGAAGGCCTGAGGAGTTGAAGTGAACTGAGAGTCAGTGGGGTGGCGGTGGGGTGGAGGTTGGAGAGTGAGAGATCAACTCTGAGCTGATGAAGTTCTAGAAAAGTTTCATAGGTATAGAAAGAAGGAGCCTAGCTTTTTGAGTCCCATAAACTAAGATTCGGCAGAAAGGCTTCCTGCATCTCCTGGTAGCTTGCAGTTTAGTGACCCTCTGGACAAAGGGCCACCTTCTCACTGTCCTATAACCCCAGGCTGCCCATGGGCTGCCATCATAACAGAGAATAGTGTCTATAGTCCAAGAGCCACCAAACTTCGAGGGTAAGGGCCTCAGGGCTGAGGGATGGGCTGGGGTACTCTGAGGGGTTTAGATGGTCCCACAAGGGACCACATACCTTAACGACACTCTAAAACTGGCCTTCATGTTGCTCCTTCACTTTCTCTGCCCAGGGAGGCTTTTGCTTGCCCTAAGTATCTCATTAACCTAGGGAGGACTATCTAAACCTGGAGGAGCACTGCCCCATCTTCCCCTTTACACTAACAAGGCCACTGTCAAAGGCAGTGAGCTCACTGCCAACCAAGCTGAAGGATGCACTGGTACCTGCCAGTCCACCGATGGCCTGTTGCAGAAGGAGTGACCCACTCCCACGTCCCCTCCCTAGTTCTCAGACAAGAGAGATTGATTCCATCTCAATGACAAATACTGTGGTAGGAATGGCAGCCACAGGGACAGCTGAGTCACTGGGACATCATGGGAACAGGGCATACCTCTGCAGGGAGTAGTACTGCACCATGTTAAAGTCCCATTCTATTGGGAAGGATAGTGACAGCAGAATCTGTAGGTGCCTCTCATCTTGGGGACTTTGGGATAGACCAGGATATCTAGTCAGGGATTGGCATTGACCTCAGGCCACAATTCCCAGGTCTTCTGAGCCTGAAGGAGCACACTCCTTGTCAATAGAGGAATTCAAGCATAATTTAATCTCCACAGAAAGGGAGAGATGTGCTGAGGTCTTATGAGGGTGTGTGCTCAGACCCAAGGTGTCAGCAATCTCATTCCTGTGGCAGAAAAGGGCTTGATGCTTAATTTTCTGGGTTAGGGAGAGAGTGCTGAGAGGCTCTGGGGAGATCAGTCTGCCCATGACCCCTGGCCCTGACCCGGCAAGGTTGCTTGACACCAGAAACTCCTTGCCTTCCCCTTTATCCATGATTCCACTGGGAGTCAAGGAGCAGCTAGGACAGTGTTCTGGACACTCAGAAAGCCCAGGTGGCATGAGGAGGGGCAGCCAGTGTAGGTCAGCATTGCCAGGAGTCTAGGGGGCTGACAGCTATATAGAACTGGGAGAGCTGGAGACAGGGGGGTGCAAGCCTGTGGCTGAGCACATGCTTGGAGGAGATAAGGGGGTAAGGGGGAAATGGTATGCCAGGTAGAAGGACCAGGCAGGCCTGGGGAATGGGACTGGTGGATATTCAGTTAGATGGCAGGAAGTTCCAGCTCATGGCTTGGCCTTTTCTCCTAGTGGCTGGACTTTAAAGTGAGCTAGGCCTTTCAGCTATTCAGGAGAGATGTAAGGAAGCAGTTAGACAGCAGGGAGACAGTGGAGTCTACGGCAGAGGCTCAGGTGTGGTGCAGCCACAGGCGATACAGCGGGATTCCATGCATATTTTGCAGGCAGAACAATTTCCTAGAGCCATGTAGGCAGGTTCTGGAAGAGTCCCAGAGAGGACAAGGTCAGAGGAAGCTGATGGTTAACCTTGCCTAGGCTAGCTCCCCAGCTGTCCCTCTCATGTGTGTATGTATCATGTACTTGGGATGGAGAAGAGTCAGGGTGAGGGCCTACATTTTGCTCAGAGAGAGGCCTGGGACTTGGAGGCACCTGACCTTCAACCACTGGGACTGGCAGGCAGAGGACCTGACTTGACCTTGGAGATGGGTTGCAATCAGGGCCTCTGGGTTGAGTGGAGCTCTGAGTCAACTGGCTATGTGACACTGGCCCCAGTTTGCCTCCGTTTCTTCTTCTGTTAGTGCTTTCCTAGACTGAGATTGTGGTAGAGGGATTTGACCTGGGGTCATGTCAGAGTGAGGAGAAATGTTGTCTCTGGAGACTGTCCGAGGCTCAGGGCAGCGTGGGGCTGCCTGGAAGATTAGCAGTTGGAGTGTGTGCCTATAGAACTTTCCAGTTTACCACAGTCCCTTTGCCTCTTATCTAGCCCCCCCCTCAAGGCCTGAGAGCTTTGTGTCCCAAGTGTGCTTCTTGGGAACAGCTCAAGCCCCTTCCCCTCAGGAGACTCTCTGGGACCACTTCCTGAGACACCCTAACCTCACTCGACCACTGTGCAGTCTCTGGACTGTGTGCCAAGCTGCTGCCTAAAGAGTCACTGGGTCCAACCTGAGGATGTAGAGTCAGACCCTTCTGGGCAACTGGTTATAGCTTCCCAACTTCTCAGGCTTTGTGTTCCCCCCACAGCAGCCCATCATGACTACTGGCTTTTGCTGCATACTCTAAGACACCCCTCTCCTCTGCCAGGTCATCCCTATGGCCTTGCTATGACATCATCTGTTGGGAAATGGTGTCCAAGCCCTTCCTTGGGTCTCTCTGCCGCTTACACATCTGGATGTGCACAGCCCTGTAGAACTAAATCTCCCTTGTGACCCATCCAGATGGGCAACCTCAGCCTGTCACCATTTTCCAAAACCTTTCTTCCCCCAACTGACAGTGAAGTCAAAGCTTGGCATACGACAGAGGCCAAACCAGACCTCGCACCAAGCAGTGGGTTGGGAGGGCTCCCCACAGGGATGGGACCCAAGGCATTTCTATTTTTAGCCTCAAGGGGGAAAAAAAAAGAAAGAAAAGAAAAACTCAACCCCAGCACATACAATGCACCCAACAAATATTTGTTTTTATTCTTAAAAGGGCTTGGATGGCAACTGGCTGGTTTGGGGCCTGAAGTGAGTGTCAGCTTGAATACAGGGGTTCAGCAGAAGCCTCGCCTGTGCCCAAGGCTGCCTGCCAGGCACAGCCTCATTCCAGGGAGACCAGGGTGGACCAGTGGAGGGCCAACTTTTCCTGAAGCAGTCAGGTTGCTTGCCCTCCACCTAACCCATCCCCCCTGACTTGCTCCTCCTATCCTAGCACCTCCTCTGGTTGTGCTTGGGCATCCCATGTTCTGAGGTTAACCAAGCATCCTCCTCCCCAGGAGCCTGCCTGCTGAGAACTTCTGCAGTATAGAGCTATTGTTCACTTCACGAATGCAGTCATCCTCCATCAGGTCCTGCTCCAGTGGTCCTCTCCTGAGCTATTGTCAAGGAAACAGAGGATCAGAAGAGATTTCATAATGAGGATCCCACCAAGACTGGGGTGCCAAGGAGCTCTGACTTCAGGGAGGGTCTGAGAAGTTTAGATGAACCTCCACATTAAGAGCGTACAGACCACCTCAGAAACAAGGGAGGCCTTTGCCCCCTGGAGTCCTGGAATAAAATGTTCACAATTCAGGGTCTCAAAGCAACAGTTTTTCCCCAGTCTCAAGAAATCTGTCTATTCTAATGGTGTGTCTGCTCCATTCAGTTCCAGAACTAAGGTCCTTGGCTGTGGCTGCATTGGTGCAATCTTCAAGGACATTTTCACACGTCCCTTTGTCCCTCTACGAGGTCGTCTCTGCCATTGCTTTTGTCATTGTCTGTCCTTAGCTTGTCTCTGGACTTCCTCATAAGATCATGACAGGAACCACGTAGGAAGTGCTGGGGAACTCTCAGCATCCTGAGCAGAATTGTATGAACCATCCAGGGAACACTCCTGGATCTGGGGATCAGGCCCAGTGTGTCTCTTAAGTCTGTGACTCTCAGTCTCACACAGACCATCAGGGCTCTCCCTTAGTGAAGGACTTAGTATCCATCAAGGACTAATGGTTGCTGCCTCTACAATTTAGGTTTGGAGAGGAAATCAAGGCTCATGGCTGAGGCACACAGCCTGACAGGAGGAAGGGAGGAGTATCCATGAGGAGAAGTGACCCTGCCACACTGAAGGGAGAGGGTGGTTGGGCCAACATCTCTGGGCCTGTAGGCTAGCAAAGGATGCAGCTCTAAGCCAGGCCATGTTTATCATGGCTGGACAATGTTGGTGTCAAGAGTCCAGTAGCTAATGGCTCTATCGTACTCGATCTCTCCTGAAGGACTGACTTCCAGCAGTCCCCCACCCCCAATCCTTATTCACCCATGGAGCAGGGGAGGTTGGGAGGCATCCCAGTTGCTCCCCTATTCAAATCTGTCCCTTGTCTCTGCATTTCCTCATCTCTATCCCTGCTGCCATTCAAGGAGACGTCTAGAACACGGGAGCTTAGCCAAACCACCACCTTGAGTCCTCTCTGACACCTTCAGGCCTGCACTTGCCCTATGCCCTTTCCAGTTGTCACAGGACAAGACTCTTTCCTGGTCTGTCTATATTCTCTGCCTGGGACTCTCAAGTAGCTGTTCTCTCTCCCCAAGCCTCTCCTGAAGCCGTTGCCTCTGCTGGGCTGTGGACAGTGGTTGATTTATCATCACTGCTGCAGAGGACAGAGTCTAAGGCACAGCAGGAATGTGGGCTGTTGAGACTATGCATGGTGTTTTCCACACATTGGTTCAATAGCTAGAAGGGCTCAGAAAGTAAATATATCTAAGGACAAACCAAACCTCAAAAAGACACTGCTCATGGCTTCTATGGGAAGGTCTCTCCTAGACGGTCACAGCAGCAAATACCCCAAGCCTCCCAGTGAGTGAGAGAGTTAGCCAGGCATGGTGGTGCCCACCTGTAATCCCAGCCTCTGGAGGCTGAGGCAGGAAGATCACCAAGAGTTCAAGGTCAACCTGAGTTCCAAAACCACAGCCTCTCTCAAAACACAGCAGCCACCAATGGTCTAAAATGATGGCTCAGCCAGTAGAAATGCTGGTTGTGTAAGCACAGGGATCCTCAGAACCTAAATTAAAAGCCAGATGTGATGTGTGCATGTCTGTGACCTCAGTGCTGTCTGGAAGGGGAATTGAGCTGTCAGTGAGGCTGGTTACCCTCTGAGCTCCAGGGTCCGTCGTCTCCAAAGAAGAAGACAAAGAGGGATAGAACCTTCCTCTGGCCTCCCTGTGGCACCTGTTCCCATAAACATATACATATAGAATACAAATAACAACAACAACAACAATACTATACTTTTAATTCTAGCACTTGGGAAGTAAAAACAGGTGGATCTCCATAAGTTCAAGGCCAGGCTGGTCTATTTAGGGAGTTTCAGACTATCCAGCTCTACAAAGTGAGACCCTTTCTCAAAAAACAAACAAACGAAAACAAAACAAAAAACCCAAACTAAAACCTCATTCAAAATCACAGGAGCATTCCTCTTGTTAACCCACCCATCAATCTCACACACACACACACACACACACATCATTCGTTGGTTGGTCCTCTTTTGCCTAAGGTGACCATCTAGTTCTCTCTGCCAGGTTAGCTTCTCATTCGTGGAGACACTTTTATAGATCATCTCCCCCAGGAAGCTCCAGTGCAGGTCCTCCAGAGAGAGCTCCTGGGGCTGTGAACAGGATCCTCCCTCCCCTCGAGCCCACCCCCAAGAGCTGCAACTGGCTGGCTGGCCTGGTGAGTCTGTGAACAGCAGCCCAGGGATGGAGTGTGGCATATGGTCACACTTAGTAATCCCCCACCTCTTAAGGATTCCAAGCCTTGGTTTCTTCATCTATGAATGGGATTATCTTCCACATGAATCAACCCTTATGATGCACAGGAGGTATACAGGCAGCCTTTGCCTACGCTGTTCATGAATGCCAGGTACAGGACGGTTAACCTGAGTCAGATGGACTGAATAAGTCTCCTGCTCCTCTCAGGGAGAGCCTGCAGGGATAGACAAAAGGCCCATCTTTAGCCCTGGAAGTCTAGTTTCATGTAGGTCCCCAGCCTCTGTGGGCCAAGGGGTGCCACAGCAGCTCCTGGCAATCCTGGAGTCCTGGCAACCAAAAGGGAAGCTGTTTGAGACACGGAGAAGGCAGGCTCATACCTTCAGCTTGTCTTTTCCTTAGGGGAGTGATGGGTGCTTATGCCCATCTTTTGGGGGGTAACATCAGGGTTGCAAAAAATCCTGAGGCTTGAGAACCCAGCGCTGCCTTGCTCCAAGGGGGCAAACTTTGTCACCCCTCTGGAGCAATCTTCTGGGTGTTCAGCAGGACTCCAGACTGGTGGAGGTGAGGAGGTATGGGTTCTGCTCAGGTCCTGGGACGTGCACAGACCTCAACATCATTTGTTAAACTCAAAGGTTCTGCCTGTCCCCCGAAAGGGCTGAGGTGCCCAAGAAGCAGTCATCCTGCAGTCAGGAGGTATGGGGTTCCAGGAGATCTCTTAAGATCCCATCTCCCCATCCAACCACACAACCATTAGTGGATGAATTTCCCTCTGGGAGGAACTAGAAGGCTAGAGGGGACCTGAGGGGCCTGACAGCATTGGGGGTGGGGTAGGCAAGAGTCTTCTGGGGGCAGGAGCTCAGAGAAGGTGCCCAGACCATCAGCAAAGGCTGGAGGCCGGCAGCTCCACCCTTGGAGCCATTGAGAAAGCGGCTTCTTTTTAATTAAAGTTCTTCAGAGGGCTTGAGCTCCCAGGAAAGGGAAAGTGTTGGTGCAGAATAATTAGCCGGACAAAAGGCAAATCCTCTTAGCTTCTCTCTGGGCCATTACAGGTTAATTGGTTGACGTTCCTGCCCGCCAGGCCAGACACCAGGCTTTCCAGAGCCTCCTGCCGTTTGCTGACCCCAAGGCCACACCTGCCCTGCTGTCCAGCGTGGGAACCCAGCAGGGCTTCGGTCATCCTCTGCTTGGGCCCCTGCCCCACCAGGCCCTCTGCTAAGCCGCCAGCTCCACCATCAGCTGGGAAGCCTTGGCGCTCCCCACAGCCCCCCTTAGGACAGGAGTAACAGCATTGTCCCAAGGAAGCATGCTGTCCTGGGCTGACACTCTGTCACCACTGTCCTTCCATTGCATTGATGCCAGCTGAACAACACCTCTGGCAGAGCAGAAGCCCTCTCCTTTCTCCCACCGTGGGCACATGGGTTGACTGATCACTGACTTGAAGGACAAGAGTTGCTCCCCCCTGGGTTACCGGGAGGTGCAAGCTTCCATCATATCTTGCTAGCTGGAAAGACTGAAGATTATAGGTGGACAAGAGGAAGGAAGGAAGGAAGGAAGGAAGGAAGGACAGACAGGGAGGGATTTGTGATCAGTGCAATGGTGATATAGAGGGCTTGGCCCTGATGGTGGATGGTCAAGGGCTTGTAAGACCTCTGGCCCCATTCCCACCCATGCTGACAATCATTTGTTTTCCTGCCCCATGTGAGGCCTGGTTGTGGCCTTTGGGAGATTCTGAACCACACCAATGCTCTCCTTCCAGCTTTCCTTCCCGACCACACCATATACAGAGGTGTAGCATTGACCTCTGGATTGATCTCAGAATGCCACTGGAGACAGAAGAGGTCAGGGGCTGACTAGAGAGAATCCAAGATGTGTGTGGCTCAGCCCAGGTGTCCTGGAATGGACACTTCCTCTTGCCCACCAGGCATAGGCAAGATTGTGGGGCTTGGGGAGGCATGGCCTGGCCCAAGGTCTCTGAGGGGGCTCCAGGGGCAGCTCTGGGCCCTGTGTGCTGCCCCCACCCAGGCAGGCTGTGAGTCAGCCCACAGCTGGGCTCAGCAGAGGCCACACTGTGGTGGGGTTTCCAGTCTCAGAAGCAGGACAGCTGTTTATTTTTCTTGCAGTAAAGGGGAGGGCAGGGGTGGGGTGGAGGAGCTGACCCTGCTGATTCTCACACTGGCCCAGGATCCCTGGAAGGCCCTGGAAGGAAAGGGACCTCAGGAGCAGAGACTGCAGGGGGGGCTCTGGGCCTCCCTGCCACACTCCTGGGGCAGCCAGCCAAAGCCAGTGCCGCAGGCCAGTTCCTGGAGAGGGATGCTGGGGTTTCCGAGGTCGGGAAAGTACTGGCAAAGTTCTTTTCATGATGTCACCAGCTTTGCCCTGGCCTGGCCCAACCCCAGCCCTGTCACCACCAGGGAGGGATAGAGCATGCCAGGGGGAGCTCAAAGCTGCTTGTAAGAAGTGTTTGTGGAGGATTCAGGTATCCACCCCTGGACCCACGAGTGGCTGAGGCCATGGACTTTGGTGTATGGGAGGGACTGCATCTCCCTGGCTTCGGGGCAAGGCTTGAGACTGTGTGGAGGGGGTGTTTCCTGAATCAGAAGGCAATCTTCCAAGACACTGTGATTCATCCTTGGAGAGCTGCTGACCCCTAACTCAGTTATCTTTGTGAGCATAGAGACCCTTCCCCAGACAGACGCAACCTGTAAATGAGGCCATAGTTGGACCTCGGCAGTGGGGGACAAAGTCCTCTTCATCGAGAAACACACAGAGGACATGAACACAAGGTGAGCCATCCTCTCCTGTCAGAGGTCTCCAATTTCCTTTCACCAACCTATTTCTTCTGGAAGTTTCTAATGACGTGGAACCCACAGGGGAAGTGGGTATAGTAGAAATGGACAGCCCAACGAGATTTCAAAAACCAGATAGTCTGTGTTACCACCCACACAGAAGGTGAACGGCACCCAAAGCTTGTACACCTTCTGGTCACTGACCCCTGACAAGAAAGATATGGCTCTGCTGCTGCCCTTCCGCCTCCTTCCAACCAATATGCCTGGAGTGTCTGTCAATATCTTCAGGTGTTGCCCTGTGTGGGTGAATCTCAGGCTTTTTCACTTTAATCTCTCTCTCTCAAGATTTATTTATTTATTCATTTATTTATTTAATGTATGTGAGTACACTATAGCTGTCTTCAGACACATCAAAAGAGTGCATCGGATCCCATTACAGATGGTTGTGAGCCTCCATGTGGTTGCTGGGAATTGAACTCAGAACCTCTGGAAGAGCAGTCAGTGCTCTTAACCGCTGAGTCATCTCTCCAGCCCACAACTTCTCTTTAGAGTCGTTTTGGCTTTGCAGAAAGACTGAGAAGAAAGTACAGAGTCCCAGAATATCCTCAGCTTCCCCTGTTCTTAATGTCTTCTGCTCAAGTCTGTCTAGCAAGCCTGTTTCTGTTTTTGTTTTGAGACAGGGTTCCTCTATGGAACTCCTGAGTGCTGGGATTATAGCCATGAGCCACCACCACCACCACTGGCTTCTAGCAAATCTTAAGAGATACTTTTGTTAATGATGAGAAATGGCCAACCTCATTTTTTGAAAACTTTGGTTGGAGGGGCTCTACCTACTGCTCCCTGCATCCTTGAACTCCCTAACGTCCTTTCTAGGCTCCGGGGCTCCAAGGGTCCACTGCCTCCTGGCAGTAGGTGGGTCTACTCCACCTCTTGGAATGAGTCTCTTTCCAGGGTCAGGGGAGTGCATGACCTTGGCAGGGCAAAATTGAGATAATCTTGCTGGGGTTTGAATGGGAACCTTCCCATCAGACCTGGTGGCTATCAACCCTGAAGCAGGAGTCACCCACTGGCATAGATGGTGCTAGATCACTCTGACAGTCCACATGGACTTCCGATGCCATCCAGAGAGGCTGTGAACACAAACCTGATGCGGATGACTTTAGTGCAGAGAGATGCCAGCACACAGCAGCCTGGTGTGCAACCGCCACTGAGTATGCACACTGTGTGTGGCACACACTGAGCTTTTTTTACCCACTGACACCACAGGGCTTGTTCATCTGGTGTTGCCCCAAACACTGAGCTATGGCATTATGATAGCTATGACATCACTAGGTGACAGGAACTTCCCACTACATCGAGATCTTGGGGAAGCCTGTTACATAGGCAACTAGCTACTGACTAAAATGTGGCTGTGTGTGTGTGTGTGTGTGTGTGTGTGTGTGTGTGTGTGTGTCCATCCTCCCTGGCTATGTGACTCTTAGAGGTAGACCTAGCCTGAACAGGCCTGAGGGTGCCCACTGACCATGCAGAGGTCACCCTACACAGCACTGACCCCTTGCACCTCAGGAATGATCATCCTCTGTTCCAGCAGCTGAATCCCCCTGCACCTCAGAGCATGAAGAAGTCATTCAAATAGCAAACATCCCTGTGACCCTGACTGTCAATCATAGCTTCACCAGCCTACCTATGGCACTCCCTGGGCAAGCCTATGGGGCTGAGGTGCTTTAGACCTGACCATTGTTCCCATTTCTAGGGCTTCAGGGCAGTGGAGAAGAGCATCCAAATGACTACTGGGAATTTGACCCCGAGTACACTGGTATCTCTTCTGTCTGCCCTGCACAGAATGTCCTCAGTGTTTTGCCCAATGCTTGCCCAGTGCTATCTACAAGGCCATCTTGATGCCAACCCTGGAGTGGGTATGGGTTACAGCCCTCAAGGAGAGACAGAGAATCCACCATCTGGAGAAGTTGGCAGGGGCCATGACATCACAGAGGAGGGAGTGAATGCAGAGCCCCAGTTCAGAGCCTGGGCTCCCTGGGAGCAAGCACTCAGATCCCCTGCCATTCTATCTCTAGACAGCAGACAAACCCCAGAGTTTCCCATGCTGGCCTGAGCACTCCAGAATCAAGAACTCCTATTCTTCAAGAAAGGACCTTGTGCCGTCTGGAGCTGGGACACTGAACCAGAGGAGGGGTATGATTTGGATAGAAAATATCCCTACAGACTCATCATGTGTTGAAGTTTTGGTCCCAACTACTGGCCTGGGTTTTGACAGGTTCTAGAAACCTAGGAGAGAAGGAGCCCAGCTAGAGTAAATAGGTCACGGGGTCAGGGACTGCCTTCAAAGGTTACACTAGGCTTTCAGGGTCTGCTTTGCTTTCTGCTTCCTGGTCACCATAGGGTAGGCAGCTGCACTGGCCACAGGCTGCTGCAGCCGTGATGTTCTGCCCAAGGGCTTAGGACTAAGCAGCTGTGGACAAGATACTCAGAAACCATGAGCCCAAATAAGCTTTTCTTCCTTTAAGTGACCCATGATAGGTCTTTTATTTTGTTATGATGACAACAAAGGAAATTGACAGAGGGAGGTTAGGTTGGGAGCTAGAGAGATAGCTCAGGGGCTAGGAGCATTTGCTGTCATTACAGACGGCCTGAGTTCAGTTCTTAGCACCCGTGCAGGAAGGTTGTAACTTGGATAGAAACCATTCCTGCAGGCTTACAGCTGCCTGCAACTCCAGTTCCTGGTGATCCAGTGCCTTCTTCTGGCCTCTGTGGACATCTAAACTCAGGTGTGCATATCCACACTCATACACAAAATTTAAAAACAAAACAAAACAAAAAAACTCTTTCGAAAAGATGAATGAAAGGGGGAGGTGTCTTGAGACATGGGAAATTTGGACTCTGGGCAATGGTACCCCATGGAAGGCTCCTGAGCTGGGAAGTGGTGGGGTGGTGGGGGTGGAGGGAGCTCACTCAGACAACAGGCCAGGCTGGTTCTCAACTCCTACAAGCCCCTCCCAGGATGTCCATTCCTTTGACCAGGAGAAAACTGTCCATATCACCAGCAAGGCTGCACCAGAGCCGGATGACATGAGCCTTTGGTGAGTAAAGGACGCAGGGCTAGCCAGGCAGTGGTGGCGCACACCTTTAATCCCAGCACTCGGGAGGCAGAGACAGGCGGATTTCTGAGTTCGAGGCCAGCCTGGTCGACAGAGTGAGTTCCAGGACAGCCAGGGCTACAAAGAGAAACCCTGTCTGGGGGGAGGGGGGGAGGGGAGACGCAGGGCTGGCCATGCTCTTGGTTTCTGTTTCAGAGCTTAGGTCCAGTCCAGGTCTCAGGACACTGGGACACAGGGCTTTCAGTGGCTGTGGAGATGAGGCCTAAAATAGTGTACCCTCACCCCTCCCTACCAGGGCTGCACGCCAGAGGCAAGCGCACAGTAGGCCCAGGATAGTTATCTGTCAGGTGGGAAGAACTCAGGTTCCCTGGAGGACGTTAAAACTGGCCAAACCGGTTCAAAGGCAGCTTTTCTACAGTTTTTACAAGAAGCTGTGCTTCCCTTCTCTGTGGAGGTCTGGCCAGTCCAGGCCCTTCCTCCCCCTTCCTGTACTTCTCTCCAGAGGACTGGGCCCCTCCCTCACTGCCACTTTGGTCTCCTGCCTTTAAGCCTCAACAAGTTCTGTTCCTGAAAGGGATAGTCTGCAAAGAGACCTAGCTAGGGGCCAGGGATGTGGCTCAACTGTGAAGTAGCTTGCCCACCTGTTGTGTTGGCAAGTCAATGACTTCTTGCTGAGCCTCAGTTTCCCTTTGGTTGAAGGCAGAGCCCTGGAGGATGAGTCTCAAGAACTCTGCTCACTGGTCTTCTACAACCTGAAGCTCCAGGAGCCGAACTCTGGGGCCCCAGACACTCCTGTTAGACAAAAAAAAAAAAGCTGCCGTGGGTCCCACTACTTCTCATGACCTTGTCCATGGCAGAAGCCTGGGTGGGCTGTTCTCCAAGCACCTCTGGCTCCAAACTACAGCTGGGAAACTTGCCTGGACCCTGGGAGTCCATCATAACGTTCCAGAGGAAATAAACTGGGATCTCCCAGAAGATGCTGGGGCCCCTCACTCTTTCCTCTGTGTGGCCCTCCAACAGGCAAACTCCAACAGGAGAGGGCCCACCAGCTTCAGCACCACTTACACTGTAGATCTTGGCTCCCTACCAGCGCCTGATCATTCAGTGACCCTAAGACCCTGGCCAGATGAGCTCTGTTCACCTTGGAACAGACAATCAGGACCTGTGTCCAGGAAGAAGGACGAGGGTCAGAAGCCCTTGCAGGCCAGAAGAGATTTTTGGAGGAGACCATGAGGAAGTGGGAGGTATAGTCAAGGGGAACAATCTTGATGACAGGGACTTCTAGCCAAAGCGTGAGAAACAAGAGACAATGGAGAGATTCCCAGGCTCCAGGTCACTTCAAAAGTTTGTGGCAGGCAGCCCTGGCAGCCCTATACAGAGATCTCTTAGGCACAGCAGAGTGGGGCGAATCCTTCCCTCCAGTTGTACCCCAGGGCATGTACTCAGCCTGTCTGTGCCCTCCAGCTTAAGAAAGGACTGGTAAGCCAGAAATGGTACCCAAGCGCCAGGAGGGGCTCCAGGACTCAGTACAGTGACACTGAGCTGTGAAAACAGCCTCTTTGGTGACAAGATCACAGGGGACTGGGGGAGTGGATTGCATTGTACCTCATCCAGACACCATGATACTCCAGAGGCCCATTAGGGTCTGTGTTAGCTCCAGAACACAACTTCCAGAGCTCTAGCCCCAGGTCTGTACCAGAGGATGCAGGGAAGACCAGGATGAAGGATGGAGGTCTGGGAGAGGGGAGATCTGGAAGGATGGAAGAAAGAGGGGAAAACTTGAGGGTTGGAGAAGGGAGTGGGGTTAGAGAGCCCCGGAGGGTGTGAGAGGGGGGAAGACTGGAGACCTGGAGAGATGGAGGAAGGAGGGGAGGTTGGAAACCTGAGGAGTGGAGGCGGAAGGGGAAGATTGGAGATCTGGGAGGGGGTTGGAGGAGAGGAGGAAGTGGCAGAGGCACCAGGTACCTCGTGAAGGACTGAGGAGCCACTGGAGGCAAAGCAGGAAGCTGCAGCCAGCCACATGTTGCCTCAACAAATATTTGCCATCCAAACAAGGACTTTTTTTTAATAGAAAGGATCAAGGACCCGAAAGATAGTTTATTCAGTTGTTTGAGTACTTATGCATCAGCTGAAACTTAATTATATCACATTGGTGAATTTATAAAAGAATTCTGTTTGAAATCTTTATAAAAGTCAAATGTGGTGGTACACACCTGTGATCCCAGTACTTGGGAGGCTGAGGCAGGAGGATCCCAGTTTGAGATCAGCCTAGATCACAGAGCAAAACCCTATCTCAAACTAAATCAAACAGAATAGCTATCAAAATAAAGCAAATTTTCTAAAAGAATTAGATAAATTGAGTCAGAGCATATGCTTTCTACCTGTTATCTGAGCATAACAAAATCACTGGTGGGGTCTGGGTTTTCATGCACACATGTTGGAACCTCCACCAGTCCCTGCCTTTTCTGCACAGCAACTTCTTTTAATATGGCCCTTCTTCCTTGAAGGTTTGCTTCCATCTGTTTTCCTGAGTGTTCTCCAAAGTTGCATTTAACAGCCATAACTGTGATCTGATGCTGTTTTCCCAGACTCAGAAGATGGTCACACAACAGTGAGCATGTTAACAAGTAAGAGCAGTTGCTGAGAAAGTATGAGGACCTGAGTTCAAATCCCCTGAGCCCACATAAAAAGCCAGGTGAGGTCATAGGTATCCTTAGCTCCATGAGAGGTGGAGACAGGAGGGTTGCTGGGGCTTGCTGGCCTCCAGCCAGTTCCAGGTTCAGTGAGAGATCTTGTCTCAGGGACACAAGGTAAAGTGACACAGCAGGACAGACAATGTCCTCTTTCATTCTCTGCATGAGCTCACGGGTATGCACACACACATACACACTCACATGCACATGCACACACACAGGCACATACACAGATGCATGCATGCATGTGCACACACATGCACACGTACATATGCACACACACGCACACGTACATGTGCACAGACATGCATATACACACATGTGCACAAAGACACGCGCATGCATGCACACGCACGCACATGGATATACATACACAGGTATAATTTGTTTTAAAAAAGAAGATAACATCTGAATTAGGAAAACCCTCTCTGTGGTGGGGTACAGCTCAGTGGTTGAGCACCTACCTAGAGTGTGTGACGAGGCTCTGGGTTCAATTCACCAGGGACAGAAGTGAAAGTTAGCTGAGCCATCTCTCCACAGGGCTGGAGTGAATACCTCGCTCCAGATCTCCCCGATCATCTTGCCTTTGGCCTCTATTCAGGAAACAAATATTTGTGCAAACCTTGTTGAAAGAATCGTCTCTGCTGTGGAGTCTTTCCCATGGCTCCTCATGGTAACCACACAGCCGTGATCCTCCCCAGACTCACCCCATGTCACTGTGGCCTGCCTACAGATGAATGGATTTCAGTGTCTGCTCTGAGACGCCGCAAAAGGTCCCAACACTGGAAGTCTGGTGTGCTGAATTGTTTGAAATACTGATTAAAGGTTTCAAAATGAGGCCAGGTATGGTGGCTTGCACCGGCAGTCTCAGCTCTTGAGAGGTTTTTTCGAGAGGACAGCTGTGAGTTTGAGACCAGCCTGGGCCACATGATGACACCCTGTCTTAAAATGAAGAAATGTTCTTATTGATTTTTTTAAAAATTACTGCTACGAATGGAACCCCAGGGCCTGTGCGTGCTGGGCAGCCACCCAGCATTCTCTAACTAATGATTAGTGCTGTTATTATGGTTTTTTTTTTTTTTGCAAATCCCATGTGAGTCCACCTATATGAGGCACTTCACAGGGACAGAGGTTAAATGGGGGTTTTGGGGGGCTGGAGAGCTTTTTAGAGGGGCTGGAGTATCCAATTAGGAAAACTGACAGTTCTGGGCAGTGGTGGTGATGGTGGTCAGTAATGTGAACAGGTTCTGTGCCACGAGACTGCACATTTTCATGGAAATGATCAAAGTGAGCTTTTTTTTTTTTTTTGGTTTTTGGTTTTTGGTTTTTCAAGACAGGGTTTCTCTGTGTAGCCCTGGCTGTCCTGGAACTCACTCTGTAGACCAGGCTGGCCTCGAACTCAGAAATCCGCCTGCCTCTGCCTCCCAAGTGCTGGGATTAAAGGCGTGTGCCACCACTGCCCAGCATTGTGGTTATTATTATTATTATTATTATTATTATTATTATTGTATATATGTTGCATGCCACAGTCACACACAGCTGCGTACATGCAGAGACTAGAGGAGGGTGTGGGTCTCTGCAGACTCTTGCCTGGAGACAAGGTTTCTCACCGAACCAGACCCTTTTGGCTAGACTGGCCAGGCAGTGAGCTCCTGGGGTCTGCTGGCTTCTGGGTCTCAATATTGGGGCTCTGGGCACAAGCAGACACATCTGGCTTTTTAACAAGGCTGTTGGAATCCAAACTGAAGTCTGCATTTTCATATACAAGTGCCCTTACCCAGGGAGCCATCTCCATAGGCTCACTAATCCATTCGTTCTGTTTGTTTGTTTGTTTGTTTGTTGAGACAGGGTTTCTCTGTGTAATCTTGTCTGTCCTGAAACTCAATCTGTAGACCAGGTTGGCCTCAAACTCACAGTGATCCACCTGCCTCTGCCTCCCAAGTGCTGAGATTGAAGATGTACCACCACCGCCCAGCTTCCCTAATCAACTCTCACTCTCTCTCACTCTCTCTCTCTCTCTCCCGCTCTCTCTCTCTCTCTCTCTCTCTCTCTCTCTCTCTCTCTCTCTCCCTTCCTTCTTTCCTTTCTTTTATTGTTTTATGTATAGTGTTCTATCTTCATGCATGTCTGTGTGAGGGTGTAGGATCCCCTGGAACTAGAGTTACAGACAGTTGTGAGCTGCCATGTGGGTGCTGGGAATTGAACCCAGGTCCTCTGGAAGAGCAGCCAGTGCTCTTAACCACTAAGCCATCTCTCCAGCTCCCCCCAGTCAATTTTTGAAAAGGGATTTCTATTAAAATTCTAGAACCCACTTTGCACATCATTTCATGCCAGTCAGAGGTCTCTTGGTTGGCTCTGTAAAGGCTCTGGAGTTTCTAGTTGCAAGAATGCCCAGTGTGCACTCTATGGTGGCATAGCAGAGGTATGCATGGCTGTCAGCTACTTTCATAGGCACCAGAAACACCTTGAAGACTTTGAGAAAGCAGTTGGGGTGAGTGGCTGCATGGGTGAAGTGCTTGCCCACCAGAGCTTGGGAGGCAGGACAGGGAATTCCTAGAGCAAACTGGCTAGCCGGGGAGCTGGACTGTCAAGCTCTGAGTTGAAATGAGAGAGCCCACCTCAACATAAACAGTAGGGAGCATCTGAGGAAGATACTCCACGTCAACCTCTTGCCTACACAGGCATGTAGGCAGCCTACATATGACAGTCCCTCTCACTACACTCCAAACATAGCATGCACATACACACACTCTACACACCATGCACATGCACACACCCTACACACACACACACACACACACACACACACACACTTCCTGTTTTGCTGCAGTGACTCTCAAGCCTGTGCATCTACCCAGCCTGCCTGGCTCCCACTGCCTGCTGCCTCTAATCAGAGAGTTCTTCCCCACAGCTGTGTGGTAAGTAAGTACACTTGGCAGAGTCGCCCTGGACAGACTGGGAGAAGAGCCTCATTGCTTTAGGATTTGCCACTTACCAGTTCTACCCTGTGACTCACCATGCATGGCCCTACTACGCCATGCCCAGATGCTGGGACGTAGGGTACACTGGGAGCCAGAGGCTCTGAGTAGGAGCTGTCATAACAACTGTGGGTTTTGCCAGCTCACAGGTACCCTTGGAAGAGGATGAATGAGACTTAGACCCCTTTCTAACAAGCACCTCACCTGACCAGGGAGGAAGAGAGGCTGCTATATACCAGTAGCCAGCAGGGTCCTGAAAGGAGGTGGTGGCTTGCTGAAGAAGTCTCCTGCCAACCTGTTGTGACTCCAGGATGATACTTGCTGCTTCCTGGGGTGTCTCTGATCCTCATCGGCTGAGAGCCATTCCTCTGAGATTCAACATCTTTGAATTTGTGGGGTCCTGTGGAGCACAGCTTGGGAATCACTGGAATGTATCCCACTAAGCATTGGTGGAGAGAGAGCTTCCAGGAGGTGACATGGCATGGTGCAGTAGAGTCTTGCCTCCAGCAAAGGAAAACAAACAAACAAACAACCCCATTCTGCCTAAGTTTTACTGCTTATCCAAAGAGGGAGCTGAGTTGCAACATATGCTGGTTTGCCAGGAGCTTGGGCACGTGGATCAGAAAGAGATGGATGGGAACTCTGAATCTGAAGAGCTCTTGCTTCTGCTCCCAAGAGAGTCTGTATATCTCCTAGCCAGACCCTGCCACAAGGCCAAGACTGCTCAGCTAGAACCCATGCCAGTGCTAAGGCCTCCTGCAGGGGCCTCACTACCTGAGGCTCAGCTGCAAAGGAAGGAAGAGCACAGGTTGAGACTTAGTGGCTTAGAGATAGTTTCCCCTCTGTGTAGGCAGTTCTACACAACTGCAGTCACAAGAGGGGGACAGAGTCCCTAGACAGTGGAGACCCCCAGTCTGTAAGGGCCCCTACATCTATGCAATGCCCCTGGCCCATGGAGCACTTGACCTGTGAAGCACCTGCTCTTTGGAGCCCCTCACCAGTAGGCCCCTCATGCATGGAGCCCTACTCTGTAGAGGCCCTGGTTTGTGGGAGCCACATAGCTACTGCAAGCTTTGAAGAGATTGCCATGCTGTTGCAGAGGCCCTGGGTCAGCTGATCCTTTCTCTGGGGCTCGGGGCTGGCCCTTAAGAATTACTATCTCTAGGGCTCAGTGGTTAAGAGCACTCACTGGCTGCTCTCCCTGAG
This sequence comes from Rhynchomys soricoides, assembly GCA_019843965.1. Classification (NCBI taxonomy): domain Eukaryota; kingdom Metazoa; phylum Chordata; class Mammalia; order Rodentia; family Muridae; genus Rhynchomys; species Rhynchomys soricoides. The sequence goes on along the minus strand of JADRCH010000028.1, from coordinate 2,497,122 downwards.
GTCCTCAGTTCAATTCCCAGAAACCATGTGGTGGCTCACAACCATCTGTAATGGGATGTAATGCCCTCTTCTGGTGTGTCTGAAGAGTGAGTACTCATATACATTAAATAAATAAATAAATAAATAAATAAATAAATAAATAAATAAATCTTTTAAAAAATTACTACCTCCAAGTGCTGTCTGGATGGTCCTGAGTTGGCCACACCCAGAAGTATAAGGATGGGGACCCAGAGGTTGGGTAAAGAAGCAATGAGAAGGAGTCGTTCACTTTACACTGAAGAGAGCCTCAGAGCGGCTACAAGCAGAGAAGTCATAGAAGCATCTTGGGTTCTCTATTACTGCCCTCAGTGAAGTAATTTGGACTGGTGGGCTATCTCTAGCCGCAAGCCAGGGCTCATGGAGAAGCCTTGAGGTTCGTGTGCTCACCCATTCATTTGATGCCAATGCACCTGAAGGAGCTCTCCAAGTTGCCTAGACAACTAGGATGGACAGACAGCCTCAAGTATAGAGTGGACACATACACAAACTGAGTAGCCACTAGGGTGGACTGTGCTAGACAGCCTTTCGGGACATGAGAGCCTTCTAGGCAAGGACCTCTGGGACCTGGTAACACTCAACCCATTCCTGAGCTAGAACTGAGTGCTAGCATGTGCTGGTCGCTACAGTGTCCTGTGCTGGGGTGATCAGGCTAGACCAGTAGACATTTCTCCCTACGACTCCAGCACACAGACAGGAGGGTGTGGAATACTGAGGGTGTTACAGGGTGAGGGCAGCCATGTGCACAGGGGTTGGGGCTGGGAATGAGGTGGGGCTCTCTGAGAAGGGTGCTTAGCTGAGATCTGAAGGATAGGGTCATGAGTGTCAGGGTGTGTGAGGAGCAACAGCACAAGAGGTTCTGGCACAGCCGACTGTGGTGTTAACCAGTCTTTTTATACCTTTTTTTGATCATGACCTTTTACATTTTAACATATTCATTTATTTATTTGTGAGATTTTATTGTGTGTGAATGTTTTGCCTGCATGAGTGTCTGTGCACCATTTGGGCACCTGGTGTCAGAAAGCCCTGGAACTGAAGTTATAGTTGGTATGAGCCATTATGTAGGTGCTGGGGACTTTGCTTGGGCCTCTGGAAGAACAGTCAATGCTTTTAATCACTGAGCTACCTCTCCATCCCTATCCAAGATATTTTTATGATTCACCTGGTATACAGATTTATAAAGCAGGTATAAGAACCAAACACTAGTAATAAACCATAGAGAATTTTATTTTAAAACAATTTGTTGGTAAATATAATTTTGCCATTTACTAAGGGCAAAGCAAATTTGGGTAAAAATAAAATGTGTGTTTTTATTTATTTTCATATAAAAAATGAAAACCTGGCTGAGTATTTAATTCTGCAGGACACTGATCATATTTAGCACTTTTCCAAGCTGATCAGTGTTTTGATTTTATAATTGTCAGGGCCAACAATGCCTGCCTTACATCGACAGAATTATATTTACAGATGTTTCAGAAATTGTTAGAAGTTCTGTCTTAATCCCATCAAAAAAATTTTTTTAATGAAACTAAAGTTATCAATCCAAACACCAATTTTTAAATCTTAAAAGATTAATTAATTTTAATCCTTGTGTGTATGTGTCTGTGCTGGTCCCCGCAGGGATGGGCAAAGCCTGTTGGATATGCTGGAGTTTTAGTGACAGACTTTAATGTTGTCATACTGGGAACTGACTCTGAACTGACTTACTGTTCTCTGGAAGAGCACTTAACTGCTGTGCCATCTCTCCTGCCCCAGAAACATCAATTTTCAAAATCAACAATTTACACAATACAGTTCCTAGAAACTGACTTGATACCTTTATGACAGCAGCAAAATATTGAAAATCTCCCCCCCCACCCCCGGAACTGGAGAGACGGTTTGGCAGTTAAGAGCACTGGCTGTTCTTGCAGAAGACCCAAGTTCAATCCTTAGACCCCACATTGCAACTCACAACCATTTGTAATTCCAGTTCCTGATGATCCAACGCCCTCTTCTGGCCTCTGATGGCACATACACTCACATGCACATACCCCCCCATACATGTAATTAAAAATAAAATTTAAAAGGTATAGTTTTCTGTAATTAAACAATTAGAACCTTTCATGAGTAGTAAAAGACACCACAGTTCTTAACATACAAGAGTCTGGACCTCAATCAAGGGTGACTTAAGCAGTGTTTGCTGGTGTAGCTGAGCCCGGTGGCATGCCCAGTGCAAAGGGGCCATGCCGCGAGTGTGTTCAGAAGGAAGGCTGCTGCTAGCTCTGCAGCACAGCTTTGGCAGACACCAACAGAAGCACCTTGAATCCATTATGTGTTTGATTTGGAATCAATTTTGGTTGTTGTGTGTTGAGGAGACCTTCCCTGTTGCCATATGGTTCACTGTTGGCACATTTTATCGAAGGACTCTGTATGGAGCCTCAAGCCACATTCCAAGAAGTGGCTGTGGACGGATGAGGCCAGGCCAGGGGTACAGTGGTGTGAAATCTGCCCACAGCAGAGCCTGGGGGAGGGGTGTCCTGGGGCACCAGGGAGGAAGAGAGAAAGTGACTGGGACCCTAGGGGAGGAGTTTCAATTCTAAACAGATAATGGTTGATCCAACGGGATTGGCTGGTGGGTGGACCCAGGGTGTGGGGAGGGGGCGTGGCAGAGGCAGGATTTGGGCTGAGCCGAGGGAGAAAGGAGGCTGCAGAATGGGAGGAGGTACTAGGGGATCAGAGCAGGGAGAGGAAAGGCAAGTTGTCCGGAAAGGTCTTTTCTAGAGAAATGAAGGCTGGCTTCAGCCAGTGATTGTACACAGGCCCAAAGGGTCATTGAGGATAGAGGCAGCTCTAGCCTTCGGGGCCCCAGCAGGTGGGTGTCTATGGATGTGTGGTAGTTAATGACCCCGGGCACCTTCCCACAGTTGTAGCCCTCAGTGGAGTGGGCTGGATACACAGAAAGGGGAGGAAGAGCACCTTCCTCCGTTTCTTGGGTCTCTGGGCACTCTGGGATCCATGACACTGTTCAGCCACAAAGTTTGTGGAAAATGAGATTGCAGGAGAGAGCAGCATGGACTAACAGGAACCTGCCAAGAGATCCTTCCAGGGCCCAGGATCCTGGTGTGTGCAGCAGGTACCTGGCTGCTGCTGGGCTGGGTGTCTGGCCCCAGGCTGCCATGAGACTCAGTGCTGTCTCAGGCCTGAGCTGCTGTTTGTCCAGGGCTGCGCCTGCCCTGGGGCCTGTGGGAATTTTCTCTCTTGAGAGCCCTTACAAGCCATAGGGGGCGGGGTGCCCAGTCTAGCTGATGGAAGCGAAAGGGCCACATGGGTTTTGTGGTCGAATTATCCAAACAGTGAATCGCTCCGTCCGCCCGGGCGGTTGTGAACGACCCGGGCTTTGTCCGCCCTGAGAACAGCGGCGGCGGACAGGGCAGACAAAGCGGACGCTGACACGGCCTTTTCCATGGTCGGCAGAGAAAGAAAGGCCTGGCACACAAAGCCGCGTCGGTGGGGCGGGCCAGGGGGGCTCTGATTTAGTCAAGGCCCACGAGAAGGCCGAGGGGCCCCACCAGAGCATCCGGTCAGGAGGGGGACAAACTGTGACGGAACAGACATTTCAATGGGCCCTCAGCCCGGGGCAGACACACCTATGAGTCCCACCTGTCCTCAGGGTGACCATTCCCAGCAGAGAACTCAAAGTGACCTTCACCATCAGGATCAATGGGGACAGCACATGGCTGCCACCCAGCCTCAGATCTCTAGCTGGTATCACCATGCTGGTGGGCAAAACCTCCCTAGCCTGATGACCAGACACACCCATAAATACCCAGACAGCAGGGGCTGTCACAGTGTGTGTGTGTGTGTATGTGTGTGTGTGTGTGTCTTTTGTAGGTCAAAACAAAGGCAGAGCTCTGATAGGATAGAGAGAGTAGGAGGGTGTCAACTATATTCAGAAGCCACATGACACCAAGCAGGAGCTAGGGCTGGAGCTGGAGTCCCTAGCTTTGGTCACTCAGAGATGACCTGTACTTGGGGCCCAGAACTGCTCCAGAATTGTAGTGTGCAAAAAACCAATACAGGCTGAGTCTGGGGCAGTCCTCCTTCAGATTGCCTCTGCTCTGGCCAGCCTGAGGGGTCAGCATGTGGTCTGAGAAACAGGGAAGGTCAGGGCTGAGGGAGAGATGGGGAGACACCAAGGTATGAAAGGGGTTCTGAGGGAAGCCAGCCTGCCATCTGGGCTGGACCAGGCAGGAGGTCCAGCTGACTCCTGTCTATTTGAGGCTTGTCCTGACCTTCAGCCTCCTGGGGTTATCTGAGGGTCAGACATGCAACTAGAACACTAGGCTCAGTACCAGTCAAATGTCCTCTGGGCCTGTACCTGAGGTCCATGAAAGAGGAATGACAGACAGGAAAATCTTGCTCACAGAAAGCCTTGGGCCAATGGCAGAAAGCAGCAAGATGAGAGAGGTGGTCCTCAGGCTGTGGAGCTCAGAGATCTGCAGAGACAGCCTTGTTAGACCACACCCTTTACCTCAGTAGACATTGCTGGGGTGGAGTCACTCAGGAAAACCACAAGGGGTCCAGTGAAAGCAGAGGTGTGGAAAGGGGGTCCACTCAGTCTGTGTTTAGGCCTTGCTTGTAGTTGCCTTAAGACTAGGCTGACATGACAGTGATGGAGCCTAACCAGGGTGTCATGGGAGATGGCCTCTGTGTATATCCTAAGACATTATTTATTATTTATTTACTATTTATTAAGGTGGGTGTGGTGGTAGCCACAGGTAGCCAGGGGTCCCAAGATAAACATAAACTGATTCTGAGACCGAGGAAGGAGAACACTGGTCTAGAACACACTCTACATATCAGAAGTGTTGGCCCTGGGGACAAGGGCTTGACCTGCCAGGCCTGGGACAGCCTGTTCACATACCATAATTATCTCATCTCATTCATAAAGCTATTTCCAGTGACAGTTATACCCAGAGAAACTGAGGCACAGAGAGACCTCCCTCTACCCAGAGTACCACACCACAGTGCTAGTGAGCCATCCTGACATCTTGCTTACAACTGATCCTTAGATCTCCCCATGCTCCAGTCAGGATACTCAACCTGGCCCTCAACACAGAATTTGCATGGGGACCTATGGCTCATCTCATGCTGGAGCCGGTGCTTGACCACTGGGAGGTACTTGGACAACAGCCAGGATTGGCGTCATCTATCCTTGGTCAGAGCAGGGCCCCCAAACCAGAAGGTGGAGCCCCCAGCCTCACCAGGCCCTGCCAGCCCTCTCAGGCTGCCCCAGCTCCCATCTGGGTCCCATCAGCTTCGCCTTTGGCCAAGAGTATGCGGTGTCCGTGGGAGCAGGAAAAACAGCCAGCTGCCGGCAGGCCTGGCTTCATCCCAGCAGGGAGGGCAATTCTGATGAGGAGACAGCATGGCCGTCCAGCTCCCATCAGATGGTGCCAAGAAGGCTTGCCTGGGTCCCCACCGCTCTGCTCTGTCTAATATCAGGATATGACTAAAGGCCAGGCAAGGTCTGTGGGCTGCCTGGGGGTGCTAGGACACCCAAAAAACTCAGGCGTTTGTGTGCATGTGTGTGTGTACAGGGGCTGGGGGTAGGGAAGGGTGACTCCCTGGCCAGGAGTCAGGTGTCTGTTCTTTCTGAACTGATTCCCCAGGGTGGTGACCATGTTTGTACTGCACAGAAGATCCTGCCGAAGCTCTTAGGCCATAACAGTTGCTCAATACTGTTAATAGTAAGTACCCTTGCCCCCAGCAGAAAGGAGCCTCCAGGGACCTGGCCATGGAAGCTATAAACCACTGCCAGCCGCTACTGTGCCATCTACACCCGGAGAAATGGGCACAGAGCCCCAGAGTACTGGACCAGGGTGTGCTCTGGACATAGTGTTAGGAAGTCACTTGAACTGACCTCACCCACAGCTCACCCTGAGATGGCCTCATTCCTTGCTCCCTGGGATGCTCATAAGCAATGCAAAAATTGCATACAAGTCTCAGGATCTTTGCGTGTAAGTTGCAAGTATGTGCACATGCCTGTGGGGGGCCACAGGACAACTTCTGATACCATTGCTTGTTTGTTTACTTGTTTGTTTGGTTTTGAGACAGGGTCTTTCACTGGCCTGGAACTTGAGTAGCTGAGTAGGTAGGCTAGTTGGCCAGTGAGCCTCAGAGATTTATCTGTCTCCAGCTCCCCAGTGCTGGGATTACAAGGATATATCACTACACCTAGCTGCCGTCCCCCACCGTCTTCAAGACAGGACCTCACTAGGTAGCCCTAGCTGGTCTGGAATTCTCTCTGCACACTAGTCTTGTCAGGAACTCACAGAGATCCCCCTGCTTCTGCCTCTGAGTACTTTTGTCTTGTCAGGAACTCACAGAGATCCCCCTGCCTCTGCCTCTGAGTACTTTTAAATGTTCATTGGTTCATTTAATGTGTATGGGTATTTTGCCTGCATGCATACAGCATCCCTACAGGCCAGCAGAAGACATCAGATCCTCCTGGGATTAGAATTACAGATTGTTATGAGCCACTGTGTGGGTGCCACTGAGCCATCTCATAAGCCTGGCAAGTGATTTATTTATTTATTTATTTATTTATTTATTTATTTATAATTCACTTCATGTCCAGATCACAGCCTCTCTCCCTCCCTCCTCTCTTCCCAGACCCACCCTTGACAACTGTTTTTTGGTTTTTTTTTTGGTTTTTTTAAGATTGGTTTTTAGTTCCGTGCTGTGTTTATTTCAGTGGGTACCCCAGAGGCCAGAAGAGAGCTTCAGATTCCCCGAAGCCTGAGCCACCGGCAGTTATGAAATGTCTATGCCCGGAGTTGGGAGCAGAACCCCAGTCCTCTGCAAGAGCAGCCGGTGCCCTGAGGCATGGCACCATCTTTCTAGACCATCCTTGCTTTCTTACCTGGGTTCTGGGGACTGAACTCAAGCTTGGTGCTTCTTGGTTGCAAGGTAAACACTTTGCCAGTTGAGTTACTCCTCAGCTCCAGGTTCCTATGTTACTTTTTAAAGATCTACCAAGCATCTCCTGTGGTCCTAGGATGACAAAAGACATGTCCCTGACTTTGGGAGTTCAAGTTAATGATCTTCTGTATGGTAGCTGGTCCTACCTCGAAGTCTGATGTGTCTCCAGACTTGGAACTGGGGTTCAACCAGGGGAGGCTTCACGGAGGAGGACATACTTGATCTGAACATATAAATAAAATATCCTGCAGACAGAGGTGAGAGTGACCCAGTGCAGGGATGGCTCACAAAAAGGTCTGAGGGGAGCTGCTCACGGTTTGCACACAGCGAAAGAACAACCTGAGCTAGGTGTGACAGCCTCACAGGCCCTGCCCTCCCTCTCAGATTACCCCAGCTTGCATCAGGGGCAGGGCACAACTGAACGGGCATCTGAGTTCTCCTTCCTCAGTACCCAACCCAGAGGATCTGAGCTGCTCTCTCCTCCACCAGCAGCCCATGGGAGGTGGCATGGACAGACAGATTGGTCCTGACATGTTGGAAGCTGAGCTGTTAGGCCCAGAGAGGCACTGCTGGACAGTTTCACCCATGTACTGGTCCCTTTCTGTCCCTTCCAGATGCATAGGGCAGCTCCCAGGGCTGAGGGTCAGGCATCTCCCAGGTGGTGGACACTCGAGCCTTCTGCCTACCACCTGGGAACGGCACTTCTGTCATGTGTAATGAAGCCAGAGGGAGCCTCATTCTCCAAAGCCCTCTAATGTGTTTGGAAAGAGCAGTTGAGCGGCCCGCAATGCTCAGTCACTGATGGATACCACTGTTCACAGCTTTTGTTCTTTCTGGGCCTCTGGGCACTGGAGTCTGAGTGTCACGTGATGTCATCACAGTCAGCAGAATTAGATTCTGCTGCCATGGCAGGCCTCATTCAGGCTGGAGGGCATTATGCCACCCCCACACCCCCCAGCACAGGAAGAGGTTGATCACTCACAGTCCCACGTTGGTGTCTGGCTCACAGCACATGGGGGATCCTCGTGGTAGTGGGTAGGGTAAGTGTCATGAGGTCTGTGGTAGCTGGGCAGGCTGTGGGAATAGTCAGGAACTCCTGAAGGTGGAGCATGTTAAAGAGAGGACCAGTGTAAGGGGGGCAGAGACAACGGGGGGGGGCTGTAACAGCAAGATGGCCCTGTCATGTTGCCATAGGCCCCTGTCCCTTAGACCACAAGTGCCCTTTTTTGGAAGAGGTGCTGCCTCTGTGGGAAGAGGGTGCCATCTTGCAGATAGTTGGGTGCCACACCTCTGTCTGCAGCTCTCCCAAGTCACCTGTCATGGGCTAGCCCCTTGGGTTATCCCAAGAACCCAGGATCCTGGGTAGGGACAGAGGTAAGTGGAGGCAGGTCAGAAGCCTTCGTGAAGTGTGGGATGTGATAGAAGACAAATGGAAATAGGATGGTTTCCTGGAAAGGGCAGTCTTGGGCAAGATGGTGGAGAGACGGTGGGGCTCCAGTACAGTTCCCCATTTCCCACATATTGGGATTGTATGTGCTGGTTCCTTTTCAGGGGGCATGACATTAAACGATCTTTCCAGAAACTGCTGCTATCTCTGTGGTTCAAACCTGTACCTATTATTTGGCCAGTAGCAGGGAGGCAGCTGGGCATGATGGGAGTCAGGTAACTTTATCACCTCCCACTACCACCCCCTCTGCCTTCCAGTTCCCCTCCCCACATACTAGGGAACTTAGGTATCCTCTGTCCCCCACCTGCATAGGACATTCATTGTCCCTTCTTGGTTCCCATAATTCCCATGGATGCCCTTCCCAACTTACCATAGGCAGGTACCCCTGTTGCCACACATACAGTAAACATAACAGAGATCCTTGAGGTCCCATAGCCTGTTTCTGGTCCTGTGCCTCAACTGGATGAGCTAGGGGCATCTTGAGAGCATCAAGTGATTTGTGTAGATTTATATACTAACCTTTAAGGTCTCTGTGTGTGTGTGTGTGTCTGTGTCTGTGTCTGTGTCTCTGTGTGTGTCTGTATGTCTGCAGATCAGAGGTTAACATCATATGTCTTTGTCTATCAAGTTCAAATTTATTTTTTGAAAAGTTAAAATGGATATGTGTGCACGTGTTCACGCAAGTGAGTATGCATATGTCTGTGGATACATGTGTGTGCCACAGCATGTATGTGGAAACCAGTCAATTCCTGGCATTAAACTCAGGACATAAGGCTTGACAGCAAGCTTCCCTACCTGATAACCTATCTGGCCAGTTCAATTTGAAGTTTTAGGCATGGTCTCACTTTGTAGCCCCTAGATAGCTTGGAACTCGGTATGTAGACCAGACTGGCTTTGAACTCGGAGAACAGCCTGCCTCTGCCTCTCCTGAGTGCTTTGACTAAAGGTGTGCACACTTGGCTCCAGTTTGAAATCTTGGTGATGTACTAGACTTTTTTAATTTTTTTTTTTTTTTTTGTCGCATTTAGGAAATCTTCCCCAAATCCAGTGCCACAGGGGCTTCTCCTAATTAAAACCTTCAGCTCCTCCCTTTTGGTTGGTGATCCACTTTGAGTTAATTTGTGTGAATTTCTCCACAGCATGTACCTATGAATCCAGTTCAGTTGTTTTAAGATTCCTGGCGTTCTGGGTCAGTATTCTGCCAAACACCTCACCAAACCTCCAGCTCCACTGCTTTGTGAGGTTAAGACCTGTTCTAATCTCCTGAGCCCATGCACCTCTAATCTCTTTCTGAACATGTTGTAGAGACAAAGACTCACCCTCATCCACTCCTGACACCCTTGGAGCACTGTCTGGCATTGAACATGGGGCACAAAAATCCAAAAGTACTTCTCTGAGATATCCCACTTTTTTCTTTCTCTTCTTCCCCCACCTTTATCCTATCACTCTCTCTGTGTGATACACAGACACACACATGCACACATGCATGTGTGTGCTTGTGTGTGCATGCATGTGTGTGTGCCTGCACACATGTGTATGTGTGCATGGGTGCTTGTGTGTTTGCAAACATACACATACACATGTGCACAGGCACACGCACATGCATGCACACACAAGCACATATATACATACACACATGCACACATGCACACACATGCATGTGCACAGGCATGCACTTATATGGAGGTCAGAGGTTAACATCAGACATAGTTTCAACCTTGCTCTCTGACAGTCTCTCATTGAACCTGTAGCTTGCTGGTTGGCTAGACTGGCTTCTAGTGAGCCTCTCGGGTCTGACTATCTCTGCCTCTCTAGAACTGAGATTACTGGCTCTGCCACCACACTCAGCTTCTTACAGGGGTATTGGGGATCAGAACTTAGGCCCTTATGCTTGCAGAGCAGGCACTTTACCCATCCATCCAATGGCCTAGCCCATCTTTATACCTGCTCTGCTTCCCTCCCTCAGATGCCTCCCATAGCTCCCCATTGTCTGCAGAATGTAGTTACTAGAGTCCCTTCCCCTACTGTCCCCATACATAATGGGGCTGAGCTTTCCTCCTTGCAGCCTGTCCTTGAAGACTGTGCCTCCCCTGAGGTCTGGCTCTATGACCACGGCTGTGGCCCTGTCTCGGGACAGATATCAAGCACCTTAGGAATCTTTGTGTTCCCAGCTGTCAAGTGGCATGGGCAGGACGAGGGCCACAAACCCTAGTGTTGGTCCCAGGCCTTCACCTCCCAGCTGCATGCTGTAAACCCAAAGCTGAGGAGGGACTGTTCGCGGTCATGAGGCCACACTCCTCATCTGTCTGAGGGAGGCCTCCAGGCTTGGAATTACAGTTCCCAAATACGTACTTACTTGGGTTTGCCTTGGAAAAGGTTACCATTTAAGTATCACCCGATAACACGCACACATGCCCAGCTACATCTGAAATTACAGAGCACTGTCCCCAGCCTGGCCAGTGTCCACAGCTGGGCTAGGAAGTGCCCAGTGAGAAAGCCAGTCAGCCCAGACGAGGCCATTGCATGGGGAGAGGCTCATGTATTCCCTGGAAAGGACAGGTAAAGTTTAGGACCATCTTTTAGCCTCTTTGTACCTTGCTTTATCATTTGTAAGATCAGGGTAGGGCTGCTGCAAGCAACAGCAAGACTGTGTGAAACACACAGCCTTCACTTACACATGCTCACGCAAGTGGGAACTGGGAGGGGGGGGGGAGAGAACAGCCCTGGAGTGGAGGGTAGGAGAGTAAGCCAAAGCCCTATGCTTTGTAGCTCAAGGTCAGGTCTGGTGATGACACCCCAAATTGGTGTCAGTGACTATCAGCAATGCCACTCTCCTGACTATAGTAAGGGCTGCCATGGTCTTTGGGACCTCAGTCACAGTGAAGCATGAACCTTGGGGAGGAGACCATTCACTAAGCACCAGGCTTGGCACACACAGAGAACTGGGTGTCTGAGTTAGGCTCACAGGGGCCACAGCTGTAGTGAGAGCCCAGAAGCAGTACTCAGAAACCATCCCTACCCCTACACCGTGCTCCCAGCTCAGGCACCTTACCCCCTGCCAGCCCCTCTCTCAAGCCAACCCCTCTCCGGTCTCTAGGCTGGTCTTATTGACCAGTTCCTGAATGGTACCAAGCACATACATTTTGAGTGTTCTCTGCTAATTCACCAGTGTTGAGGCCCCTTTTACACCTTCCCTATCCCACAGTCACCAGGTGGGTGGCTCACCTGAAGGGCAAGCCCACCAGAGAGCCCTGTGTCCATTCCACACCTATCAGTTCAAAGTTGGGAACTGGCGATGAGAAGAAGCCCCCATTTCCAGCAGCCCAAGACCATTTCCATGCCTCCTGACCCTCTATAGGATGCTCTTCCCAAAAGGATCCGCCCCCTCCTTCACATCTGGACTCTGTAGTTAGCACTGGACATGGTGGCACACGCCTTTAATCCCAGCACTCAGGGGGCAGAGGCAGGTAGATCTGTGTGTTTGAGGCAGCCTGTTCTAGATAGTGAGGTCCAGCCCAGCCAGGGTCACCAGCATCTAATTCTGATAGCTCTGGGCAGTAGCCAGGTCTCCAAGGAGGAGCAGACAGAATAGGCATGGTAGAGGTGACCAAGACTGTGGGGAGATGCAGGGCTCAACAATACTCACTAGCCCTGCCTATGCAGGGTCTGCAGGAGGAGCCTGGGCTTGGTCTCGTTCGCTGGCTGGCTGGCCTCTGAGGAGCAGGAGTAGGTGAGCAATGGAGTGAACTGTTTGCAGCCATGGGTCCTCTCTCACTGCCTGCTCTCTTGGGTGCACCCTACGTGATAAGGAGGGAAGAAGGGGAAAGTAAGGACAGGAGGGCACCATGAGAGACCATCCATCCCACCTACTGTTTCTGGATGCAGGAAGATGTTGCTTTCTTGCAGCACCCCCCACCCCTGCCCGAGCCTTGCACTGTTCAACTGGCCTTGGGTTTCTTCTTTTCTAATTGAATTCTATTTGTTCAGAAGAGAACAGAAAAAATACTGTTTGACTGGGCCAGCCCCTCCTTCTTGCACTCCAGAGGAGCAGGAGAGGCCAGGGGCAACCTCCCCAAGGGCCTCCTTTTTCAGGGCCTATGTGAATAAGCTGCGGTAGCCATGACCCTGTATGCCTGCAGCTGGCCAGCACGGGACAGGTGTCCCCAGAACAATTCCCAAGGCCTCTGGGGCAGTGGCAGGCACTGGAGATGGAGGTCTGGGGGCTACCCCAGGGGGAAGAATGCTGGAGATAGTAGGGGTCCTGGAGGTGGCGCCTGAAAGAAGCTGGCGGTGGAACCCTGATGAATGTGGACGGCTGGGCATGAATACCTATTCAGAGCCCGGCTCTTGTTCTCTTTGCATCCTCAGCCTGGGAGGCCACAGATGTCCCAGAGTGAGTCAGAAGATTCTACTGACAGAGGCCCTTGGTAGGAGGGGCTTATTTGGGGGGCTTTTGTCTCCGAAGCCAGTGAAGCAAGAAGGGGGGCTTTCGCTTAAACTTGACCGCTGGTGGCTCCCAGCAGCCTGTCAGCAGGCAAGTTGAAGATGGCTTTCAGTAAGCCATGGCTAGAGCTCTGGCAGCTCCACCCCTTCTAGTGAGCAGAGTCGACTGTGAGGACGACTGTGCTTATGGGTGTCTTTCACTGTCTGAGGCAAGGATGAAGATACTGAGGTGAGGAGAAGTCAAGCCACCAGCTCCCAAGTCTGCACAACCTTACACTCCTTTCTGGAGTCTTAGATGTGAGGGCATTATTGCTGTGCTTCAAGCGCTTCTGCTTCTCCAGGGGTCTGAGATTGAGTCCTCTGCATTGGTTCCCACCTCCAGGTTTCTGCCCTGCTCGAGTTCCAGTCCTGACTTCGATGAACAGTGATGTGGAAGTGTAACCCTCTTTTTATGACCACACCATTTCATCACAGCAATGGTGACTCTAATTAGGACCAAGCTCATTCTGCTGGGCTTCCTGCTATAGAGCAATGACAGATGATAGATACTCAGGGACAGCTGGCAGAGCTGAGGGGACAGGAGAGAATGGGAGCTGGTCAGGGTGGCTGGCACTCCTGTGAGTAGATCCTGAGTACATGAACTTGAGGTCCCAGTCTTTTAGCTCTGGATTCTTCTTGTTCTTGTTCTTGTTCTTGTTCTTGTTCTTGTTCTTGTTCTTGTTCTTGTTCTTGTTCTT
>JADRCH010000028.1:2462673-2483396 GCA_019843965.1 Rhynchomys soricoides | reverse complement strand
CTTGTTCTTCTTCTTCTTGTTCTTCTTCTTCTTCTTGTTCTTCTTCTTCTTGTTCTTCTTGTTCTTCTTGTTCTTCTTCTTCTTCTTCTTCTTCTTCTTCTTCTTCTTCTTCTTCTTCTTCTTCTTCTTCTTCTCCTCCTCCTCCTCCTCCTCCTCCTCCTCCTCCTCCTCCTCTTATTCTCCCTTTTCTTCTGCTTCTTTCTCCTCCTCCTCTTTCTTCTTCTTCTTCCTTTTCTTATGCTTTTTTCTCTTCCTCCTCCTCCTCCCCCCTCTCCTCCTCCCTCCCCTCCTCCCCCCTTCTTCTTAAGACTGGGAGTCACCATAGTTGGTTGAGTTCAAATCAGGCAAGCCTTTTTGGTCTGTTCCCAGAGTCCCAAGAGCTGAGCTGTCCCTCCTACACAGGTCCCACCAGCTCAGGCTGCATCTGGTGACTGATGTAAAGACTGCTGACCTGCCTTCCTTTCTAGTCCCCTGTTCAGGTTCACAGCAGCAATGGTCACTCATGGAAGCTTGGAAAGTCCAAGGCCCTTCTTCCCTCCCCCCTCCTCTTACCCTCTCCCCCTCTATTATATCTCTTCCCTCCTCTTCCTCCTCCTCTTCCTCCTCCTCTTACCTCCTCCCCTCCCCCTCTCCCTCCTCCTCCTCTTCCTCCCACTCCTCCTTGGGGGTCTCCTTCTGCAAATGTCCTATAATATCTCCAAATGGCTCACTATGTATAGAGCCAGTAGAGTTTTCTGGACCCAGAATGTCAGCAGAAGCCAGAAGAGACCCAGAACTTGGATCAAGCTTGATCCCAGGCAGAGGCCACAAGCCAGGATAACAGGCTAGGGAGTTTGGGGCCACTGGGTGACATTCATGTAACTGTTTCCATCTGGGAAACGGGCTGGTTGGGCCTAAGACCCCCAGCATTAGAGATTCAAGCACGTTTGTCTCTGAGGTGACTCCAGTTGTCACCCACAAGATGACATGAAGGACGAGGGAGTGAGTCAGTTGTTGGGAGACAGCACCTCTCTCTCTGTTGTAAGGGACAGATGGTCTGTTCAGGGCCTTTATCTGCTATTTCTTCCTGCTTGGGGCCACTGGCCAGGCTCTCCAGCCCTTGGCCCTCACATTCTTTCCCTAGAAGTTCTGGGGTGAGGTCCAGTCTACAAAGGGCCACAGTGCTTCCCTCATAGGCTCCGAGCTCCCCAGAGGATGGTTTTCCCTCTGCTGAGACCTCTCACAGGTTCCTGACCCTTGTTCAGAACTGGCCAAGGCAGGTGCTTCCAGCAGCTTCGATCCATGTCTTGCTTGGTGGCAGGCATCCTCCAGCAGAGACTGAGCCCCTCCCTGCTTTGCTTTACTCATAGTGCTTGTGCTGGGGTTGCTAGTGTGTGGTGTGCGGTGGCGGTGTGTCCCCGAGGCAGCCTCTGAGTAAGGCACCACTTTAACCTCTCCGCCTCCTGTTGCTCTATGAACAGAACTTTCCAGAGCACAGGCAGGAAGGGCGGAGGATGCACACAAAGGACACTGCCTGGATTGCTGTCTGTAGAGGCTCAGCTTGTCTCCCTTTGATGTGTTGAACCCATGGGAATCACTGACAGAAATTATTTCAGCTCCCAAGAAGGGGACTTGGCGACAGGTGACTTGTCTCACAGATTGCTGAGGTGCTAATGAGTGCTAATTATGATCCAATCGCCTTGCCAAGGCAATCTGTCCTGCTGGGACAGGCGGGGACCAGTCGAGAAGTGAGTGGGTAGCTTTGGGGGATGGGTGTCTCTGTGTCTTGGTGCTGGCTTGGGGGACGTCCCTGTTCAGACGTGCTCTTGTATTCTAAGGGGAGAAGAGACATTCACGCCTTGGGAAGCCAGGTGAGGTGAGGGGGACGGTGGCAAGGCCTGCAAGGGCTTCTTCCTTTTTCTACAGACACCAAAGGAGCTGTGCAGGCAGAGAGGCCCAGCAGGGTTGCCATGGGAACGCCTCCTGATTGGAAAGGGATTCTATTGGGGTTCGAAGGACAGAAGGAGGCACCCTGAATCCTTTCTACCTCACCCATTCCCTCCCTCAGCCTGGGATCCACTCCAAGGCAGGCAGCCACAGGCTTGCCCAGGCTTCTGGAGGGCTGGAGAAGGAACTGGAATTGACTTAGTACATTGGGGCCTGGTCTCTGTCTCATGGCAGACAGTAGGTGAGGGTTTAGCTCAAAGTGACTCCCTTAAAGACCTGGTCTATGTTTTTTGAGCCCATAGCCATAACCAAGGTGGGAAATGGACCTATACAGGGCATTCTGTTCTTATGTTCTGTTCTAACAGATGTGAGCTCTGGGAATCAGGGACAGCATCTTGTCAGATAGGGACACTGAAGCTTAGAGAGCTTAAGACAAGTGTTGGAGAATATGAGGGGACCAAGAAGAGGCAGAGCTGATAAAGGTGAGAGAGGGCTGGTAGTCCTGGCTGAAGACTACAAGTGGCTTCCCATGACCATAAGTGAGCAACAGTGGGGAGCAGAATCACATCACACAACGCAGACATGAGCTCCAAGCCTGCCAAGTTCTTTGGTGGCTTGGAGACCAACCTACTCCACTTTGGTGAAGAGAACCAGGGATCAGCAATGGAAAAGGACTCACCTTGGTCTAAAGCCAGAAGAAATGACCTATTTCTAATAGGCTAACTGTGGAATCAGGTTCCCACCAACAGATATGCAGAAAGCCAGGCGTGGTGGCACAAGACTACCTTCCTAGCACTGGGGAGGCAGAAGCTGGAGGATTAAGGAACTCAAAGCCATCCTTAGCTATAGAGGGAGTTCAAGTCTAGCTTGGACTACAAGAGACCCCTGTCTCCAAACATCAACCAACCAACCAAGCAAATGGATGGAGAAAGGAAATATGATGCCTATGCACAATGAAGCTTTACTGAGCCGTGAAGAGGAATGAAATGATGTCATTTACAGGTAACTAGGTAGAGATCATATCAGTGAAGTAAGACAGCTGTGGAGAGACAGACACCACACTTTCCCACCTGGTATGCAGTGTGCTGGTTAGTTTTTGTCAACTTTACACAAACTACAGTCACCTGGGAAGAAGGACCCTCAGTTGAAGAGGAGGCGCCTTCATCAGATGTGCCTGTCTATAGCACATTTTCCTTCCTTCCTTCTTTCCTTTCCTCCTTCTTTCTTTCTTATTGTTGTTGGTTTGGTTTGGTTTGGTTTGGTTTTGGTTTTTCGAGACAGGGTTTCTCTGTGTAGGCCTGGTTGTCCTGGAACTCACTCTGTAGACCAGGCTGGCTTTGAACTCAGAAATCCGCCTGCCTCTCCCTCCCGAGTGCTGGGATTAAAGGTGTGCGCCACCACTGCCTGGCTGTTGTTTTATTTTTTAAGAGGGAGAAAGACCATGAAGTTGGCAGTTGTACTTTCTTGATTAATGACTGATATGGAAGGCCCTAGCCCACTATAGGTGGTACCATTGAACAGGTGGTCTTGGCCTGTATAAGAAAGGTAGCTGAGGCTCCTGCTTTAATTCCTGTGTTCAGGTCCTGCCTTGATTTCCTGCTTTGGCTTCACTCAGTGTTGAGCTTTCAAATGTGAGCCAAAATAAATACTTTCCTGCCCTAAGTTGGTTTTAGTCAGTATTTATCACAGAATAGAAAGCAAAGTAGGATGCGCAGGATGTGTGTGTGTGTGTGTAGTGTGTATACACACATGTGTAACACAAAAACAGAATTAGGACTATTTGGGGTTAGAAATGGGACCAGATGGGGCAGGAGAAGGCTGTGGGGGACATGAATATCAGCAAAGTATAAGGAAATCTTGATTTTGAACATGAAATCATATATGAAAGTCTAATAATGAAAAACATAAAATTAGTAAAATAACTAATTTAGACAAAAGGGGGAAACTATTCATTCCCTTCTGTGCTCCACCAACTCTGGTCCTTTATGGCAGGATCTTCAGGGAGAAAATTGCCCATAGCTCTGAGGGCCTGAGACCCAGAGCAACTTTGTAGAGCCCTCACGCAGCATGGCCATCTGCTACCTCTTGCCAGCCCCAAACCCCAGGGCCAGCAGGGACAGGGACAGGTCAGCCCAGCTGGGCAGGCTTGCACTGGCTGGCCACTTAAACCAGCCCATATGTCTCCATTTCCCTTACTCTTCTTTTTCAAACACAGGAGGTATAGGATCTCATGGGTCCCTCAGTGAACAGGAGCATGTGGGGAAGGGGACACAAGCTATCGAGCGTCTTCCTGATCAGAACAGGCTCTGAGCCTATGGTAAAGCAGCGGAAGGTCTGATGGTCCCAGTGAGGCAGTCACTCTGAGTGCCTCTGTTCTGGGTGGTCAGGACCAGGTCAGGCTTTGCACAGAGCCAAGCATCCTTTACATGTCACTGAAGCTTTGTCCTGCAGCTGCAGTGACCCCTGATCCAGCTCTGCTGCCAAAGGACACAGTCTGCCACCCACGCTGTCCCTTCCCTTCAAATGCCTCTCCCTGGTCCAGGGAGGGAACAGGGCAGCTATCAGGCAGAGCCTCTTCCTAGCCTCAGCTCCCACTCTGTGTAGACTCAGCAGGTGTGAGAAGAGAGGCAGATTCGCTCCCCCACTGTATCCCCATCAGCTTCTAGGTGCTTTATTTTTTCTTTCCCTCAGAAGGAACCAGAGAGCTGGGTATCATCAGAACTGGGGAGTCTTGCAGGGGAGCCGGTTTCCTGGAGGCTTGGCAGGCTGAGGGCAGAGCCTCCCATTTCAGGAGTGCTCACAAAAAGGCCTGTCTTCCTCAGTCCACAGACGAGCCCTTTAAGGATTAAAAACTGCAGGACCAAGTGGCCACAAAAGTCACCTCTGCTGTCTGGCCTGCTGGGTGGAACTCTGGTGTCCTTCCCCTACCTGGAAGGTATATGCCTGCTCTCCCCCACACAGCTGTCACTTTCAGAAAATCGGTGACAATCCAGGGACAGGCCTGTACTAGCACAGCATCCTGGCTTCTCTGATTTGATCTCTGGTAGGCTTGGTGGCAAAATGGCAAAGCCATGAAGGGTCTGCTGGTGAAAGGGTTGGCTATCAACACACTGGCTGAAGTGGACTGCCCATTGGAGTCACAGCCTCTGCTAAGGAAACCATGATGACAACTCCCTCCCCCATCTGAGGGGTGTGTGTGTGTGCATGTGGCTACCACCAACAGAAACTGCAGACAACATGTCCACATTGCAAGGGAGCAGCCTGGCTACCTTGGGGCTCTTAGTTACTGTCACACTCAGCTTGTTACCACGCCTTCTCTCTTTGGGATCTGTCACTGTCTGAAGTCATCCCACTTCTGGACTCCCGAAGCACTTGCCTTGTGTGTTTTCACCAGTAACATCACTAACTCCTCTCTCTCTCTCTCTCTTCCTAGAGTAGAGGCTCAGACCACGATGTGTAGTGTGCACAATGTGTGTAACTAGGGACTTCAATGTCCCAGATAGTAGGTGAAAGGGACCCATCACCCACTCAGGAAAGCCAGAGAGCTTGAGAGCAGATATTCTAGTCCAGGCCATACCTCGCTCATAACCAGTGCCCTGATCTCCTCATCTGTAAGGCCTATGTCGGACCTCATCACCATGTGCCCTAGGTGCCTGGGCTGGAGCCATAGAGCTGCCCAGGACAGTGCCTGTTTATCCAGACACAGTGGAGGGTTGTGCTGTCCAGACATCTTCCAGGCACCATGCCTGTGACCATTTCAGGATCCCCTTCCCATGCAGTAGCCAGGTATCTGCAACACAGTTCCTGCACACACCCCCAGGACTGTAAGAAGCTTCTGTCCTAGCCCCAGAAGCTCCTGTGGAGGCAAGATCCCACTGTGTCACCAGGCTTAGGAAGATTCCCATAGGCAGGGCTCAATCAGAGGCTCCTGGATCCCTTTGACTCTGTAGAGAGGGAAAACAGATCTGAAACAGTAGTCATTTCTTAAGGACCATTGCCACCCTAGTCCTTTGTCCAGGCTGTGCAAAATATGTGCAAGAAGGGGGTCCTCACTTCTGGAACATTCCTCTTGCTGGTCTTTAAAAGCGGCTTAATTTAAGTACAATCACCAAGCAATTAGCCGTGCATATTTAAGGGGTACCGTTTGATAAGTCTTGACACGTCTGCATCTGTGAAGGCACCACCACTAACTCAGGATAATGAGCAGCTCATCTTCCCACAGGGGCCTTTGTGACAACCCCCACTCCTGCATTCCCGCCCCTCGCTGTCTCTGAGCAACCATCACTTCCTGCTTTGTGCCACACAAGAGTTTGGACTTCCTAGATTTTAGGTAAGGCCCAGTTTCCCCACCTAGTACAATTATTTCTAGATCATGTCTCAGAGTATATCGGGAGTTTTTTCACCCCTCCCTTCTCCTCCTACGCCTATCAGAGCTCATGCTAGCAGAGATCAGAGGAGGATGCTGGGTATTCTGCTTTATCTCTCTCTACCTTGTTCCTTTGAGACAGGGTCTCTCACTGAATCTGGGGCCAGGCTGGTGTCCATCAAGCCCCAAGGATCTTCCTGTCTCTGTTCCTCACACCACTGGGGTTACAGGTCCGTAAGAAGCCAGGTACAGCTTTATATGTGGCTTCTGGGATCTGAACTCAGGCCCTCATGCATGTGCAGTAAACACTCTTACCTACTGAGCCATCTCTCCAGCCTCCAGTGTAGCCTTACTGTCCAGTGAACCTCATGGTATGCTTACTCCATGACAACGCCACAGTGTGTGTCTTGTGTTTACATCACAGCGTCTGGTGTGTGCCACACTGCATCTTTTGTGTAGTTTTGGGATCATGTGCAATCCTGAAGCTACGCCACCGTGTGTGTGTCGGGTGACCACACTGCTGTTTACATTCCCCCTTACGTGGCAGATAGACGTTCAGCCTCTTAGTCATTAAGGCTATTTCTGTATTTAGTACCCATAAAGTTGGTATGAATATTCATGTCCCAGTCTCTGGAGGGACAGCTGCTGCTGTTTCTCTTGGGTAAACGCAAGGCTAGGAAACCTGCATCATATGGCCAGTATATGTTTAACTTTTTAAAAACCTTCCAAGCTGATTTCCACATGTCCTTAGAACCTGACATTTGTTCTCACCAACAGTGGTGAGTTCTAGTCCCACCCCACCTCACCCCACCCCCACACACACCCTGACACCTTTGGCATTTGTCAGTTTTTCTAAGTGGAACTGTTAATAAACAGGCAGGTACCACTGTGATTTTCTTACCATAATGACCTAATGCTACTGAGCATCTTTCTATGTGCTCATTGGCTCTTTGTGTATTTTCTTTTGTGAAATGTTACTCAAATGATTTATTTTAAAAGCTGGAGTCTGAGGATTCTTTATATGTTCTGTACACAGTTTATTTATCTGATATCACTGGTTGTATGCTTCAAAATTAGGTTCTGCTGTGGTGGTCTGTTTTTTCCAGCTCTTAGGAATGTCTTTCAGGCAGTGGAATTGTTGAATTTTGATGGGGTCAAGTTTGTTAGTTTACTCCATCCTAAATCTTGCTCTTGGTGTCAAAACTAAGCAATCGGAGGTGGGGAGAGATGGTTCAGTGGTTAAATGGGCTTGCTGTTCTTGCAGAGTGTCTTAGTCAGGGTTTCTATTCCTGCACAAACATCATGACCAAGAAGCAAGTTGGGGAGGAAAGGGTTTATTCAGCTTACACCTCTACACTGCTGTTCATCACCAGGGGAAGTCAAGACTGGAACTCAAGCAGGTCAGGAAGCAGGAGCTGATGCAGAGGCAATGGAGGGATGTTCCTTACTGGCTTTCTTATAGAACCCAGGACTACCAGCTCAGGGATGGTACCACCCACAATGGTCCCTCCCCCTACTGATCAATAATTGAGAAGATGCCTTACCGCTGGATCTCATGGAGGCATCTTCTCAACTGAAACTCCTTTCTCTGTGATAACTCCAGCTTGTGTCAAGTTGACACAAAATCAGCCAGTACACAGAGGACCAGAGTTCAGTTTCTTAACATCCAACAACTCCAGTTCCAAGGGGGGATCCAACACTCCCTTCTGGCCTTTTTGGGCACACACACACACACACACACACACACACATCTTAAAACAAAACAAAGCACAAACACCTAAGAAACCATTTAAACCGAAATCACAAACCTCAACAGTTTTAGGTTCTGAGTCCATTGTGAGTTAATTTTTGGCCATGGGACCAAGTATAAATTGAAGTTTTACTCTTTAGTATTTTGCACGCAAATATTTGAACACCCTAATACCATTTGTTAGAGAGGTTGCACACTGTAGTTTAAACAAGCTGACCGTGTGTGTGCCGTTCTGTTTTGGGCCTGTCTTTTTCAGCAATCTATTCATCTATCCTCAGACCAATACCACGGACTCTCAACCTTGTTCAAACTTGTTCAATCCTGTGGTTAGTTCTAGTGGGTCTCTTGTAGCTTTATTGGACTTTCTACAGAGCGATTATGTCATCTGTAAGTAATGAACACTTCCCTTCTTTTCGGTCTGGATTACTTTCTCTTTTCATTCTTGCCTGACTAGAAGCTCCAATATGACGGTGGATGGCAGGGGTAAATGCGGGTGTCTGACTTAGTCAGGGTTTCTATTCCTGCACAAACATCATGACCAAGATGCAAGTTGGGGAGGGAAGGGTTTATTGAGCTTTCACCTCCATGCTGCTGTTCATCACCAAAGGAAGTCAGGACTGGAACTCAAGTAGGTCAAGGAGCAGGAGCTGATGCAGAGGCCAAGGAGGAATGATGCTTACTAGTTTGCTTACTTCTCCTGGCTTGCTCAGTCTGCTTTCTTATAGAACCCAAGACTACCAGCTCACAGATGGTACCACTCACAAGGGGCCCTCCCCCCTTGATCTCTAATTGAGAAAATGCCTTACTGCTGGATCTCATGGAGGCATCTTCTCAACTGAAACTCCTTTCTCTGTGATAACTTCAGCTTGTGTCAAGTTGACACACAAAACTAGCCAGTACAATTGACCCCTTGTCAACTTGACATCACTATTAAGCCTCAACCCTTACTTTCTTATTTATCCTCAAGATCTAAATAACTTTAAAAGTCCCACAGTCTTTGCAAACTCTTACATATTAAAATTTTAATCCCTTTAAAGATATCCAATCTTTTAGAATTCAAGGTCTTTTTACCATCAAAAGTCTCTTAACTGTGGGCTCCACTAAAATACCTTTTTCCTTCAGGAGGGAAAATATATCAGGGCACAGTCACAATCAAAAGCAAAATCAAACTCCAACTGTCCTATGTCTGGGATTCACTCACGATCTTCTCAATTCCTCCAAGGGCTTGAGTCACTTCTCCAGCTCTTCCCTTTGTAGCAGATGTCTTCCAGGCTCCAGATGCCTATACTCCACTGCTGCTGCTGTTCTTGGTGGTCATCTCATGGTACTGGCATCTCCAAAACACTGCTGTCTTCTGCTGCAACTAGGCTTTACCAACAGCCTCTCATAGGCTCTGTTTATGGTGCCAAGCCTCACCTTCTTTGCCTGACCCCTTCTGGGCCATCAATTGCAACTGAAGCTGCACCTTCACCAATGGCCTTCCACGGCCTCTCGAAGTACTGAGCCTCAACTCCTTTGCATGACCCCTTCAGTCCTAGAATTGCAACTGAGGCTGCACCTTCACCAGTGGCCTTCTGCGGCCTCTCACAGTGCCCAGGCCTCAGCTGCTCTTCATGACTCCTTCATATCTTCAAAACCAGTACCACCTAGGTGACTCTTACACATTACCAAGTCCTGCCACAGCACAAGGTACAACCTTGGCTATCTCTGGAACACAGCCTCTGTGCTCTCAGAAAACACTTCTCAGAAGATTTCACCTCAGTGATGCTGGTCTCTTCCTAATCACCGCTAATATCTCAGCTCCAGCTCACCAGCATCAATAGTCCCAGTAATGCAATGGTTTGGTTTTAGTAGTTCTGGTATCTTCTTAATCATAGCTGATTTCTTCAGCCCCAGCTAACCAAAACCACAGAATCTTTACAATCAAAATAGCAACAACCCTGATAAGAGTCTTTAATCTACCCTCTGGAATTTCACAGGCCAGGCCTCCATCTTCTGCACTGTTCTTAACATTATCTTCCAAGCTCCTACAAAGCACCCCACAAAGCTCTTAACACCAAATGGATCTTCTAACCCAAAGTTCCAAAGTCCTTCCACAGTCCTCCCCAAAACATGGTCAGGTTGTCACAGGAATGCCCCACTCCTGGTACCAATTTGTCTTAGTCAGGGTTTCTATTCCTGCACAAACATCATGACCAAGATGCAAGTTGGGGAGGAAAGGGTTTATTGAGCTTACACCTCCATGCTGCTGTTCATCACCAAAGGAAGTCAGGACTGGAACTCAAACAGGTCAAGGAGCTGATGCAGAGGCTAAGGAGGAATGATGCTTACTGGCTTGCTTGCTTCTCCTGGCTTGCTCAGTCTGCTTTCTTATAGAACCTGAGACTACCAGCTCACAGATGGTACCACTCACAAGGGGCCCTCCCCCCTTGATCACTAATTGAGAAAATGCCTTACTGCTGGATCTCATGGAGGCATCTTCTCAATTGAAACTCCTTTCTCTGTGATAACTTCAGCTTGTGTCAAGTTGACACACAAAACTAGCCAGTACAGTGTCCTTGTCTAGTTCCTAATCTTAGGGGGAAATATATCGAGTCTTTTCCATTAGCCATAGGATGTAGGCTCCTCCTCAGGTTGAGGAAGCCCCTTTATATCTCTACTCTCATGACTGTTTATAAAAAATGGATGTGGGATTTTGTCAAATGACTTTTTGTGACTCTTGAGATGATCGTACATTTTAGGTTCATACATACGGAAAATTACATGATTAATTTTCTAGTGGAAAACCAACCTTGTATTTTGGGGACAAATTCCACATGATCATGATGTATTATCTTTTTTACACAGGATTGAGTTCAACTTAAGTTCCTTTAGAACTTTTTTATTTATGTTCTTGAGAGAAATTGTTCTTTTCTTGCCATGGTTTTGTGTTGTGGAATAAGCAAAGAAATACATTTTTTCTTTTGTGTTTTAAGGGCTTATGAAGAATTCTTTTAAGTATGTCATAGAATTCACTAATAAAAGGCCTGAAGTTTTATGTAATTTTTATTTTTCAAATTATAGATATACAGATAGTCGGAGTGAGTTTTGAGTTCATTTCATTAAAGTTGTCAACATTATAGGTGTATGATTCCCTTGTCTTTTTGGTTCTGTACGACCTGTATTGGTGTCTCTTTTCTCATCTCTGGTGTTAGAATTAACTTGTTCTCTTTCTTTCCTGATAGACCAGTCCAGCAAGAGTTCTGTTTTACTGATCTTCCTGAAGAGCAGCCATTGCTCTCATTCTCTCCACTGTCATTTTTCTTTATATTTCACTAATTTTTCACTTTCATCTTTATTAATCTGTCTCTGATTACTTTGGATTACTGAGATTTCAGTTCTCAGATCTGTGGGCCCACAGCTTTCATTGTTTTCAAGGTTTTAGTTTCTAAAGCTAAAACTGAGGTCAATGATTTGCTAATTTTTTTTCTCTTCCTTTTTCTTGATTCTTTAAGACAGGGTTTCACTGTATCCCAGGCTGGCCTAGAACTCACTATTTAACCCAGGCTGGCCCCTTTAACCAAGAACAATCTTACTACCCCAGGCTCTGGAATAAGTTATAAACCACCACACCAGATTCTTTCTTTTCCAGTGTTAGCACTACCTGAATCTGAAGCTGAGCTGAGCCCTGCCTTGTATTACCTCATAAATTCTGGCATATTGTATTTTCAACAAGTTTAAAAATTCTGGCTTTCTTTTTGGTTTCTTATTTGACTCATGGAAACTATGTATAGTTTTCAAACATTTGAGGGCTATCCTGAGCTTTGGCTTCCCCTATGACTAGAGAACATGTTTTAAACAACTCAGTTTGTCTTGGTAAATATTCAGTGTTCACTCAAAAATGCTTATTCTACTATTTTTGAGCAGGTATAAATAAGTTACAACTAAGTCAATTTGGCTGTTAATGTTCTTCAAATCTTCTATATCCTCACTGATTCTCTGCTCTGTCAGTTGTTGAGAAAGGACATTGATGTTTCTGTCGTGGGTGTGACACATTTCTTTCTTCAGTACTGAGTTTTTACTTTGTAAAACTTGAAGATATTTAAGATTGTATGGGTTCCAGACTGAACATTCCTTCTGGTTCTCTTCCTCCTCCTCTTCCTCTTCTTCTTCCTCTTCCTCCTCCTCCTCCTCCAGACAGGGTCTCTGTGTAGCTCCGGCTAGCCTAGAACTTGATATGTAGATCAGGCTGTCCTTGAACTCACAGAGATCTGCCTGCCTCTGACTCCAGAGTGCTAAGATTAGATTGTTAGATTATATCTTATTATTTCTAATAAGAAATCTGCTAGCATGGTCTCTTTTGCCATATGTGACATGCCTTTCATAGTTTATAAACTCTTCACTTGGAAGGTTTTCTCTTTATTATTACAGAAATGTGATTATGATGCTCCTCTGGCTTTCCTTCATGCCTATTATGTTTAGAGTTTTCCCAGTTCTCAGATCTGTGGGCTTTGCTTTAAAAATTTTTTGATCATTATTTTTATTCAAACCTTTTTTTTTTTTTTTTTGTATCTGTGTGTCTGTATATACACAGAGGCCAGAGTGTTTCTCCTCAGGCACTGTCTACTTTGTCTTGTTTGTGAGACAGGATCTCATTATGTTGCTCTGGCTGGCTTGGAACTCACTATGTAGACCAGGCTGACCTTGAACCCAGAGATCCTACTGCCTCTGAATGGTGGAATTAAAGGTATGGGTACAATGCCTAGCAATGTTCTTTTCTTTCTTCAGTTTTCTTTCTTTCTCTCTTCCCTTTCCTTCCTTCCTTCTACCTTCCTCCCATCTGTCTGTCTGCTTTTTATTTATTTATTTTTTTGAGATGAGGGTCTCATTGGTTTAAGACTCATCCAGTAATCTAGATTACTGGTCATGGTGCCTCAGGCATCCTCCTGTCTCTGCTTCCCCAAAGCTTGGGTTACAAGTGTACAGGGCCAAATCCAGCTTTTTAGTGTGTGCTCTGGGGTTCCAGGTTGGGTCCTTACACTTGTATATAGCAAGCAGTTTGTAGCCAAGTTGTTTCTCCAGTCCCTTGTAGAGAACTCCTGGTTCTCTACCATTGTGTCTACTGTTGTGTCTTCAGTTTCTTTTCTCCTGTAAGTCTAGTTTTCTGCTGACCCCATGTAGTGTACATAATGGCTCCTGTATCACAGTCTCCACTAGACTTTGATAAACTTTAGTTCTCTTCATCTCTGTTATCAGAACTAGTGGAATACAGTTGCGACAAACATTTTCAATGTAGCTGTTAGCTAATTCATCTGTGCCCATTCAGTTTTGAAGATCACTTTCTTGGGGGGAGGGGAGGGCAACCCTTTTTCTCTGCATGTTTCCACCATCTTTGGTTGGATAGTTGACCTTCATGAGACTTTTCCCTCATTGCATACTGGGCATAGGTGTATTCCAGCAGATCCTGAGCTTTGCTCTGTGATACTGTTAAGTTACTTGGAAGTGGTTTAATCCTTGAGGGTCTTGCTGTCATGATCTATTAGGCAGGTCTGCCTAAGGGTTCAATCTAGGGCTAAGTGTTTACATGACTGAGGCAATATTTTTCTGACTCAGCCCCCACCTCTCAAGGCCACCAAATGTCCCACCAGGATTATGAAGATTTTCAGTTTGCTTAGTGGGGGCAGACATGATTCCCGGGTGGCATTGATGACTTTCTCTCTACATCTCCAGGTTCCCTCCCTCTGTAACTGTCTTCTTTTCCTTGGTTTGTGGCTCCAGGTGCCCACTCAGGACAGCTCTCTGAAACCGGTAAGGTCTTTAGTCTCATCCTCTATGAAGGCCTGGAATCTCCTAAAGCAGAAGGATGGGTCTTTTCTTTGTTAGCTCTCAGAGATCAGTGCACCTGCCTTATGTTCAATGTCTTGAAAACTACCAATCTACATTCGTAGTCTGGTTCTTGGGCTTGTGTCTGGCAGAGAAGTCAACAGCCCAATTCCATCTTGCCCAGAAGTAGAAGCTCCCCCTTTTCTTAAGTCAAGGGTTGTCTATCTTCTGCTTTCGAGATATGGCCCCATGCAGAGCCCTCTCGTGACTGCACCTCTCCAACCAAGCTTACAAGGGCTGAGTTGTTTGAGGCGATGGGGACAAGTAGGCAGCAGTCTCCACAGAGAGATGCGATGTGACACAGGTTACCAAGTGCCTGAGTTGGATGGGACCATTCTCTGGACGGAGCCAGATGGCTAGCTATACATAGTCTTCAGTATAAAGGTTGAAAAAGACACCTGGTGCTCAGACTTTAGTGGTGGCAAGAACGAGAGCCTAGGATCCTTGACTGTTGCTGACATCTCTACACAGAGAACTGTTCCTACACTGGAGAAAAAGACAGAGGAACTACAAATGCAATGACATGGCAGGTCAGGGGGAAAGCTGAGGATGGGCACCCAGGTGAGTGGACTGTAGCAGTGAGTGGGTGGCAGGTCTGACTGTCATGTGAGCTTTGCCAAGTGGGACCTGGGATTACTGTCACAACAGCCACACCACCACACGCCCACCCAGTCCCAGAGCCACCTTTGCTTTGGCATTTCCCAGCTGTTACCTTGTCTTGGCTACACAGTGATCAGTAGGGGCACATTTGCCCTTCCTACCTAGGAGATGCAGTTTGTTGAGGCTGGGGAATATTCAGCTGTGTAGGCTCCTCCCTTACCATGATCACACATTCTATATTGAAATCATGTCGCCCACGAACTTAGGTGCCATAAACTCAGCTGCCTCTCTGGATAGAGTCTACCTATATATGAGTAGACTCAAGACAGTGGTGTTGTTAGGACAGCCCTGCAGGGGTTCAGACTGGTGTTGGCTATGGTCAGTCCTTGGAAATGTGGAGGAACCTTGCTCCCCAACTGGTACAGCATCAATGTGTGTGGAAGTGTGGGAGCAGGAGGCGTGCTAGGTGTGAGAAGCAGCCACAAGTGTATCTGAGGCCAAGGCGGGGACTGCCAATCTTTCCAACTGTCACAAGAATGTGGCAGCTGGAGTTAAGCAGGAGTACTAATCCAGCTTTGATGCTGACCCTCTGACAGGCCAGGGCGTGGGGTCAGGACCACCGGCTCACCCTGGATCAAACAGTGAGTTAAAACTCGGCTATGGTTTAAGATGCTCTGGGACTGAGAGAACCCACCCTCCCTGGTAGGCCTTCTGGAAGGGCTAAAGGGCCAGTGGTATGCCATTCTCACAGTAGAGATCTAATGCAGCCAGTACTTGTCCTCATGAGCCAGATGGTACATGATCTAGATGCTGCAAGGCTAGTGACAGTACAGATCATGAGGGGGACAAGAAGGGGCCACTACAGGGAGGGAGTTGCAGCTGCAGTTTCCCTGAGGTGACACTTGGGTGAAATCAGGAAGCTGTCAAGGGTGTGAGCCAGAGTGCACAAAAGAGTGATCAGGCAAGGGGGACATACAGAGGTCCTAAGACCCAGGAGAACCTGGACTTGTGGGGAGTATCCAGGTGGCTCTGCCCAGATTGCTACCATGAGAAAGCCAGAGCCACCCAGGGCCATCAGCAACCCTGCCTGCTCTAAGCAAGATGAAAATATGAGGCATTTGGTAGGTGACTTGGGTTTAAACAGGTAGAGATATAGTGACCACACCGGCGGCAGGGAGCTAGGAGAGGTCCAAATCTGGCACAGCCTCCGAGAGCAAAGGCAGTCAGGTAACCTAGCCAGTCAGGGAGGTAAGGAGAAGCAGCAACGTCTAGAAGGTGGAGCCCCAAGACTTGCTGACAGATTCAATGTGGGGAAGGTGGGAGGGACAGGAGGAAGGAGGAAGGAGGAAGAGGAGGGGAAGAGAGGGAGGGATAGCTGTGGAGATTCTGGACCAACATCTGGCAGAATGGGGTGGCCAGTTACTTTCTGAATTGGGAAGGCTGGGCAGGGATGAGTTTGGGCTAGGAACAGTGTGGCATCTTTATGTGGGAAACACACCAGGAGGGAGCTAGGTATAGGAAGTTGAGCTCAGCACAATGTTCAGCCAGCAACATTAGTGGTGAGAGCCGAAGAGCCTATGGAGACAAGGAAAATCCAATCCAGCTAGTCCTGGAGAACACTAGATCTATTAAGAGTGGGGAAGGCCAGGTGGAGGCACCCTGAAGGAGCAGCCACTGGGGCCAGCAGTAGTTGAGGTGGGAGTGATCTAAAGGACTCTAGAGCTGGAGCAACCAACCATGCAGACCTTTGGAGTAGTCTAAGGCTTAAGGTGGGGGAAGGGATAGAGATGCAAATAGATATTACTTGAGGGGCCATCTTTCTATGGAGTCAAGGACCAAGACAATGTGGCTCTTTAGGAGAGGTGTGCATTACAAAGGAGCTTTTACGAAGGAAGGAATCACAGGGACTGGGCCGGTATGGACCAGGGGTCTCCATTGCATCATAAATTGAGATGACCTGCAGATTGGGGGAGGGGAAGTAGTTTCTAGGGGTTGGTGTTTCTAGAAGCAGGAAGGCCCTGAGCTGGCAGATAGCTGTCGATGGGAAGGGGTTAAATGACTGCAGGTGGAGAAGAGGCACTGGCGAGTGAGAGGCCACAGTCACACCTGCATCACCACACGGTACCACGGAATGGACAGGAGTTTGCATTAAACTAGGGTTGGGGCTGTGCCAGATGAGAATTACTCACGGAGATGGGGTGTGGGTGCTAAGAGTGGGTGAAGGGCCTGTGGAAAGTTAAGTGTGATGGAAATGACACCTGGCCTGTGGGAAAGGTGCAGGAGGCAGGGGGTTACCTGTAATGGCTTGTTCACAGCGGCGGCCTAGCAAGGGTCTCTGCCTTAGCTGCCTCCGTTGTTATGACAATAGGGGCCCCGCCTCTTAGCCCTAGGTTGCTGGGGTTAAAAGTGCAAGCAGGCAAAGCCCTGGAACAAGCTGGGAAGCTTTGTCTCTTGCCCTCAGCTGGGGTGGTGGTTGAGCCAGGAGCTGAGGTGGCTGTGAGCGCACTTCCTATAGAGTGAGAAAGCCTCCAAGGTGGCAGCAGCTAGAAAGCAGGCAGGCTGTGTGGGAAGCAGGTGGCTGCTGCCTCCTCCTCCCTCCAGGCCATCCCCCAGAGGGCAGTGCAGGATCACCTCTGGTCACACTGCTCCCCTAGCTGGGAGTCCACAGGCTGCCAACCTGCCTGATCTGGGCCTTGCTCCTAAGGCCTCTGGTTTCTGTCATTTTTAGTTTAGAGTAGGTGCAGGCCAGGCAGCTCTGTGCTTGCCACCAGGAACCCTTTACAGCACTGTCTCGATGACACTGGAGAGGAAGAACTTGCCCAGGCCACACAGCTAGGTGTGGGTCTACTCCTTCCGCCACTGCAGGGCACTGCACAGGGCTTGTCTCCTCCAGTCCCCGAGCACCTCCTTCTTTATCTCCCACAGCAGCTAAGCCAGGATCTTGCTTGTCAAGTCAGGCCAGGCTCACACTGGACCAGCAGTGACCACCTCTGGCTAGGCTGGGATTCAGGCTCAGGACCACCTTGCACATGAAAGGAGGCAGAGACCTGGTGTAAGGGGCCCTCCTATGGGCAAGCTATTCCTGTCCTGTCTTCTGTCTTGCCCTAGTGACACTGTACGCCTGTCTACCTCAGTCAGAGGAAAGTGCAGTTTCTGATCCATGCAACTACAAGCTCCCCGGAATTCAGACCTTGAAAGACAAATGGAAAAATAACTGCTCAGTGCACCCTGTCTTAGGCAGTGAGTTGGGACAGGCTCCTCTAGGACCCACCCATGTCCCTACCTCATTCCAATGCTGAGCTGGTCTGGTCTGTGGAGAGCAGAAGGTGGGTGTGCCTGGAGCACAAGCCAGGGAGAAAGAGAGGACACAAAGGTAGAGGCCTCGGGGGAGAGGGGCACAGAGGGATGGGGGAGGGGTGGGCACTGGTGGGGTGGGAAATGGCAAGGGGAGGGGGAGAGTCCTGAACAGGAAGTTCAGAACTGCAGAGGAGAAGAAGCAATTGGAAGGACTGAGAGGGAAAGCGGAGAAAGGTGAGGAGCTGGAGGTCCAACCTGGTCTCTGGATCGGTTTATCATTTGCAGGTTATTAATGGCTGGGAAGAGACTGGAGCTGGAAACCCTCCCAGTGCCAGCTAAATGCCTCGCAGAAAACCCCATCTGTGTAGGACTCTGGGAACAAAAGCTTCACGTAAACAACTGAGGTGTGGAGTCTTTGGGTAACTCAAGGACCTCACATTCAGACACCGGAGTTGTGAAACCTGAATACCTGACTAGGTTATTTAACCGTCTTCTGTGCTTGATGGCAGTGGAATGTGGACTTACCGAGCATGAGTCATCAGCAGGAAAATACCCAAGTCACCCCAATTACACCATTATCAATGGCTGCATCGCCCAGCAACCCAACGCAATGAAACTGGAGAGAATGCCAGCTGGGCCGGGCCTGGAGGAATCCAGCTCTTGGCAAAGATTGCCTGCCTGGCAGCGGCCTCTGCACTCATGCCAAGCCACAAGCCTTGTGTGGTCGCTGTGCCGAGGTGTCAGGCCCATTTTACAGTCATGGAAACTAAGGCTCACCAGAGCTCAGTTCACTCCTTTTAGCTCTAACCATAGAGGAGGGCCCAAAGGGAGAAAGACTGTTTGAAACAGTGGCTCTGAGTACAGGAATTGGGGAAGGGGATAGAATCACTGGGGTCTGCCATCTTGGAATGACCATCTAGGGAACATCTAGTTTGTGTTAGCACATGCCATGAGTTGTGCAGGCAATACTTCATTAATAAGTGCAATTGCCTCTGCTTTATAGATGACAAGGTGAAAGGAATCCATCACTGGCCATGGTCATAAAATCGGTAGGTGTGTAGGCCCAGCCCTATGCGACCAGGGTCTGTCGTTTCCCTCGACGATGGCTGCCTCTGTGTCCTTGACAAAAGATGAACAAGTAGACTTTGAGAACTTGTCTGCCATCATGCTCCTTGTGTGCACACAACCGTTCCCACCTGCACAGACCATATGGGCCTCCTGCCTCTGACATTCTGTGGCAGTGAGCCTGGCCTGGTGGAGCAAGAAGCCAACTACAGCTGGCCCACCCACGGGCCGGTAGCACTCCTTGCTCTTAATCAGTAAGATATGTTTCTGGAATAAAAACCACATCAGCATTTTCATTTTCAAGTTCAGACAAGGTTCTTTTTTTTTCCCCCTTCCTACTTTTCCCTTCAGATGGGCGAGGCTAATCCTCCCTCTTGACTGACAAGTCTGTAGACTCAGCCATACACTTAAGGCAGTACGGAATCAAGGACGACAGCCCAGGGAGACTTCTTCCTTGAGTTTTTCAGACTTCAATATCACCACAACCCATAATTACCAATGTGAAACATTTAAAGTGATCCAAAAACTGGAGTGAAGCTCACCCTTGTCCTGACTCCTGGCAAAGCCAGACGGAAGGCCCTTTCCCTAGCATGGGTCTGCGCTGGGAGGTGGCAGGGCTGACAGGGACCAAGAGCCCTATGGACACTGAAACTCAGGGCAGAGGTGAATGGGGAAGGGAGAGGGGCACTTAGAAACTGCAGCATCCATGGGTCCAGGTGTGCACTGCACCTCAGGAGACACCAGTTACAACAGCCAGGAAGACAGGAAGCAGGTGGGGGGGGGTGGCTAGGAGGGGTTCGCCATGACGACTGAGTAAATATTAGTGTTCCTTCCCCTATGCTGTCTAATTCAAATTAAAAGGCTCTGCGTCTACAATTGAACTTGATCTTTCTTCCTTCTTTCTCTCCCTCCTTCCTTCTTCTTAAGAAATGGGGAAGTGGAGGCAAATTCAGTGTAATAAATTCATTGGACCCTTGTTCTGGAAGGTTCCCAAGTGAAGCCCCAAAGTGGAGTCAGAATCAGCCAGGTGAAAGACGCAAAGCTAATGGCATGTCTAATTTCTAGAGTTGAACCTTCTAGATGAGTTCAGTTGGGCAAAGTCTCCATGGCTCCACTGATATTTTCAAAAGGACGATTCTTCCCCCCTTCCCAGGCATTGCTGGATACTTGACGCCTGGGCACTGACTGCTAAATGACAGTGATGGTCCTTGAGTTCAAGTGACAACTCATACTCCCACACATCCTCATGTGCCCCCTGGTGGGGGTACCAAGTACTGCCACCTGGAAACTACATAGTGTGGCACAGGGCAGGGGGAGGTGGTGGTGAGCCATGACAGGAGCATGTTGTACCACCAGCTGGATCATAAACAGCCTTAATATTCTACCGTGGAGTAAGCCATCGGGTTGGGTAGAGGGATGACCATGTCAGATCTGCACTCAAGGGAGAGAAGATGGAAGGTGTCAAGATCAATCTCAAATTCAGGTTCTTTAATACGTAGAGTACTTTGGGCCTTCTGTTCACTTGTCCATTTTAATAATTAGATATTTCACAGAAATCATTCATTCCATTGACACTATCATTTCCAGAGAGGCATAAAGTTGCTAAGACTATGGGCTCATCTTACATTTTTGTGACTGTAGGATTCGTAGTGATGCCCTCTCTCCCCCTGCTATCATGTGTTTGAGGTTTTTTCTTGAGCACTCCAGCTAGAGATTTATCAACCTCAATCTTTTCAAAGACTTAGCTTTTAATTTAATCGACTGTTTGCAGTTTCACGTGTTTCTGCTTTCATTGGTAGTACTTTCTTCTTCTTCTTCTTCTTCTTCTTCTTCTTCTTCTTCTTCTTCTTCTTCTTC
>JADRCH010000028.1:2429459-2462663 GCA_019843965.1 Rhynchomys soricoides | reverse complement strand
TCTTCTTCTTCTTCTTCTTCTTCTTCTTCTTCTTCTTCTTCTTCTTCCTTTTTTCACATTTGTCTAGTTTCTTGTGGTGGAGACTGTTGATTTTCTATCTCTCTTCTCACGGAGAATTTTGGAGTTCCAAATTTCCCCAAGTGCTGCTTCTGTTGTGTTTTCCTTACTCACATCAACCTGTTTCAAATTCACTTTTAATTTCACTTGATTTGCACAGTTATATGCAGTTATGTTTAATATTTTTCACCCATTTAGGCATCTTTGTGTGATAGATTCTAATTGCTTGCAAACTTTTAGTCTGTATAATTAAGCATAAATGTTAAGTTAGGATACAATTCTGAGTAAACTGAAATGAGCATACAGACTATAAGAGAAAAATATTATTTCTGAATATCAAATGCATATTTATATTCAAAATGGCTCTGGGCAGGAACTACATTTTCTCTATTCCAGTTTTATTGAGGTCATTTAAGGAGTGGCATAACAGTTCCTTTTTTTTTTTTTTTTTTTTGGTTTTTCTAGACAGGGTTTCTCTGTACAGCCCTAGCTGTCCTGGAACTCACTCTGTAGACCAGGCTGGCCTCGAACTCAGAAATCTGCCTGCCTCTGCCTCCCAAGTGCTGGGATTAAAGGCGTGTGCCACCACTGCCTGGCTCTTTTTATTTTATTTTGTTTAATTTAATTTTATTTTATAACAGTTCCATTTTAAAGTATCTTCATGATGTGCTGAAAACTGATTTACTTGCAAGGGCAAAACACAAGATGGAAAAATTTAAACACAATTTTAAGTGTTGATATAGATTTCTTCAATGTCCTTTTGGAGACACGTGAACAAAAAGTATGATGACAAACTGGATAAGGGATCAAGTAGCTGCATAAGGGAACTTGGAATTTTTTTAAAGTTTCTATGGATAATTTTATTATCAATATGCCATTGAAAGAAATGAAGACCCAAAAGGTCTCTAACAAGCAAGTTGAAAATAATCAATACTACTACTAATAAAAGCTAACTCTATGGCAAGATGGTGCATAACACCTCCCCAAAGGAGGAAGGAAACCACAACAAAACACAAAGCCCAACCTAAAAACCCCCAAACATAAATAACCAAAGACACAAAATAAAATGCATATTACAAAAAAAATCTCACATAGAGAAAACAACAACCACCAGCAATCTCAACACTGGCTGGTCAATCCAGCACTGGGGACTAGGAAGAGCCTCCAAATTCCAGGTGGAAATCAGAAGGACAACAAACAAAAGTCCAGGCTGGCCTTCAACTCAGTGTAGCTGGGGATATCTTCTTTTTAAGATGGGTGAGGCTTTTTCCTGTTGGGAAGGAGGCAGGGCTGCCTTGAACAAGGTACTGTGGAGGTAGAGCCACATGTGGAGGTGCCAATCCTGGGGAAAGCCAAGCTCTTCCACAAGATCACATAGGACAGAGAAGAATGGGCAAAGGTTCAGGAGGCAGGGTGCTGAGTGAACACCTGGAGAGCTCCTGCTCATGGGTGTGGCCCTAGAGCAGATGAGAGAAGTGGGTGTGGTCAGATGGTTTGGGAAAGACAGCTACTGTTTTGCTTTCTACTCCCAGAACCCCACATCTCTCCTGGTACTTGCCGTAGCCTAGAGCCACCCTTTGTTGATTCAGTTGGAGAACCTCTCAGCATCTATCTAGTTTCTAGTGCTGGCCCATGGTCTGGCAGTTAGTATTTGAAGAAGACATAAACAGCCATGAGAATTCTTGGACCTGGGAAAACCGAAGCACAGTGGTGGGGAAGGCATGCTGGACTGTCCTGACCATTTCTGAGAGGGAGGTGACCTGTGGTTCACAAAGATGCCAGGTCTGTCTCTGGGTCCATGATCCTCATGAAATGATTGAGGACAGTCAGAAGGCACTAACTAGCAGCTGGCCACAAGTCCTTGATGGTTTCTTGAAAAAGGTCATTGTGGAGGAGGCAGAGATGTAAACAGGCCCTGAAAAGCAATAGATTGAATAAAAACAGGGATGAAGGATTTACAAGGAATCTGTTCATGGAAGGAGATTGGGGCTAGAGCTGGCTCTGCCTTCAGCCAAGGCCAAGACCAGGCTTCTTTCTGGGTCCTATTTCCTCAGCCCATTCAGCAAAATCCACAGCAGAACTGTCACGGGGGGGGGGGGACATCTTTAAGAGCAACCCACCTTATGTAAAACACTGGCATTAATTCTTATATCTGGCAGCATGTATCTCTTTCTCGTGGGTCCCTGTAGCCAGAGATCTTCCTTAAATGTCCTCTGTGTGCCCCTGCATGTGGCTCACACTCCATGGTTGGTAGGAAGTGCTTCTTGATTTCTGCTTCAAGGCCCCTTACTGATAGATGGCCGTTGGCACTAGCAAACCATTAAGCAGTTCCTGCAGCTGTGGTTCCTGGCCTGAGCCCGTGCATCCTGGCTCCCTGCCTGGAATACCCTTCCTGGCCATACTGTCATGAGGTACAAAGTCTCCTCCAGGAAGCCTTTCCTGAGTAGGCCTCCTGCTTTTGTGGTCACTCTGGGACCCATCAACTGCTTTCCTCATGTATGCTCCTTGTGTTACGCAGTGAGCTCAACTAGAGCAAGGGACAAGGTGTTTTACTGATGCAACCTTCAGTAAATAAAATACTAAGTACTATGTACCTGTCAGCCAGGGCTGATGTACTGAAATGCTACAGGCTGGTGGCTTACCCAACACACACTGCCCCGACCATTCTGGAGGCTGAAGTCCGAGATCAAGGTGTCAGCACGATTGGTTTGCTTGGAGGCCTCTGCTTGGCTTGGAGAAGGCTACCCTCCTACCATCTCCTCACCAGGTTGTCTCTATGTGATGGCTAGTGTTGTCAACTTGATAGATCTAGAATCACTTGGAAGATGGGATCGGGCATGCTTCTAGGGGGTTATCTTGTTTATGTTAATTGACTGAGAAGACCCTTCTTATGTGGGTGGGACCCAGGGGTAGGGGATCCCAGACTATAAATAGAGAAAGCAAATTGATCTGTTTTCTAACTGTTGGTGCAATGTGACCAGTTGTTTCAAGAGCCTGTGGCCTGATTCTTTATCACAGTGGAATATACCCCTGAACTGTAAGCCAGGAGGTTTACTTCCTCATGGGTCACATGCTCTACCTCACTTTCAGGAGCCTCCTGGGACTGGAGTCTACTTACAGATCCAGAAGCAAAGGTGAGTGGTAAAGTTGGGTCTCAAGAAAAATGAGCTCTGGCTTGCCTGGATACTGCTGATGTGGCAAGGAGAAGCAATGGAGTTTTATCTCAGGCCCAGTGGGTCTCTGCATTTGCACACACCACCCCCCCCCCAGTTCCGGAATGCACAACTGGAATATACACAGATCACTAATACCTTGCAATGCTCAAGTCCCCAATAAAAAATGGGGTAATATTGTACAGAATCTTCACACATCCTGCCTTTCACTTTAGATAATCTCTAGATTACTTAAATTATCTAATACAATGTACATATCATGAAAACAAAGAAACTTACTTAGGGAATCTTGACAGGGAAGAAATCAGCCTACATTCAATAGACCTTTTTTTTTAAAAAAAAAAAAAAGACAGGGTCTCACTATGTAGCCTCAGCTTGCCTAAAACTTGCAACACAGACCAGACTGGCCTCGAACTCATAGAGATCTATTTGCTTCTGCCTTCTGAGTGCTGGGAAAGACATGCACCACTATACTCAGCTGGAGACACCTCCCTTTCTGCCAACCAGAAGATCTAGGAGTGTGAAATCCATAGACACAGGGCTGTGTAACAATCCTACCTGAGAGGTTAAACACAAACAGAAATAATGTTTAATCACATCTGCACACCCTGCAGCCTTTCAAAATTCACAAGAAGTTAACCATGACGAGCGCACTCTTTGTCAGCCTGGCCCCACACCTATCTTCTTAAGCCCCTACTACTCTCCTGTCAAGGCAATAGCACGGTCATCATTTTGCCTACTATGATCCAATGCCCTGCGAACATCTGAAACAGACCCCCTCACTGGAGGTCAAGTCCTTCAGTAATGCTCCTTAGCAATTTGATATCTTCTAACAAAGTACTAGAATGTGAAATTTATAGTGCCTAATTAAATATATTAGCATAAAGCAGACACATCTTATACTGCATAGTGAGAATGAGGAAAGAAAATGAAGATATTCACTATTATATGTATACTATATATAATATATGTATAATATATGTAATGTATATACACACACTATACATTATCTTCATAGTGAAATAAGGAAACATCCATGAGTCACATTCTCTTCAGTAACTGGTCCTGAGGTAATAGACAACTTCTGCAAATACCTTTTCCATATTGCATGCAGAGAAGGAAAATCTGTATCCAGATTGTCTATTTCAGTAAAGAAATGTGTGGGTCCTTCATGATGGAGATAGTTCAGCAGTACCAACCTAGGACTAGAGCCATGTTGGCTTCTGTTTCTGGAAGACTGGGCACTCAGTGGTGGCGTTAGCCAAGATGACCTTTGAGAGTTCATGTTGCTGAGCCTCTGTATAACCTCCATTTCTGCCACATGGTCATAACCTCCTATGGACATATTTCAACCGCCACCAGTCCTTCTAAACATGTTCTGTTTGAGTCCCACTCATAATTAGCAGCTTTGGGGCTACTGGGAAAATGGCCCAGTATACAACCAGATGATGTTCATGTTCCTATTTTTGGTTGTAGCAACTTAGCCTTTGCTTTCATTGTGATGTCCTGACTCACTATACATACACCATGGGACCTCCGTTGTTGAGGCAGGAGCTCCCCGAATCTTATACAGAACAGAACAGTGCTGCACACAGGTTCAGTCTGTATGATATCAGAACTGGAATCATGGCACAGAATCTTGTAGAAGAAACTGACACTTAAGATCTGCAGAGCATGTCAAGGACACAGGGCTGGAGAGTCTCTGCCTAGAGGCTTCCCTGAGACCTATGCCATTTCTCCTCTTGCTTACCAGCCTTTGGGAAGAGATGACTACATGTATTCTTGGGTTTCCTGGTATTCCCAAACCTGGAAAGTTCTACCTTAACTCTGGAGGGTGACAATGTGAGATAAACTCCATTTGGCTTTTATTGTTAAAAGAAACCAGTTTTAAGAAATCAAGAGCTAGCCAGGTGTGGTGGTGAGCACCTTTAAAGCCAGCACTTGGGAGGCAGAAGCTGGAGGATCTCTGTGAGTTTGAGGCCAACCTGGTCTACATCATTCCAGGATGACCAGAGCTATATAGTGAAACCCTGCCAACTAGCCAACCAACAAACAAATAAGAAATCTAGAGCTAGGCTTGGTGGTTCACAGGTATGATTCTAGCAGTTAGGAGGCTGAGGCAGAAAGATCAACATGAGTTCAAGGCTAGCCTGGACTTTGATAAGACTGAGAGAGAGAGGCAGGGGATATGAATCTTAGGCTATGTAAAGCTATGGGACCATTTTCTAACATCTGGCCTTTCATAGCTCTAAAGTTCACCCAGCAAATGTCAAAGTCCTAATACTCACATGACCTGTTAAGAAGACACTTCTCCCATACTCTGCAATACACATTTTAAAAATGTCCACAATTAAGGGACTGTTTTTGGACTTTTCTGTGGTTTACTTACCCCGGTTCCAATATAATATTAACAATTTTTGCTTTTAATAATCTTTTTCTTTTCTTTTTGTAATGTTGGGATGGAATGGAACCCAGGCTGGCTGGGTACTACGCAAAGATCTGCCACTGAACTATATCGTGTCCTGAGTTTTGGTATTTAAGTGGGTGGGGCTTCTTCTTTGTCCTTGCAATGCCTTTGACTGTTTTCTTTTGCATGTCCTTACACTTCAGCATTTGAAATGTGTTTTCTGTGTTGCTAGTATTTAGAAACTGACCCATTCTCGGCCTATTAACCGAATAGAGCCCATTGATTCGGCTTTCATTCTCCTAATTACCTCTTGCCGCGTCTTAGCTTGAGCCCTACCATCACACCCCCGCCTTCTCCCTATGCCAATGAGCTCATTGCCTGTTTCATCTTTCCAGTACAGGAGTAAAGAAAAACAGCGAGCCGTGAGTAACCTTGCCTCATTTTTAGAAGGAAAAGTTTTTCTGTCAGCAAAGGTTCCCTCAGCTCCTAATTTGTTTATTAAAACTGGTTTTTTTTGTTGTTTTTTTGTTTTGTTTTGTTTTTTTACACAAACTGATCAAGTTTTAAATTTGTTAACAGGTTGTTTTAAGATTGACTTTTTATTTGTGTGTGTGTGTGTGTGCGAGCGCATGCCACGGTTGGCTTTCTTCTTCAGCATGTTGGTGCTGGAAATTGAACTTAGTTCATCAGGCCTAGCTAACCCATCTCGCCAGCTCCAACTGAACTTAGAGCAACACTATACAACAGCCTTGTGTCCCCAGAAACACATTCTTTAATAAGCAACCTCTACATTTTACTTATTGTGTGTGTGTGTATACTTAGAGGAGTTAGTTTTTTCTGTCCACCACACGGGTTACAGGGTCTGAACTAAGATCATCAGTCTTGGTGGAGAGTGCCACCCACTGAGCTGTCTTGCCAGCCTATAAGAAACTGATTCTAATTCATTTTACCATTTGGGTACTGGGATTATAAGTGAGAAACATCTTTTGTTGGTTGTGTGCTAACACAGATGTATCTTGCTTTTATTTGCTAAGAAAAACAAGCACAGTCTATTCCATCTAAAAAAGTCAAGTTACCATAAAATACAACACAGACACAGTGCTTTTCTGCATGCTTCTGTTTCTAACAGCTTTATTGGTTTAGCACGTTTCCCAAAGAAGCACTTTCTGCCTTCATCACTTTGCCCTGTTTGTCTCCTGTTTAATTATGCTCTGTTCTTAGCTTCCTTCCAAGCTTTTTAACTCATCCTCTCTACCCAGTATGGATGCTTGTATGTGCGTCGAAGATACTCATCTGCCCATTAACCTTTGCTATGGGCCACAAACTCGAGAATACAGCATTTTCTATAACCGTCCACCCCATGCCATTTCTCTATTTAATTTCTACACGTAAGGGGACTTTTTAGGTACCGTCTTGGTTTTGATAGGTAGCTTGGTTACACTATGACCAGAGAATGTATTATGTGTGACTACAGGCTTCTGAGTTTGCTGGGCTGATGACACAGTGATTAATTATGGTAAGCAGCTCTGTGTATACTTTAAGTGTCTGCTGTGGTTCTGGATGTGGACAGTCGTTTTACTTTCCAGGCACAGTCAGCCTCAGTAACTACACTCTTCACACTCCAACCTCATGGATTTCTTTTGCCTGCTGAAAGGCCTGCAGTCAAAGCCTAGCAGTGAAAAATTCCCTATAATTAGTTTTTCATTTTTGCAAGATACCTTTATCCTCTTTTTATTAAAGAAAGATTCTTTTTGTGGCGAGCATATAGAGAGCTAGCTTGGTGGTTGTTTACTTTTAGCTCTTCAAAGACAAGATTCTATTTTCCTGTTTTTTACCTTTCTGTTGCTAAGTTAGCCGTTATTTCTCACACCTGATCCTGAGAACAAACAGTGTTTCCTGTCTTGTAATTTTTATCACTGTAGAACAAATCACCTTAAAATACACTTGAAACACATGGTGGTCAGTTTCTGTGGATGAGCATGCAGCAGACAGTTCTGCTGGTTGTCTAGCTCTGGGGCCTGTTATAGAGTCATTGAAAGCTGGAATGGAGGGGCCCAGCTCCATTAAGTCTCAGTCTTTGTAAGCCTAACCACACAAGTGCCACTTGTTGCTTTTGCTATATTGTTAGACAGAAGCAAACAAGTGGTGAGATTTCAGGTGTCAGAATCACAGAAGGCTCGATCTCTAGGAGGCAGGACTTCTGGGAGCCATATCACAAGCTCAAGAGGTGTCTATATTCCTGTCAGGATGCTTTAGCATTGGTGTCTTTGTTGCAGATCTTCAGTAGTTTTACAAGGCATTCTCCCCTTTGATTTATACTGTTCCAGGTCCACTGACATTTTCTAACTCTGTGGCTTTGTGTTTATCTACCAAGTGTCAGAAACTCTGGGCCGGCAGACCTTCCAAACAACGTCTGCTTGACTGGAGTCTAGGAAGCAAATATTTGAAGGATGCCCTCTCTTCTAATAAAGTAGTAAGAGTGTGCTGTGGATGTGGCCCAGTGACCCAGCATCTGCCTAGCACGGGAGGGGCTCCAAGTTCCATGTCTACAGTTTTGAATAAATGGGTAAATGTACAGATGTGTGTGTGCATTTTCCACTGACAGCAGGAATGGTCTCTCCCAAGGCCTTTCTCTTTGGCTTGTAAATGCCTGTCTTCTCTCTTAGTCTTAGTGCAGTTTTTTCTCTGAAGCTATGCCCAAATTTCCTTTTTGTAAGGGTTTTAACGACATTAGAGTCCACCAAAATATCAAGGGCCCCTTTATATTATCTTACTTATCTCTTTAAAGATCTCTAAGTGAGTTCACACTCTAAAGTACCAGAGGTTAGGATGGGTGCATGCATTTGATGGGAGGCATGGACACAACTCAGTCTACAGTACCTGCCAAATGCCCTCTTACTCATAAACATGCTTATCTTGAATTGCTCAAAATAACGTCTCCAAAAAAGGTAAAAACTATGCTTTCCCCCCCAAAGCCTGCCAAAGCTGTAAACACGTTGACCCTGTTGGGGTCAATGTGTTAGTTTTGAAAGCTTTGTTTATACATGTTGAGATAAAATACAGTGTCATGTGCTCTCCCTTCCAACTGTAAAGACTTCCCATGATGCAATGGAGAGGTCCTGAGGTGTAACTACACACAACTCAGTGAGGGAGGGTGGAGTGGGTCTACTCACGCCTCTTCAGTGAGGCAGTAAGCCTATCAATACAGTAAGATAGCATGCAGCATTCCTCCCCTCTAGTGACTCAGGTCGGTCAAGTGTGCAATGCATGCTGGCCATGAGACTCCAATCCTTGAACACAATGGGCAAGAATCTGCAAGCAGTGGCCATTAGATACCCGAAGGAGGCTTTATTTTCTTCAGGGACCCAAGTAGCTGGTGGGAACCAACCTTAGGGCCTGCTCTGTCCATATTTTGCTTTCTTCTTCTCTTCCTTTGTTCCTAACATGCTTTCCTGAGAAAATCCTTAATCATGTATTACCCCTGACCTCATATACAGGTAAGGCGAAAGGCACAGAATGTTATGTATGAAGATGGTGATGTCATTAAAATTCTTTTGATGAGAGACCTGTAACAGCAAATGCTCTTACACATGGTGTTCAGTGTAGGCTGATCTAAGATGTGGGCTCTGTGTCAGGCCTGTCTCTAAGTCATCCACACAATCCCTGGAGGACTATGTTTACATTGTCATCTGTAAAGCCAGTGACCCCTGACATGTATTTCCAGTCCCCTCCAGCCTTTTGAATTCAAGTCGTCTATGTGCAGTAGGATATCTCAAAAATGTCTGACCAAAAGGGAAGACTGGATGGTGTGCCCCAAAGTACACTAGAAAAATTATTCTTTACATTGAGGGTTTCCATTTGAGTGACTATGAAGCCACACCACTAGCTGTTCAACAAAAGTCTGCGGGTTTCTCTTGGTTACCCCATCTACGCTCACAATGAGCC
Source organism: Rhynchomys soricoides (assembly GCA_019843965.1). Taxonomy (NCBI): domain Eukaryota; kingdom Metazoa; phylum Chordata; class Mammalia; order Rodentia; family Muridae; genus Rhynchomys; species Rhynchomys soricoides. Next base: position 2,453,081 of record JADRCH010000028.1, on the reverse strand, counting down.
CACAAGCAGATCTGGTGGGCTCTACTTCCAACATATGCCGATTCAACTCTGTTTGCACTGATGTCATGCTGGTCTAGGTCAGCAGCATCAGCCTAGATTGCTGCTCAGCACCACCCTTCTCCATTCCTTCTCTCTCAGGTACTCCCACACAGCAGCAAGGGAAGGCATTTATAACTGTAGACTCAATCTCTCATTTGCAAACAAAGATTCCACAGCTTTTACAATGCACATCAAGTAAAGCTGAATTCCTCCTGGGGCCTTGTGGCCCAGACACATCTAACCAACCCTGTTCACCCATGGCCAGTCTCACTCCATTCTCCTTTTGGATCTGGGGCCCAGCACCACTCCTGGTGCTTGATCAAAGGCAGCCATCCAGTCCTAGGACTCAGCACTTTTCCCCATCATCCTATGGGGCCTACTTCTGTTCTTTTCAGCCTTCTGTGCATATATGACTAAACTCAGGAAGCACACCCCATTACCGTCTGATTTACTTTTTCCTGCAGTTAGTGAAACTCCTGTTTGGTGGTGTGTTTACCTCTTAGCAGAATTCCCGTCAGCCTCGTGGGAATGCTGCTTCACGAGGGAAGGGACCATGACTGTCCTGTTCACTCCTGTCTCTGGCCTTCTGAGGGGAAATGCAGGTTCAAGTGGCTAAGCACTTTACTCAAGGCTATATAGCTAGCAACAAGTACAGCTGTGAACTGGACTAGGTTTTTTGATTGTGAAATCTACAGTCTTCATGGTTTCCTTTGTGTTATGTCTTGGGCGACATGGCTGCCTGTTCTGCCACAGTAAACTTCCATGCTTCCAGGAAAATCAGCCACATGACTTTCTCATCCATTCTTATCCAGTTAATTATACTGATTAGTTGTTAACATCTACTGCTGTGTGACATTGGGCTGTTTTGCCAAGTGCTCTGATTCAAGTTCTTATTCCTATAAGTAAGCACTTTCTATAATCATCTGTTTCCGTCCTCAAGGGCTCCAGCGAGGTGGGTGGTGCTATGATCCAGATTTGCAGTGTTGAGAATCACAGGAAGCTCATGCAATCTGTGTCAAGAGTCTGCTGACAGAGCAGGACCCTAGCTCCCAGCTCACATGTTGCATCCGTGTTCTAACTGGGGACCCAAGCTCCTGCTTTAGTGATGGAAAGTAAGCAACACACACACACACACACACACACACACACACACACACACGCCTTCAATCCCAGCACTTAAAGGTGGATGTGTGAGTTCAAGACCAGTCTAGACTACACAGTGAGTTCTGGGCCAGCCAGGGTACACAGTGAGACCCTGTCTCAAAAAAAGAATTATCAAAAACTTAAAAAAACAAAAAAACTTAGTCATGTCCATGGGTTTTCTCTGGCTATGAGAAGAGCGTGACAGAGGGATGGAGGAGTTAACAGTACAGTCACCATATGTACAGAAGAGGCTTGGCTTAAAAATTCATATATACTGTAGACAATAAGTCAAACTTGTGGAGTCAAACAGGATGTAGTAGTTGATCTCCAAATAAGTATGTAAAAATGTACAGGGGAGAGGGGAACAGCGTTGTGCAGAGGAAAACGACCCCAGAACCTTGAAAGCAGGGCTAGAGACTGACGGGGCTGAAGCGATCAGAACCTTGGACAGCACCAAGAGGCCTTTTGGCTCCCTCAATGGACTCTAAGGGATGCTAATGTGAAGACCAGTCCTCCGCCTCTCTGCTTTTAGACTCATCTGACTTGCTGCACTACAAAGAAAAGCCTGTTATGTGCAAAACCTATGAAGATGGGGTAATTTCTAAACAGGTTTTCCTCCTACAGAAATGGCTGGCTAGCAGCTTTAAATTTTTCTGTTCTAGGATAGAAATTAAAAGATAGTAAACAATTTAAAAAAAAAAACCAATATATTTATATATCATTTAAATGCCAGGTGGCGTTATGAAGCACTTCAAAGGAGAAGAGCTTTAAGACACACAGGCGGAAGTCTGAGCTGCAGCATGCTAACAAGTAGTCCTCCTCATGCCCCCCTCATCTCTCTGTGCCTCCTTCTGTGAGAGTGATCTAATGGACCCGAAGGGAGCACCGTGCTTGGATTCTGAGATACTGAACAAGTTATGCACCTTAAACAATCCCCACGCAACCATGGGACACATGGACAACTTCTAACAGGACAGTCCTAAAATTGTGAAAACAAAGTTTTAAAGTCTCTCCTAGAATGCAAGAGCAAATACTCGGCCTTACTACGGAGCCTAGAAGCCTTTCTTTTCTATCTGTGAAAATGAAGTAGGCCAAACGCTTTGTCAGTTTGCTCTTGAAAAAAAATATGGTCACAAAACTCACTGTGACTAGTCTTTAGCTTTACAAATTTTGTGGGGCTGCCCTGCTTCCCACCCCCACAAAGGGCTGATTGAGGTGGCAAATTAATCCTCTGCAGCGTGTAAAACAAGGTTCTGGGAAGCCCCAAGCCCTTTGGTAGAGCACAGGGAGGCTGTTGTGCTCAGCTCTTCATCTCCAGGTAATCAAAAGGAGCCACAATGCAGTCATCAGCATGTTTTCACTCAGCAAGGCCCACACTTCCTATTTAGAGCACACAGCCATGCCCCATTGTGCATTCTCACAAGGCTCCTTTTATTTATTTGTGTTTGTTATTATATGGCGCATACCGACATGTTTGTGTGACTCCACTGGTGTGTACACACCCATTGAGAGGAAAAAAGAATGTCTATTGTAAACTTGTTAAAAGGAGAAAGGGACCCCCACTGTTTTCCCTTTGGCCAGACCTCTATGGAGAAAGGATTTTAACTCTTGGTGCCCCAGAAGGGAATGGCTTCTTTGTGAATTTTACATTTTGCAATGGCTGAACATCTCAAATGCATCTTAACTGCCCTAGGCTTAGAATGTGAGGTTTCATAAGTTACACAGCTCACATCGGAGAGTGAGCTATGTATGGGGAAATTGTTATTTCATCAATAGCTCGAGCCGTTCTGATAAGGCAAGGTAACTCTGGCCATGGAGAAACTTACAAGGACTCCATTTTAGAATGGTATTTTTGTGAAGCTTTTGGTTGCTTCTTTTCTGGTTTTACTTTTGGAGTATAAACAAGAACCATGCGACTCTCTGGACAGTTTAGTTTTAAACACGCTCGTTCAGGAAAACAATGGTAAGCTCCCACACACGACCCATCAGACCGTGGTGATTTTATTAGTGATTCAAGTAGCTACATAGAGTCCAGTGCCCTCTGTAGTCCAGTTTTGCCTGCTACAAAAATAAATCGAAAGCTAGCTAGATACCAATATATCCTTGCTCCTCCAAATTACCTTTGTACTTATGGCAAGAAAGCTAAAACCAAGTAGTCTTTGTGTGACAGCCATACTTTTAAGCAGAAAATGATATGGATGTCCCTTTCACATGAGGCACAGCACACCAGAGGCACTGCACATCAAACAGTAAATAAAAGATTCCTTTCTGTGTCAGACAGCATGAATATGGGCGAGGTGTCAGCATTGCTTTTATATGGAATTCTTAACTCTAAGTCCACCTGGGATGCAAACAGTTAAGTGGCCACATGGGTTTTCCCCCATTCTCATGGCCTTTCTAAGTTCCAAAGGACAGGGCTCAGTGACAATGCAGTGCATGGAATGAAGAGGGAGGGTTCTCAAATTAATTAACTGGAAATGAGTCATGTCAATGTTTTGGAAAGGCAGAAGGGGAGAAAAGAGATTGGTAGAATTAATCACAGTGAGAAACTTACTTCAAGTGCCCGCCGGAGTTCAGAAACCCAATGAGAAGCCGAGAATCAAAGGGATGGAGCTTACTTGCCATCTGAAAGGATGTACAGAATCCAACCAAGGTCCCAGGCTTTGTGGAGTAAGGGCTGCGCCCACAAAGACGTTTATTACCGACTACAACACAATGTGTATGACTGGAAAGCGAGTTCTACCCAGAGGGACAAAGGTGGGGCAGACAGTAACACTTACTGCAGAGAAATAAAACATCCACTGGTAGCTTACACACATTAACTCTAAAGGACGGGGAGGCTCCGCATCTGTGCCCTACATGTCTGATACTTGTGATTTCATACACTGCAGAGATGAGAGGTCCGTGAGATGGAATCTGAACGTGTTCAGACGGAGAGGGCATTCACTAAGGAAAAAGCAGAAAGATCATCATAGACACAGCACATCTATTTACAAGAACCATCAGACAACGGAAATTGCAGAGTCGTGCATGTGTCATGGTCACGGGGAATTGGGAAGATGCTTAAAGGACATATGCATCAGCACTCAAACCCTTCAAGGACCTCTGCGCCTTAAAGGAAAGCCAAGTTCAGGTCAGGAGCTTGTTTCTGCCGTGAATACATTTTAGCATCTTTTGTATGTCATGCTCTGCATGAGTTGTAGTTTCAAGCAAATGGCATCATAAAGCCTGACCAAAAAGTTATTTGCAGTGCTATTCACTGCTGTTGGTAAATCGTGTCAGAAGGCAGCTTCTCTTGTCTTCCATGTTCTCTACAAAGACCTCTGACTTCCAAGGTCACAGAGCTGCAGGAACAGCTTTCTGGGAGAGACTGAGGACAGCTTACAGAGGGTACTTACAGGTGGGGGGATGTCATTATTGGACTTCAGAATCAGTTTATCCCCACTCTTTTCAACTTCAAAGCCCATTTTCTTCAGTAGGGATGCGTCCGCCAACCCCTGCTCCTCCATCTTGGCAATAAAATCTTGGTTTTGGCCGTTGTCTTCAGTGAGATTTCGTACAGCATACACCACCCACTGCATCATAACTGGAGCCAGAGTAAAGGAATTTAACAGAAAACTTCCCTGTTTTGATAACTCTCGTGACTGTTAGAGGTAAACAGTGGAGGTGTACAGGAATACTAATGAGATCTTCTAGAGAGGTAGAAAGAAAGAAATATGCACTCAACGAGAAAACCATTTAAAAAAGCCATGAAAGTGCACATGTGCTTGTGGGTCCAGCATGGGATCCAGTGACCAGGCCCAGAGAATGGCTTACTGAGTATCTGATGAACACACACACACACACACAGACACACACACACACACAAACACACACACACATTATGAACACAGCAGTACATGTGCACTCCTGGGCATTATGTCAAGTAAATAGGGAGGACAAGAGGAGCTCTGCAGACAAGTAAGAGGCGCTGGGAAAAAAATCAGACAGGAAACTTGTTCTGTTTAAAGTGCAGTTATCAGTAAGAATGGTTTCCTAGGAGTCACCGTGGAATTTCTCTCATTCAGTATTTTAGAGACAAAGCCTCAGCTGTGAAGGATTTGCTGGGTCCAGTGTGAAACACTCATGCTCTGAAAGCACATGACCCTCACTGGCTCCCCATACCCAGGCCCGCAAATGAAATGCCTTGCATGGTATCCCCACCTCTGATAGAAGCTTGGGGTCACATTACTGCATTATTCATGATGACTTAGGTGCTAGGAGCTGTCTAACTCATAAGAACTGAAAACTGTGACTCTACAGCATCCTGTAAGACAGACACTACTGAGGACAGGCTTTTTCCCCCTTCACTCTGGTCCAGAAGGAACCAAGGGAGCCTATGCAAATATATTTTCAGAGAAATAGGCCTATCTGCTCCTGATCAACAGAGTCAGAATACTCAAATCTGGAGGGCTGGGGACAGAGACAGTGGTCCTGTGTGCTTGCACAACATGGCATTCACTGGGTCATGGCTTTGATTCCCAGCGCACACAAGGAAGGGTCCTTTTCCTGACAGTCATTAGATACACCCACTCAGGCAGTTCCAGAGGCAGAGCAGGTGCATGTGGCTCTAAATGGTGTTGGACGGAGCTTCTGGTTTTGCCCTAGGCTTCTCTGGCTAAGACACTTCTAGATTTCCAATCAGATGTGAAATTCAAGAGAAGCTGTCAGAATTAATCCTACAGTACTTAAAAAATGAAATAAACTGTTTCTCTCCAGTTCAGTAACAACCTTACAGGAAAGTAAAACTTGAACCTATTCACTACAAAGACTCAAGCATTCAAAGCAGGGCACCATATGCTCAGGGGTATTAGCAGGCTTTTCAAAGGTTGTGCTGTCCTGTCTCTATCACCCAACCCTGGCTCATAGCCCTGTGAAACCCTTCTATACCACCCCAGGCCAGCACCTAACCATGACCCTTTTCTCTGGCTGGCCTCTCTCAGATCTTCAGCATAGGGCTGGGCTCGTGTTTGTGGGACTATGTGGCCTGCACAGAGCCTGACACAGAGAAGAGTCCTACTTAGCAGTTTTGAATAAATGAGTGAATGATCTGTTGGTCTTTGAAGGTTTATCACTGAAACCACTTGAGGGTATCAATGGCTGAGCGTTTCCGAAGGCAAAGAACAGACGCTGTGCTTGCCAGCGGATGTGGAGTCTGCTTATCTCCGCCTTGCCGGACACTGTTTTCACCTGGCAATCTGTCTGCCGTCTGTCATGACAAAGTCCAGCTCCTTTATTAGGTTCTGCTTCTTTTCTGAAAACCGAATCCCACAAATACTGAAATAAAACCTGGATTTGCATTCCCCCCCTTCCGCGGCCAGTGAGTCCCCTCCGCTGTGCTATAATAGAAAATAAAAATAACATTTGTGGTGCCAGACACTCCCAACACAAGAAGTAATTTCTGGACAAATTATTTGCTCCGACTCTTTCTACACCTAAGTTGACACTATCATTATTCAAACCCATCTTTCACTTTTTATAGAGAGGAAGCAGCAATTACAAGGAGAAGGGCTAAAGGAGCAAGCATTTTCGGCATAGACATAAAGACAATGTATGAGGCTGGAGGTGGGGCTGGCTCACAGGCAGAACCACCTGCTTTACATGACAGGGCAAGGCATGTTCTCTGTTCTGGAACTTTCTAGCGATTAACTTAAAGATGTGCGAACCTGAACAAATTTGAGGTTGCTAAGAGCGCCTGCAATCAAAATGCCTTGAAGGCCAAAGAGCAAAGGCATTATGTCGTTTCTAAAATTGGTAGTGAAAAGTGCCAAGATGTGAGAGTGCAGGCAGTGGAGGGACTGGAGAGAACTATCATAAGAACTTACTGGAGCCATCACCTCAGCACCTGTCACTTAACTGTGCGGGTCGGTTCTCTTCATACACCCTTCCTTACATTAGTTCTGGAGCTTGGGCTCAGGCTGATAGGCTTGCAAAGCAAGTGCCTTTACCTCCGATGAGCCACCTTGCTGGCTCTCTTTCCCTTTTTTATTGTGTTTGCACACGGGTCAACATACATGATACATGTGTGTGGGAAGCACACGTGTCATGCTGCATGTGTGGAGATAAGCATTGCTGCACAACACTCTGGTGTTGTGACCTAAGCCACAGTGAGCACAGTAGCAGTTAGTGTCATGCTGCTGCTGCTGCTGCTGCTGCTGCACCAAGAAGGGGGAGGAGCTAAGAACACCTGTGCTAGCTGGGCACTCCATGGGTCCCTGCTCTATGGAGTTTAGTTCTCTCTTTCACTTCTATGTGAGTTCTGGGATCAATGCTGTTATTTCTTTACAGTGAAAACATTCAACTTCTTGAAACTTCTACTGTTAATTAGTCACCCTACTATGCAACAGCTCCCAAACTTCTTACTCCATCTGACCAGAACTCAGTACTCATACATGACACAAACAAAGTACTCATTCAGAAGACGGGAGTAGAAGAGAGAAACACTGTAAAACACAACCGTAAGAGCCGTCTGATCCTTAGCCCTAGGTCATGAATATGCATGGACTCCTTGTTAGTGTGTGGTGAAAGGCTGCAGCCTGAGTAGTCAGTGCAGACCTAGACTGTCTTAAGTGTCACAAGGGAGATTAAAACAAGTCCCAGTTAATATTCACATTGGCCTCTTGTTCCCCCTGTAAAGGAACAGGGAACAAGAAAGCGTGGGGGAGAAAATTCAACATCTTCTAAAGTCTCTAATCCTACCAACACTTGAAGTCTTTTATTGTGTGCTTAGCTCCGGAGAGAGCGCTTCTCCTGTTTCCATAGCTACTACAAATAGAAGGCATGAGCCTGTTTGTCGCAAAACTGCCATGAAAAGGGCCGCAATCAGCACCGGAGCTCTTCTGCACAACACTCTGGTGTTGTGACCTAGGCCACAGAGACCACAGCAGCAGTTATGGCACAAATACTGCTGCTGCACTAGGACGGGGAGAACACCTGCACAGCTGGGTACTCTGGGTCCACGCTAAGCCTGAGGCTGTGAACAGGTTAGGTGGCTCAGTATTAGTGGGTTTGTAGGTAAAACTTCACAAACTACTTAGTACCAACCAGCAGACTTATGGACAAGTCAACTTTAAATACAGTCAGCTGAGTTAAAATGCTACTTGATAAGACAGGCTTCATCTGCTATAGGCAGAATGTTTCTAGGAATCAAACCCAACAACACACTTCAAGTCCAAGGATGACTGTTGTCAAGGCTGGAGCTATGTTTAGGAGCCTGCTGAGAATGAGGCCTGGCAAATAACTGGCAAGAAACAGTGAAGTCATGCATTTCACATAATTTTCATATATGTTAAGGAAGCAACTTCAGTATCTAAAAGTTCAGTTTTAACCTCCATATGGCCAGGACCAATCCCACGCAAGTGACCTGTGCTGCTCTGAGAGTTAAGTGGTTGTGAAAACAGCAGGCTAAAGCAGCTCGGGCCTTTCCTGTGCTGCCCTCACACACTGACCTGTGGCCTCGGATACTCTAGGAACCAATATGCTAAACAAGCACAGGTTAGGAAAACTTACATTTCATAGATAGCAATTAAATGGCAACGCTTTTTACTTGAATTTTGGGATATACATGTACTTCATATAATATCTGTCTATGTATATCATATAGTAGTTCTTCTTCACCTACATAGTATGTTGAAAAGCTAGTTTAGACAGTGAGTCAGTGAAGGAACGGGATTTACGTGCATACAGCTTTGCAGGGGCTACTGCTATAGGGGAGACAGCAGGATGGAGATCTTCCAATAAACTGCACTGTGAGAAGGGAGTCAATGACAGACCAGGGCCTTACGAACCATGCTGTGAAGGGATTTTCTGAGGACTAGAGTGAAGGATAAACACCTTCATCACAATTAACTGACATCCTTTCAAACTGCAAACTGAGGCTTTGGAGCACAGCAAGCAGTCCCCTTGTGAAACTGCTCTGGAAATGGTCTACATTACTAAAAACAAATGTGCTTATTTCCTTCATACAAAACAAGCAGAACACAGGGGTACAGACCAGGATCAGAGTGTGCTCAGTGGGTAAAGGCATCTATTCTTCAACAAAGCCAAAGGTCCCTCTGCACAGGCCGACCATTCCTAGACATCTAGAGATATTTCGGTTGCGTTATAAAGTTCATTTACACCACTGTTAGCTTTTATCATCAACACTCACTCACTACACACTATTGTCATTCAAACACTACAGAGGAAGCCTTAACGGGGACAGATCCTCCTGCGCTCCTTGAGCGGTGCTGAAAACAGAGTATGTAATAGCCACCTCAAACCGCCCACACTGGCCCCAACACTGCTCTAAAGCGTCAGGCTATCTGGTGTCGAACGTTCTTCTGCAGTTTGTATTTTTAATACAAGGGAACATCTATGCTCCAAGCTTCAGTAAGTGCTACATGTGCCGTTTCATGGTTTGCAGCCCGTTGTTTTAACATTAGCTAACAAATCACAGCTCAAATCAGGTGAGTATACCTGCCAACTTACTAATTAATGGCTCACTGCCAACGCCCAAAGCGGCAAAACGGGAAAACAAATACAAGAGGATGGGAAAGAAAAAAATATCACATTTGTGAATTATAGGTCAAAATATGAAGAATACTGAATATGTGTTCTTAATACTTGCTATATTAATGTAGCAGGTAGCTTCTGCCTCTAGGGAGGGGAAAGGCACCTCAGAACTATCACTCTTTAGAGGCTAGGCACTTTTCCTGCCCTCTCCAGTCACAAGGGAGACAGGAAGAAATTTCACAGAGATGTGATACTACAGAGCTCTCAACTGCCTGAAGAGCACCGTCACAGAGACTTGCTCCTCTGTGCACAGCCCACACCGGTACGGTACTTGAGAAAGGAAGGCCACATTCATTACCTTTACCACACACAGCTTACTTTTCCTAGAGTGACCTTTAAAGGTGAGGTGAGATACTGTTTCCAGGGTTCCTCCTCAAAGCCCACACATCTCTTCACCTTATGAAAGCTCTCACTTCCTGATAGCATCTGTGGGCAGGGTGGGGAACCAAGCCACATACCGCCCTCTGTCTGGACCCTGGCTGGGTTCCGGGCCTTCTCCTTCAATTCCAGATGCACATTGTCCAGCATCCAAGATGAGAGAGAAAACCTACCGTGGGCCCATCCAGCTGGCAGTGAAGTCATGGGAAGACGACATTCTCCCCGCCAGGCAGTCATCATATGCACAACCCACTCCAAACGCTTCTGTGGCAGGCAAGGGCTGTGCTCGCAGGTACCTTGTCCTCACGGGGTTTTAGTGGTGAAGGATCTTAGAGCACTGAAACTAATTTTGTACATTCCATATTCTGGGATCCTTCTTACTGCCCACTTCAAAGCAGAGCGTGGTACAAAGCAGGCACAGTCTGGCATCCCTATCACACTACAGGTTTCAGGATCAGAAACAACCAATACCACTTCTAACCCAGACCACACCAAAGGGCTCTGGGGCCACAAGTGGTTCCATTTGTATTTGGGGCAGCACTCTGACGTCACTTCTGAGACTAAAGGGGCCGCTGCATGCAGCACACTGAGAAGTGTCCAGCACATGCACTGAACACAGGGCAGAAGAAGTGCCCTGGAGCCCATTGGGGGTGTTTTCCTCCCTGTGCACCCCCACTCTTGAAAAGTATGTTGCTTACCAGTCAGACTCCTGTTGTACCTGAGCTGTGGCCTTTGGTACGCAGAGCTTAAGTGATTTAACTAGCCACAGACAGCATGCTCAGGGCCTGTGTCAGATTTGGGCTGTGAGATACTAAGGAACACATGCAGATGTACAGCACAAAAGCATTAGGCTTCCGAAGAAAACAATGCGCAGGACTTCAGTCATACCCAGGTCCCCAGTAACAGTGCCATGGCTGAGCTTTACTGCCTGGAAGAAGAACTCAGACAGAGCAGAAACACAGCAAGGCCCCTGTGCTGGGTGAAGATTTGTTTATAAAATGCACAGTACTCTGGAGTAGAGAGACATAAGAAAAGTTGCTTCATTTGTATCCATTCAGAGAACACTACCACTTCCAGTGCAGGCAAGGCTTTGTAAGGAGAATTCTCTTCAGTGTCTCTCACCCACATGCCAAGGCCAAGAAGGGAATGGTCAGTGTCTCAGCACAGAACAGGAAAGATAATAATAAAAGTAGCAGCAGACTCACCTCCAAGGTGGTATCTGACTGTAGCCGTTTTGAGTACTTACTAACCCTATGACTGTCCTCATCCTACTGAAGAGGTCGTGTAACCTGTCCCATGTCCTGCAATAAAGAGAGGTGAAGCCAGGGCAGACGCAGGCAAATGTGGCTCTGGCACTCACCTCACATGTCAAAGCCAGATAGCGAAACGCATGCCCTTGGAGACTGAATCCCCAGAAGCAGGGCACACTTTTGTCCTAGCACTCTGAGTTTCATGCCCTGCCTTGACATTAAGGAGGAAGGGAAGAATAATCGAGTCTGAGACTTGAAACAGTCTCTTTTACTCAAAAAAAAAAAAAAACCAAAAAAATAAAAAAAACAAAAAAAACCAAATGACAACACCAATCTGCAGCTAGCATTCAGACCAACGGTCTCTGTAAAATACTTTTAGAGCTAGCTAATAAACTACTGTTCAAAATGAAATGCAAAAGTGGAGTAGAAAAGGTAATCCCATCTAAATTATAGGAGATTAGTGTTGGTCTAGCACTAATGACATTTCAGAGCTAATAAAGTATAGCCAAGGGTCAGAAACAGTTCTGAGCTAGGAAGGATTAAATAAAGAACACAGACAGCAAAGAGCTTCTGGTGGATTTGAGAGAAGACAAGACACGGCAGGTATCAACGAGCCAGGAAAATCCCATCCTGCGAATGCTGGGGGCCTGGGCATCTGGCACCCTCTGTCCTTGGTGATATTAATAGTCCCCTGGGGGCAAAGGGGGCTGGTTATGGGCCACATGGCCATGTGACATGTTGCTTCTGGCCCTTCCCCTCTCAAAAGTCTCTAGGAAGTCAGCAGTCAGAAGTGGGTGAACCCAAAATCATACATGGGATGAGACAGAAAGAGGTGTCTGAATCATAATTAGGAGGAGGTGGCTGGAGAGCTGCACTGATTCTGTCTCTGCATGGGAACCTCTAAGCCTGCCTCCTTATCAGGGAGGAGCGAGGCTGCATCTTTTTAACCACCAAAAGGCAGCCTACAACAGCAATTTATGATATAAAAACAAGAGCCAATAAGTACCTCAGACTATTTTAAAGCTAGGTAAGTTGTAGTGGTGACATTACATTTCTAAAGTTTTTGATATTATATCTCTCTTAGTACTAGATATTTTGCTCTTGTTGGGGAATTAATTACAGGTACGACTGCTGCATTCTGCTCTTCCAAGTTCTTACTAAAGTCAAACACAACTCACCGTCTTTACTTCTCTGTGCATAGTTCAGTGGTATTAAATACGATTGTGTTATACCCATCTCTATGACTCTGTGTGTGTGTGTGTGTGTGTGTGTGTGTGTGCATGCACATGTGGAGGTCAGGGGATGGTGTTGGATGTTTATGGTTATTTTTATTGTTACTATTATTTGAGACAGGACCGCTCTCTGAATCTGAGGCATGTCATTTCGGCTAGGTTTGCTAGCCAAATGTTTGTGCTTGTGTAGCAGGCACCTTGCCCACAGAGGCATCTTGCTCACTCTCTCCATAACCTTTGATGTGGTAGGACTGAAACTCTAAGCATATGAAGCAGCAATGTTCTTTCCATCCCCCAAGCTGCCAGCAAACACCTTTCTACTTTCTATCTCCATGATTTCAACTATTTTAAGTACCTCTCACATGGAGGCAGAGACAACACATGTCTTTTGGGGACTGACTTATTTTGTGGCCTCAAGGTTCATGTATGTCATAGCATGTGATAACAGCTGCTTTCTTTTTCAGGCCAAGTAATATCCTGCAACACAAAAGACCACATTTTGCTTTCCTATTCATCCTCTGGGCAGACACCTAGGCTGCATCCAGACATTAGCAGTGCTGTGTATAGTATTGGGAAGGGCCCACTCAACTTTCTTCTTGAGCTCCTTTTTAGCAATAGGTCTCATGATGCTATCCAGGATGAACTTCAAGTCCTGGGTTCAAGTGATCCTCCTGCCCCAGCTGTTCAGCTTCCCTATTTCTGTAAGAATGGTTTATTTGCACTATTTATTGAATATACTGAAAATTCCCCACGAGACAGAAATCCTGTGACCACATACACAAGGGTTTATCTCTGGGCCTGAATTCTACTGTATTAGTTCAGATGTCTGTCTTTATGCTAATTTTCATAACTTAGATTCAGTTGCAGAATTAGGAAGCATGAGAACTCCAGCACATATTTCTGATGTTCCCCAAGATCCTATGAATTTCAGAACAGGTCTTCCCACTGAGCTGTATTAAATCTAAAGATGTACTAATATTTGGGAATCACAGACAGAAACAATAAGACTTTCAACTCGTGAACATGGTGTATTTCGGTTTCCTTACAGATTACTTTCCTCTCAAGACCATCTTTGTTGTATAAGCTTTCCCCTGCTTGGTTAAAGTAATTTCTCAGTATTTTATGATGCTACTGTAACCGGAACAACTTCTTTTTCACAGGGTTCACTAAGCACACAGAAATGCAGTTGTTTTTGATGCACTGATTCTGTATTTTAGTATTTGTAGAATAATTTATTAGTTGTAATAGTATTGTCTAGAACCCTTAAGAGTGGTCTATATGTGCAGCTAATCACCTGAACAGACAGGTTCGTTTCTTCCTTTCCAGCTTGGCTGCGCTTCATGCTTTCCTGCCTTGTAGCTTTGGCTAGAAGCTCAACAACTATGTCCCATAAGAAGTGGAGAGCCAAGCATCCTTGTTTTGCTCTTTGTCTTACAGGAAAGGGGTTCAGTCTTCTGCAGTGAACTGGAATACCTGCCAAGAACTTTTTACACAGCTTTTATTATGTTGAGATAGCTACAATGCATTTTAGTTTGCTGAGCATTTTTTACATGAAGGTGCTGAATTCTGTCAAATGCCTTATCTGCATCAAGAGAACCGGACATGTATTCTTTTCACTTGTTCTGTTAATGTAGTTTGCCAATATGACCAATTTAGGTGGAGTCATCCTTGAATTCCAAGACCAAACCCTACTGGATTATTGTGTATAAATCCTTTTTAATTATGCACTTGAATTCAGTTTGCTAGTATTTTCTTGAATATTTCTATTCAATATCCACAATAAATACAGGGTTGCGGTTTCTTATAGTGTCTCCCTGAACTACTTTATAAGGCAACGCTTCTTTCAGGGAATGAATTAGGAACTGTGACTCCGTCTTCAATGTTTGCTTAAAACTTGAGAATGGCCAGTGTTAGTTCTGTGGATGTGGAACTGACCAGGGAACTCCATGGGTCTCCAAGCTCCTTACCAGGTACAGGTATAGTCAGAGCCTCTGTTTCTTAGCAATTTAGTTTCCAATCTCTAGAAATTTATTTATTGTATACCAAATTGTTGGTATACAATACCAGAGCACCTTTATGATTCTTATTTCTACAGAATCAGCAATATGTAGTATTGTCCCTAACTTCTGATTTTAGTAATTTGAGTTTTTTCTCCTTTTCATAGTCCATGTAGATACAGATTGCCAGGTTAAAGAACCAACTTTGGTTTTTGTCACCTGACTTCATCCAGTTAGGAAAGTTGGATATGTTAATTATCTTTTAAAATCTACTGAGAGTTAATTTATGTTATGATAGTGGGTCTACCATGGAAAAGGCCCCAGAAGCATCTGCGGAAACAATAGTATGTATTACATTCTGCACATGCTGTAGATGTAGCTGGTGTAGCCCGCCATTTAAATTCTCTGTGCTTCCTCACTTTCTGACAGACTGTTCTACCTACCACTCAGAGTCAGGGACTGAAATAGACAACCATTAAGAAAAAAACTTTGGTTTTTTTCTTTAGATTAGAATTGTCAGTTTTTGATTCACAAACTTTAATGTGCTTTTGGTAAATAGTTATATTCATTTGTGATATTTATAATTAAGAAACCTTTTATATTTATTTTAGCATGTGCATGGGTGCATGCATGCCACAGTGTGTGTGTGTAGAGGTCAGAGGACAGCTTGCTGGAGTTGGGTCTCTCCATATACCAAAGGAGTCTCAGGGAAGGAACTCAGGTCTTCAAGTTTGTTGGGGAGTGGCCTTACCTGTGCAGCCACTTTATATTTGTGTCTTTTCTTGCTGTGTTGAATTTTTGTTACAATGTATCTTGTTCTTCACTGTCTTTTGTAATCCCTTTGGCTTCAGAGTACATTTTGTCTGAGGTAAACCACCACAGCTCTCATTATTTGCTTACTAATTTTTTCTATGCTTTTAACCGTTTTTGTCTCTGAATCTAAACAGTCTCTTATAGACAGCATAACTGGATCGCATTTCACCTATTGAGTTAAATACTCTTTTGAGAAGAGAATCTATTCCTATTTAAGTAATTATAAATAATAAAGGGTTCATTTATATCATTTTACTGTTTCCTGTAAGGTTTATGACTTTCTTAGCCATTATTTCTTTGGTGTATAGTTCATTTTTTTATGGTGAAAATTCTGAATTCTGTTTTACTTTCTTTGTGTATATTTTATACCGTGTTAGATTTGTGGGTATGATTTTTAACATTCTAAGGTAAAAACACTGATTTATAACAGTTTAAGTTAAGTGATATACCTTTAAAAAGCTGGGTTTTACAACTGTAACTGACTCAGTTTTACTATTATTTGGTTAATGCTAATAAAAACAATCCTTCCACACTGTACAGCCACAGCACACTAGTAATTCTCTTAAGTGTATTAGTGTCTTAAATTACACAGAAAACACAAATTACATAGAAAACAAAATGTGGCACATGATGCTGGTTTTGAAACATGAATGATTTACCTTTTTCAATTAATTTCTTCGTAGTGTGCTGGTTATTTGTTTGTTGTCGGCAACTCAACACAAACCAGGTTCATGTGAGAAGAGAGAATTTCAACTGAGAAGATGCCTTCATAAGACTAGCCTGTGGGCAAGTCTGTGTGACATTTTCTTGACTGATGTAGGAGGGTCCAGGAAACTGAGGGCAGATGCCATTCTTAGGCAGGTAGTCCCAGCTGGGCAAGCAATGGGAAGCAGGCCAGTAAGCTTTCCCCCACAGCTTCTGCTCCAGTTTCTGCCTGGGCTTCCTTCAAACATAGGCCATGACTAGAAGCATAAGCACAATAAGCTTCCCTCCCCGTGCTGCTTTTGGTCACAAGTCCCATCAAGCAATACAAAGTGAGCCAGAACATCAGGTTTCTAGGCCCACCTCGTAGGACCCTCTAATCTCATACTACAGGTCTACAAGGTCAGGCAATGAGGAAAAAACTCCTTTAGCCTATTTCTCTCGGAATATTTTAATTTCTCATGCTTTGAAGACCGACAAGGTACTTTTGGATGGTAGGGCTATAATCTCCCCCAACCCTTCCCCACAATGAATGCATCACCTCAAGAACAACCTTGAAGATTTCTGATAAATTTCAAATAATTTTTGTTGGTTGTTCTTATACATGACAAGACATTCTTCTCCTGCTACTTCTAAATGTCTCCATTGTTTTTTAAAAGTATGATTATAATATATCTCAACATGAATCTACTGAAAATTGTTCTTTGTGCTTGGGTGTGGTCTGTTTGTACACATGTATCTACACTCGGAAGTCAAATCAATGCAGGGTACCTTCCTCTGTTGCACTCCACCTTACTGAACCTGGAGTTTGCAGATTCAGCTACAATGGCCAGCTAGCAAGCCCTAGGAATCCTCTGGTCTCTGTCTCCCAGTAAAGGAAGTATAGGCAACTAACTGGCTTTTTACATGGGCCTGGGGATCCAAACTCAGGCCCTCATGCTTGAACTGCAAGGACTTTATACTGAAAAGGCTAACGAGTTTCTTAGATCTTCTCGTCTTGCTCATCCACCTCGGGAAGTTTTCAGCCATTATTTCATTACTCTCTCAGTCCCTTTCCTTTCCTGTCACACTCCAGCTCTACTGGTCAGCTTGGTCTAGCTCCTCACCCGTATGTTTTTTGTCTACCTTTTTCCCCAACACTGAAGTCTAGGGGCTTGGCTTCTGTAATTTCACCACAACGAATTAATGAATGCCAGCTCAATTATCTCTGGGAGAATGTTCAACCCTTTACAGGATCACACAAAATAGATTTTTCTCTTTTAACGCATTGGCCCTAGGAAAACAACTGTTCAGAGAATGCAACACTTCCTGTTAAGAATGACAACCTTAAAAATAAAATGGCAGTGAGTTACTAGTTAACAGTTCTGAATGGCTGTGGCTTGTCAATGTGTTGTCCCTTGTTCCTCTAAAGTCAGTTTAGGCAAAAATCCCAGCAATTACTCAGGGTCACCTAGAACATGTTTCTCTATCAGCTCCCCAGTCTCTGAAGTGTCTTACTAACTACATATTACTCACGGAAATAGTATTTCAGAATAGCAGTTTTAATGTTTTTCATTTCCTAAACATATCCAATCAGCTTTGTTTGAAATATAGGAAGCTAATGCAAAAAGAGAACACAAATAGTAACCCTGCAGAAAAACTGATATCTACGTATTACTGCTCTTATGAGACGAAGCCTGCCAGAAACTACTCTGTACTGCAGGTGTACTCCTCGCTCTGATTCTGCAGCTTGTCTGAAGGCAGATCTTCACCTCAGGGATGACAGCACCTGCGACACTGCTTCTGTGAAGCCACATGGAGAAAAGTACAGTAAACCATATCACACTGAACAGCTCTTCAGAAGCAGCCATTGTACTGGTGATTCAGCCTTGGTACTTTTGTTACACTGGCTATAAAGTACAAAGTTGAGACTTAAAAACCTGCTCTACAGACGCTATGCTCTTTGCAGAGAAACTGGGAGATATGCAAATATGTACCAGGATACTGACTATAATTCAGAAAAAGGTTCTTAAAAATAAAACACTACCAAAACATCTATTAGCCAGGTGTGGTGACAGGAGCCTTTAGCTCCAGAACTTGAGAGGCAGATGTAGGCAGGTCTATGAGTTTGAGGCCAGAGCCCCACATAAAAGGTCCTGATCCCCAGGATGATGTTGTGAATGTCTCAAAAACAAACAAACAAACAACAACAACAAAAAAAAAACCAAAACAGTACATTTATGTGTCTGTGCATGTCTGTGTGCACAGAGGTCAGAAGACAACCTGTAGGTGTTGGTGTTCTTCTACCATGTTGGTCCCAGGGATGAATTTCACATCACTAGACTTGGTGGCAAGTATCTTTATCAATGAGCCATCTTTTGGGCCTGAAGAAAGCTTGTTGGTTCTAAATTTAGAATGCCCTAGAAAATAACTAAGGTGAAATTCCTTAGGCATGGGCTTCCAATTTTGTTCTTTATAACTGAGACTTAGGTAATCTTTAGGAATAAGAGTAGACGTTACATGGTATCAAAGGCCAGACAGCTTTGCATTTGGTGGATACAGACATCCAAGCAAGTGGCTTCTACATCACTCTCACTATGCTCTGACCACAAACAGGATTGTGTCCTCAGATGTTACCACTCCTGGGCAGGTGAAAGGAAGGTGAGAAGCAGTCATCTATAGACTGAGTATGCTCCCTAACAACTGGCAGACTGGCATTTGACAGAAGTGAGAATCAGCCTGGAGACCCTTGGGTGAGAAGCAGATATAGCAAAGCTTGGTTCACTCCTGCACCCCAGAGAAAAGGTTGGCAGGCAAAGCAGGAGTGCACCCATTGTGCCTCTATAACACTTACTGCCACTTCTAAGACAGGCCAGGATGCACACTGTCTGCACACTACAAAAGCCTTTGAGCGATCTGAGCAGTGCAAGAAAATAAGGGCTCCGCATAGAAAGATAAAATTGGACGAGCCAGGCAGTGGTGGCGCATGCCTTTAATCCCAGCACTTGGGAGGCAGAGGTAGGCGGATTTCTGAGTTCAAGGCCAGCCTGGTCTACAGAGTGAGTTCCAAGACAGGTAGGGCTTACTGAGAAACCCTATTTCGGGAAAAAAAAAATGGACGAACACAGCATTGGAACATGACACCGACTGTATGGACTCATGTTGAGTGAGTTTGGTCATTTGCTAAAACAACCAAGTAAGGAAAGGTGACCTCCTTTTCTGACAGAGCACACACATGAGCATGTCCTGTGTCCTCTGGATTCTAAATTCCTGTTCTGGGTGCCAGTATCAGACCATCAGGAACGCTAGATGATACAATGCTTACTTTCCATCTACATGGCAGTAACCTGCAACCTTGTCAAGGGGGTTTGAAGGCAGAGGATACACACTGAGGGTCACCAGTGTTTTCCCAGAGGCCTAGTTTTTGCTCACTGTCTTCCCATAAGGAGCGTCTGCTTTCCTCTGCTCTCACCTTCTGTGCAGGCACTAACTTTTGGTAGATAATAAAGTTTGGTTTACATATTATCTCTTCACCGTTGGTTAGGAAAAGAGAATTTACATTTTTTGTTTGCATGTGGCACTGGCTGATCTGGAACCCACATTGTAGATCAGGCCAGCCTCAAATGCGCAGAGATCTACATGCCTTTGCCTCCCCAAGAGCTGTGCCACCATGCCCAGTGAGACTTTATACCTTTAATAAAAACTGATTTGTGAAAAAAATTCAGAGGTTTAAAGAAAAACAGTACTATTAAGATTCTGGTTTTTAATGTCAGTTCAACAATGGAATAGGGACTATGTGCTGGCCAGCTGCTTACTACTTACTGTAAACAAACAGCCATAAAAGTGTCTCTCCAGAGCAGGAAACACATACTTTAGCAACAAGACTTCCTAGTCATTAGCAGTGTCCCTGGAGATGTCCCCAGAGGCTCGGTACAGTGAAACATGGAAGCAGGGAGGCATGTGAGATTATTCAGTCACTGGTGAACAAGTCCACAGCTCCCTGCTGCCACAAGCCTAGCCTCTGGACTTTCCCTCCAACTACTTCTCTCTGATGCTATTTGGTCACTGTTACTAGCTGGGTTCCTCATGAAGACTCACAACAGACAAAAGCATTCCACTGTTTACTTGAATTCTCAAATTTACCAAGATAGGGTTGCAGTGGTTAGGGCTGTCACCTTGACAAAATCTATAATCACCTGGGAGACTGGCCCTGAGGTATGCCAGGAAGGGATTGCCTTGATTAGGTTGATTGGGATAGGTGGCTTGAGTCCCTGGCTACAACGAGGACTAAGTTCAGAAAGGAAACTGAGCAGGACACACATGGCTTTCTGCTTGCTGACTGGGTGCAATGTGACAGCTATTTCAAGTTCAGACATCAGACTGCCCTTTGAACTGTGGGCTTCCCTCTTCAGTTACACTCATCTTCAGGGCATTTCATCACAGCCATGGGGAAGAAACTAAATAAATGGTACTATGGTTCCAGTTTCCCAAAGCAGGGTTCCAAACTCCACAAAAGACTAGTTAAAAACTGTCAAGTTCTGCAGAAACCATCATTGCACACAGAGGGTTTCTCACTTTTTAAAGGCTTCTCTCACATATTAGTTACAATTTACAGACAGAAAGGTGTTGTGAAACACATTTTGGTCATAGTCCTTGGGGTCCATGGACTTCAGGATAAGGGACACACTTCAGGATTCAGGACCACAAAGACACCTGGGATGGGTTTCCTAGCAGAAAAGGGTGACTGATGAAGGCGTTTTATGTGAGTTGCTTAGGGACCATGACAGCAAACTGAGGCACTCAACCTGGCAGAGGGTGATCATGGAGCCATTCCTAGAGAAAGAAGACCTATATAACTCAAGTCTTAAAGGGTGACAGGGCTGCAGTACATCCTAAGAAGGCTACCAACTAGCACTCGGTTGCTGACCGCATTACTCTGGATCAGATGGCACAGGAAGTTTTACCAAGTGACTACTATGTACTACATGCTTGTCACCAGGATTAACACAGCACAGCTGCACCCATCTCTTCCTTAAGAAAACACTGTCGAAAGCACAGCCTCCAAGCTGAAAGAGGGCTCTCTCTGGGAATCTAGACTTTCTAATTGGGGCGAAAAATTTAGCCATGGAGTCAGACAGACCTGGACTTGCCCTGGCCCCAACACACATGAAATGGGAAGTTCTGATCTCAACCTCAACTTTCCAGCTTCCGTTTCCTGGTCTGTAAAATTGAATGAATCATTCCCAACTCTTATGCAAACTGTGCAAGACAATGGACAGGCAGGATGTGGCAAAAGGAAAACACGCAGTGAATGATTAAAATGTTTCAGCGCGAGGTGCAACAGACTCTGACACCTGCAGTGTGCACACTGACCCCTCTTTCATATGTATGCAACTATACACTCTCATTCAAATTCAGAACATGGCTAGCACCTCAGAAGGCCCCTGTGGTCTCTAACACATTCATGCCCGCAGCTCCTACAACCACTCTTCTGCCTATCAGAGGAATCACAAGGCACCGGTGTTTTTTATACCAGTTTCTATGGCTTAGATTATGCTAATGAAATTATCAATCTCTTGCACACAGCACAGTCTATTCTCCTTTACGGTGCTCCACGACAGGCACAGGCACAGTGGTTTCTTGTTTTGTTTTTTTATTTAACTATTGATAAACACCTAGTTTACCACAACCTGAGAATACTTAGGAATAATACTGCTGTGACAATTCTGGTGCATATCTGCCATCAGGCACATGCACATATTGGAGATCCACCCAGATGTGCACTGCCAGCTCACAGAGCAGATGTATGTCCATCAGTGTCGGCCAACACTGACAAATTATACCCCACAGCAATTCAGTAAAGCTCAGGCTGCTGCATGAATGCCCCTGGTATCAGTTTCTGTGCCAGACACTGGGATGGGGTGGTGGATAGGCTTCTTACTGTAGAGCTCCCTTCATGGGCATTGGATACCCCCCTCTCTTTTCTGAAGTGGCATGCCAAGTCTTTTGCCTGTTTTTGAAAACTGAATTGTCTTTTTAAAAAGCTGCTTTATGGAATACTTGCCATATTGCATCAGTCCGAAGTCAATAAGGCAAATAATGCTTCGGCCTTTCTTCAGTAGCAAGTGCTCCCAACTGGGAGTGTGGGATCTTGTTTAATGAACTCTGTCTCCCTCAGTAGAGCAATCATATCTCCCGGATTCTTTCTAGTGAGGGTTAGGACTGCCCTTGAATTAGCACTGCGGAACCGTGCAGGAGAGAGGCCTAGGGCACTCTGCAGCCCCACCTCCTCCCCATTAGCAGGGGACCCCTTCTCCTGAATGAAGGATCCTGGCAGTATTTCTGCAACCTCCCTGTTGCTCTGGATGTCAGTCTGGAGTGTTAGCACCGACTATAGCAACTGCAGATGAAGTTTGCCTTTCTCATAGGGACTAAGAAGCATAAGAAGACATGTATAAAAAAAGAACACTTATTTGTCAAGGAGCCACATGGGGTTATTCAGGACGCTTCATAAACACGATGGTATTTCAGTCTCTACAACCCAGGAAGGAGCAGTGGAGACTCACTGAGTTAGTGAAGGATGTGGGTGTGAAGTGGCAGAAAGTAAGTCCAGGTCTGTTTGGACCTGGAGCGTCAGACACATCTGCTGCTATGCCATCTTTCCTCAGCACAGGACATGTTATTATTTCTACAAAGGCTTACATTTATCCGCGTGCGTGTGTGTGTGTGTGTGTGTGTGTGTGTGTGTGCATGCACATATCACAAATGTAGTCTTTCAACACAGGGAGAGGAATTTAGATATGGAAATAGAGGGGGAAGGGAAAAGCATAGAATACACATAACAACTCAGCTTAGGCTCTCATTCTATCCCTGTCCCCACCCAATCCCCCCAATAAAAACAATGTACGAAAAAAACCCACATCAAGGACTAGCGATCAAAACACAGATCAAAAAAGAACGAAAAGAAAAACATTTCAAATAAAGTTCAGCTGTTTCTATTTGGGAACAACAAAAAAAAATCCGGCTTGCCACAATAAACTGACAAATGAGAAATCCACTCTGCGGTAGTGGAGCTGGAATTTTCCGATGGCACCAGCTACTCTGTCATTACTGTGGGTGACCCAAGAGGGAGTGGGGGCGATCGACAGCTGGGAGCTGGCTGGGCTCACATCCCTGACCCAGGAGTACCCCAGTGCAGCCCTGCAGAGTTAGGTTCCCCTCTGAGCCATGGCTTTCCCCTGGCAATGGAAATCCCTGTTAGTTGCATAAGCTGCTTCCAAATAGAACAACAACAAAAAACCTTCCTGCCTCAGCCCAACCCCAACCTCAACCTAGCTCTGTTATGCCAGCCTGATCTTCCTATCTGCAGGTGACTAAGGAAGCAGAGGTCTTTATAGTGATGCCTACTGATTTCTCATGGAAAAAGAATGGACATCTACAATAATCTCAGGCCCCACCAAAACACTTAGAGAGTGCTCAAGGACACCGTATAGCCAG
>JADRCH010000028.1:2345290-2420797 GCA_019843965.1 Rhynchomys soricoides | reverse complement strand
TCTCTCTCTCTCTCTCTCTCTCTCTCTCTCTCTCTCTCTCTCTCTCTCTCTCTCAGCAGTTTTTGGGTTTTCCGCCCACCAGATTCCCCTTACCAAGCTGCCTTGTCAATTGGTGTTATCATTGTTCAGGTCTGGTTTACAAAGCCATATTGAAATGGAGGGAAGGGAAGGTGGGCAAACCACAACTAAGGATGCAAAAAAAAAAATCCCTAAGGAAACCCTCTGTTTGTAAACTAATTTAAGAACATAATTTTAAAAAAAAAAAATAGTTTGAACACAGATACTGTACACAGGTGGACAATGATTCTGCCAGGAAATATGGGTTGTTAAATAAAAAGCCCAATACCAGGACACCACCTATGAGGTACCCCCTATGAATTGGACCCCAGAGGCCCCTAAAAAATTTCAGGCCATCGCCATTGATCTTAGAACCAGAACTACATGGTAAGACCATACTGTTGAAGACACGATGCACCTTTATTGCAGGATGCACAGAATTCAAGGAAGAAATCTTCCTAGTGACTAGGTTTCATAGTGCCAGAAGAGAAGGGACTTGTCAGCTGCTGGGGTAAGTGATATCCCTGCAGCTAACCCTGTCTGCTACTGTACCAGAGCCTGCCATGCAAGGCATGTCCACTGATACAGTAGTGCACAGAGGTTACAGACAGCAGTAACTAGCTGCTTTGGAGTTGGATCTGAGGCCTGCTCTACAGGAAGGAATTCAGGCCCAATACTACTGTAAACTTCATCAAGCCTCACACACGGACAAACGCTTTAATGTCTTTGGACGTGAAATGTAATCTCTGGATTTTCATGACTCCTGGAAATTTGATAATGAGTTAGAATTAGTATTCAAATATGGAATTCTCCTGTGGACATTTGATGATAATGAATTTAGGCCTCTCACAGGAGTATATCAGAATGGAATATATTATCTGCCCTGAGGCGAATGTGACTTTGGAGTTAATGAGATACACGTGTTGTTCTGACCCACTTAAGAGTCTCCTGGAGGCAAAATGTCCACCCTCACTAGTGGTTGATGAGGAGAAACACAAGGAGCAGCTTGGTGCTGGCAGAACAGCCAGAGAAGTGGAGGCAGAGTACCCCGACATTCTGAACTTCTTCCCGAAAGAGGACACTCCATGGCCTTGGGTGGTCAAAGGTGACACACTACACCAGAAGACCACCACAGAAAGTGCCAGCTGGCTTGAAAGGTTCTTGCTCTGTGCTGATACTGTATTTCCCAACTTCTCTAGGTCATAGCTACTGAGTGCCAGAGGCTGGCAAAATTCAAGTAAAGCCGAAGCCACAGAAATCCTATCTATTTGCTGTTTGGTGCTTTCAAAAATTATGACAAGAACTATTTTCATGCAGTCTCGTATCCTCCAGATGATGATAGCTACTCGCTTTAAAAGTGATTGTGAAGAAGACAAAACATCTTTGTAACTGGTCCCACCTATGTAAGCACTGCACCTCCCCTCCTTTACACTCACACCAATTCCCAACCTAAAGCATATAGAGATGAGAAAGGGAGGGTGTGAACATAATTACAGTATATGATAATTAACGCCTATGAGAGAAATAAACAGGGTGATCTAGTAGAGTGACTGGTAAGGTACTTTAGATGGTTGACAGAGAGACCTTCTTATAAAATGATAACAACTGTGCTGTGACCTTATCTATGACTGTGATCTAGCCACGAAGATGGGTCAGCTACCAAGACAGAGCAACCAGAAGCAGAGAGTGAGGCACACAGAAAGGGCTGAGTAACCCTGAGCCTGACAACCCACACCAGCATGGAGGCAGGCAGAAAGCCATTGGCAAAGGCTTGGCAAAGGCTTGAAGAACTTGGAGAACAAACAAACCAAACCTTAAAGATGGTCTAAAAGAGTGTTCTATGGACCAGCTGCACAATCATCAACTCAACTTGTTCCAATATGCCAACACCTAGACCCACCCCATTCAGAAGCTCTAAGGCTTAGGGCCTAGCAATGTCTATGATGCAGAAGTGTTTACTGTGACTTTACTGTGACTCCACATCATGTGGGAAGTTTTCAAAAGTACTGAGACTTCCATCCATATCCTAGCAGCTAAACCTGAATTTGGGAGATACACACACACACACACACACACACAAAATAGAAACTAGTAAGCCACTTAAGATTGGAATAACCTAGTTTAAGGTGTTGTTTGTTCACTGAAGCAGGATGCCCTTATAAGCCCCACCTGTCCCTGAACTCATGCTCTTCTTGTCTCACCTTCCCCAGTGTTGGAGTCGATTTGTGAGCCACCGTGCTCAGCTTTCGATTTAGATTTAACCCTCAAGAGCTGAGTAGAGAGAAAGAAGTACCACGCCCAGAATACCTGGGAGGAAGCTGCCGCAGAAGCAGAAGGCAAAGGGATGCGGGCTTGGATCACAGGCGTAAAGGGAAAGGAAGAAAATCTCAGGCTGACTCTTGGGAATTGCTTTTGGGGGGATGGGGGGGGGGCAAGAGCAAGGAGAAAACACCAAGATTCTAAGTAGCTAAATGACACTGGTGTCTCATTCCCTGAGACCGGGAAGAAATGCTGTGCTGGGCTGGGATACTAAGAATAGTCTTATGATAGGACAGATAGGTAAAGGAGGGATTATGGAGAGACAACGCTGAAGGCCATCTGAAAAACCACCTGAAACCCACTACTGTAGAAGCTTCCTAAAATATATCCATATATGAAAGAAAGGTGCTGGAAACCCCACCCCTATGCCCACTTTCAGTAACCTGGAGACAGCAGCAGGTCACGTCATCAATAGCTGCCCTAATACAACATATTTCCGCTTTTGAGGAAAGTTGAGTGTTCTCCTACGCGCATGTGCGTAAAATGGCAGTACCTCCTCTTCCTGCCCTCTTTCCCCTTCCACCCTCCCTCAGAGGAAGCCTCTGCATTCCTCCACCAAACAACTGTTCTCATGAGATCTGCTGCATGATGTGACTTTGTGGCATCCACCACTTAAGACAGGTAAATGGAGTCACCAAATAATAGTGGAAACAATGCTTCAAGTAGATATCTTATGCCACCAAGTAAAACTTCCATTGGCAGGAATGAGTTACATCTTACTGAATCGTTGGCCAAAGGAGTCTCATGGGATCCCCACCCTGCCAAATGTCACAGGCTCCTACCAAGGCTATCAGTTGCTCTGCACAACCTGATGGCAAGGCCCCCCTGCTGAAAACAACATTTGCTTATGTCATGAAACATGGGAAAGTCAAGCTGATGCTTTCTAAGCTTTACCCTACTAACTAGAGCTTATTACTGGAAAGTACTCTGCATACCACTGGAGGAAAAAGGTATCAGCATCACCCTGAGTGTACCAGCAGCACAAACGTTATGAGAGTAACTGACTTTTTGCTTGTATTCAAGGCCTACTCCATGAGAGGAAACCCATGCCTCACACGGCTGAAGTGGCCAAGAACCTTAGACTAGCTAAATCATGGACCTAGGGGGAAACTTAATACTTTATTTCTGCTAAAGGAACACAGCAATAAAATGATTCCTAATGACATACTGCTATACTCATAATTAAATAATAAAAATTTTACTGAACAGTGGATTACTTGGCCTTGTATTAGTAGAAAGACTGAGCATTTTCCCACCAGCTTAGGTTTTCTGAACTAAATGTTTTTAGAAATAAAGGCTTTGACAATAAAATCTCTCACCAATTGATATATACCAGGGTCATCCTTGGAGGGAGTTGAAACTGAGCAAGGCGGAATCAACAGGGCACTAACTACGTAGACAGGGAAGACGGACAAGTACATACCCAATAAGTCATGGGGCTGGAGAGTGGCACATAAAGCTCCTAAGAACTGTATGGTGCATTGCAAAGGCCCAGTCTGAGACCTCATCCCTCAAGTAACCCTCCTCACCCAGGAGACTGCCAGGAAGGAAAAGCGTGTGAGGACAAAGTGTGAAAAACAACTCACCGCAGCACACCACAGCAAACCACAGCACACCGCAGCAAAACCACAGCACACTGTAGCATGCAGCAGACTACTGTAACACACTGCAGCACACTGTAGCACATTATAGCACACAGCCTCGACACGGAGAAGAGCACAGAGGAAGAGATACGATGATTCCACAGTAAACACAATTGAGCGAGTCAGTTTTTATGCAAACCACACACAGTAGCTCTTCAAAAATATAGCTGTGCTCTTTGCCAGCTAGAATAGCAGTTCTCAACCTATGGGCTGAGACCCCTTGGGGGGAGTGTCAAACAACTCTTGCATAGGGGGTGCATATCAGATACCCTGCATATCAGATATTTACATTACAATTCATAAGGGTAGCAAAATTACAGTTATCAAGTAGTAACAAAAGTAATTTATGGTTGGGGTCACCACAGTTTTAAGAAGGTTGACCCCACTAATCTAGAGGAACAAAGAGCAACACGATTAATGAGAAAAATTTTCTAAGTTCAGCTACTAAATTCCAAGAAGCTCACTACTACCACACAGAGACAGTAATATAGAGACAAACATCTTTATATTTGTGATGTCCAGTGGTAGATTGCTCCTTACTTTTTTTTTTTTAAAGCAAACAACTGCACATGAATTAAGGCAATTTTCTCACAAAACCTTCCAAGTAAGTTTTACTTAAATAACGAATGAAGTTAGCTAGTTTTAAAGACTATTTTTAGACTATTTAAAGACTATATTTCTAAACACAAGACTTAAAAATAATCTAACAAACACATAAAACGTACCATCCAGCCGGGCAGTGGTGGCGCACGCCTTTAATCCCAGCACTCGGGAGGCAGAGGCAGGCGGATTTCTGAGTTCGAGGCCAGCCTGGTCTACGAGTGAGTTCCAGGACAGCCAGGGCTATACAGAGAAACCCTGACTCGAAAAAACAAAACAACAACAAAAAAAACCTACCACCCAACTGGTCTTAAATTAGGAGACCATGCAGAGGTGGGAACTCGGGAATCATTTGATGAATGAAAGCAAAAGCTCACTCAGTGCATTCCTACAAAAGGTGTCTGCTGCCACTTTCCCCAGTTACAAACCAGACACCTTCAAACTAGATGTCAAAGGCACCTGCCAGGGGTAAGTCCATAGGAGGGGCTCTGGCTTAGCCTTTTGCTTCCTGGACCTTCTCTCAACCAAGGAGCCATGGCAGGAAAGCCATCGAGGGTCACGAGGACAGGGAGGGGAGACTGATACTGTCATCTGCACAGCTTCAAGGGACAGTGACCCGCCTCTCACACAAAAGTCAGGGAAACAAACAAAAACTCCATCACAACAGAGGGCATCACCTGAGTTAAATGATGAGAAAGAAGACTAGAACAACACTCGGCTTCTAGAAAGTGCCGTGAATGAAAGCTAGCAATATATCAATATTATCACTCAGAGTTATACCTATACTTATGGTATTCTGTGGTATTCTTTGTAGAAAACTTTAAACTTGTTGATTCATTAGTGATAGCTTTCCATGACTGTCATTTCTTAAAGACAGTTTACTAAAGTAAAACATCAAAGATGACCGTGGCATGTTTAAAGAGCATTACAGGAAAGGCCTCTGTTTTGAAGCAGAGGAAAACATGAACAGAACAGCAAGCACTTCTTCAACACACTTGAGTACACACTACTTAAAACCTCACTCCACCTAGATGTAGCTTCACAGCCACAAGACACGACCCGAGAAAGCTTAACACAAAAAGGGAACAGAACCATGGCAGTGGCTGAGAAAGCGTGCAGCTCTGAGTTGTTTTGGCACAACTGTGCTGACAGGCACAGCTACATTTAGAAGAAAAACAACCTATACAGTGAGCTTGTAAAAATATGCACTCCACCTTGCCGGTTTAAGGTGCAATTCCCACCCATAATGCTTCATTTACAATGCTACACTCCAGTGCCTGGACAAACAGCATTGTGTCCTGAACTTGTTTGGTCTTTAATTTTTAACCCATGGTCAGAATCTCAATTTTCTGTTGAAATATCTGCTGAGCTCTGGCCCTTAATAAATGAGTCTTGGAGCCTGGTGTTCAACTTGTCTGTGGTGTTAATATCCACTGGGAGATGGAAACTCTGGATCATCTATGAATCTGCCACACTAGATGGGAATGAGCATCACACACACACACACACACACACACACACACACACACACAGCAGGACGCTTGTTTGGGTAGTATTCTACACTGCATGTCCTCTGGACACGGCAAGAGATAAGGCTAATGGGAAACCTGGGAAAAACCAAACACACACTCGTCCTACCTCCCCTTATAGACAAGCTGGCAGAGACGTCTAGGGATGTCATGTGGCTGCCTCCATCAAATGGGACAACCTCAAAGTGCCTGCCTGTTACTGAGAAGGTCCATGTGCCAGTCAGGTGCAGCTCAGAAGCTACTAGTTCTGCTACAAACGGGAAACTCGAGGGTGAGATCTATGCCAATATCTGACTCTCAGACAGGTTTGCAAGGCAGCATTCCTATCCAGCACATAAAGAGCAGGAGACCTGAGGTGCTTAACTAGCTCAAAGCCACACAGCTTAGTGACCAGCAAAGCTCATGTCTGTTTAATTAAAAATTTATGCATTCAATTTTTCCCAACTCTGTGAAAATATTTCTCATCTTCAGAAAAAAACAATGGTGTGTGTGTGTGTGTGTGTGTGTGTGTGTGTGTGAGAGAGAGAGATAGTGTAATCCCTGTAATGCCGGCATTCCGAAGACAGGCAGATGTGGACACACAAAGCTAGTGCGAATTCTATAACAATTCCAAATATACTGAAAACCATCCATAGTGGAGAGAGAAGGCTTAGCTGCTGTGGGGAGGCAACTGCCCACGGCAGGGCACAGCAGCAGTCTCAGGGGTCCTGAGAAGAGATCTAAAGTTCTAGACTCTCCAGTCCCGACCAAGAAGGAACTCTATAGAATTTTCTCAGTACCTGGAGGAGAGCTTCAGCATCTCAGAACATCTAGTTATTTTATAAGGGATCTCTCTCCATGGCTGATTTTGGTGCTGACATCTGAGAATCAGAAATCCTTCTTTTTTAAAACATTTTTTTATTTAAAACTGACTTTGAACATGTGTTCCCCTCCCCCAATTTTTCCCAGGTATTCTCCACCTCAGTTCTCTTAAGAAAGGAAGGAAGGAAGGAAGGAAGGAAGGAAGGAAGGAAGGAAGGAAACATACACACAAAACAAAAAAACAAAACAAAAACACCAAGCAAATGACAGATAATATAAAAAAAAAATGCCCCAACAAAGCCACAGACCGTGTATAAATTAAGACTAAAAGACACTTTAGGCACATTTATTACATTTACCAAAGTCAAGATGTGTTTGTGTGGTGGTGGATAGAGAGATAAGACCCTACACAGACATGAAGGAGACAAGAACACAAACACAGCATGCCTAATCCACCCAAGCCAGGCTCAATCACAGACATTACCTTGAAGGTCAGACCCACAATTCTTCCAGTCTGTTCTATACAGACTGTACACACTAGTTTATGTTAAAACAAGAACATATATACACTGCCACCTGAATTGTAATTTGCTAGCACGTACTGAAGTCCGCAGCACGTACGAACTGCTGCTCTACGTGCATCTGTTCCTCTACTCCCTGTAGCACACAGAGGCCCTGGAGCCCTTCCTAGCTGACAAAGCAGTAAGACACACTGCCACCATCCTGGTAACTCCTGACACAAATTGTGTATTAATTACTCCACATCATGAATGCATCCTGTGCTGTCTCATTCCATCGATGAGAGACATTTCGGTTGCTTCTAGTTTTTGACTAATTATGAATATTCATATATATGACTCTTGGAAGGCTATAAGGACTAATTTCAGCATTGTGTGTGTGTGTGTCTCTGTGTGTGTGTGTGTCTGTGTGCACCCCATATAACTGCTGCTTTAGCAAAACAATCTCTCTGCAGCTTAGATCAGTAACTCCAAAGCCCCATGTGTTAAAGGGTTGATTCTCAGCCTGGCACCACTGAGAAATGGAACCTTTAAAAGTTGAGACACAAGGAAGGTTTCAGGTCATGGGGGACATATTTTTTTAAGGGGACTGCAATCTCTTTTCTTTTGCTTGTTGGCCACCATCACAAGCCTAAAGTGGCAAAGCCAATTATACTATAGGCTGAAACTTCCAAAAGTGAGAATCAAAATAATCTTTTTCTGTTCATAATGTGATTACTTCAAGTATTTGTTACAGTGAGGAAAATCTGACAAACATGCTTACTGAAAACATTACCTTTCTATACTTTAATTGAAATGCTAGTTGATCCAACCTGGGCTAAGGTAAGGGAGCAGGGCTTAGTCATACAGAGTAAAAGGCTGATAGCCAATCCCTTCTTGTTTTAACAGGATGGGTGGGTCATTGGCCTCATAGAAAATCTCAGGGTTGAGTCGTTTACTACTCTGCAGCTATTGCCAAGGAATTATGGCCAGCCCTGACCCTCCTCCATCTGAAGGCTTCTGTCTGTTACCAAGTTGAAATGTATTCTTTGAATTACCTTCTAGCCCTCCTTTCCCTCTCGGTGGGGAATCTGAGAGCAGATGGTAAACACCAGAGTCCATGTGTTCAGGGCTTCTTAGTATTTCCCTAATTTACATCTACTGTCTGTTTTCACATTGGGTAATCTTATTCTGTCCTCAAGTTCACTGGCTGTATGTTCTGTTGTTACTGTGGCCTAACTAACGAGCCATGACCTGGAATTTTTATTTTTTATCTCATTGTTTATTTGTTTGTTTGTTTTGGTCCTAAAGTTGCCATTCAGCTTATGAAAACTTGTATCTTCTACTCTTCTGAGATTTCCTTCATTTCTTTCAAGTGTGCCCTTAACTGTTTCTTGAAGCTTCCCTGCGATGCCACATCATAGCTTCTGTCAACATTTATGTCATCCTGGCCTTGGTGTCCACAGCTCATTTGGGCTCAGGTTTCTGGACTGTAGTATAACGCTTGATTCTTTCATGTGTGTGTGGATGTGTGCATGTGTCCCTCAGGTAATGTTCTCAAATACACTTACAGTTTTCTCTTGTGCTTTGAAAAAGGGCCTATGGATTCTATCGTATCTCTACTGGATCACAGACCACAGCTTTAGATTTCCTAGTTTTTATATCACTAACTATCCTGCCCATGTCTATGGAGGATTAGGTATTTCACAATGGATGTGATCTGGGCAGCCATCTGAAGACCTGAAATCACCTGTGGCCCCTCACTGCAAGATGGTCACTCAATCTGACACACCAAGTCCAGTCTTGCTACCAGCTATGGAGGTTTCTCTCTTTGAAAAACAAACGAGAGCACAACACAGTCCGATCCTTCTACTCCATCTTTGTCTGAATTACATTCTGAAATCAGAGTAGAACTGGAGAGCACCCCAGGTAAATGTCTATCTTAACAAACTTACATGTCCACCCATCGCTCAGCAGGTAAGAGCACTTGCACAAAGTCTGAGCTCAGGTCCCAGCAATCACCCCAGGTGCTCCCAGCCACCTGTAACTCCAGCTTCAGGGGACCCAACACTCTCTTTTGACTGCTGCAGACCCCCAAACAGACAGACACACATGCATACATGCCAACTGGACCTTAAAAAAAGAAAAGGAGAAGCAACTCTTGGGTCTCAAGAATGGGTCTTATAACTTGCCACAGAATCCTGACCACCTCAGTTGGATCCCCTAAACCCACAAAAGCCAGATGAAGTCACTACATCTGTAATCCCAGAAAAATGGGAGGTGGGGACAAGAGAAAAGCTCCACCAACCTGAAATACCCAGAAACAAGAGAAACCATGTTTCAACAACCTGGGAAAGAGATTTGACTTCTAAAAATTGTCCTCTGACCTTCACACACTCCCTACAGCACATACATGCCTGCACACATGAGTGTGCACACACATCACATACAGTAATAGTAGATAAAATTAAAAACCTAAAGTTTTTAAAAAGACTATTTCCCCCAAGTCATCTTTTAGGTCCTGTGACATTAGTTCGGCACATTCACCTAAGTATTTCTCACCACCATCCCAGACATGAGTGGGCGGGCACCAAGACCCTCAGGTCCTAGTAGCTTTTGTGCAGAGATCAGTTTAACTCGACTCTGGTACTTATTGACACTTACCCATCTCAAAAACAGGCCTTATAACTCCTTGAGTTATAAGAATTGATACCACAATTTCTTTCTTTCTTTTATTGTTTTTGTTTTTTGAAACAGGGTTTTTCTATGTATCCTTGGCTGTCCTGAAACTCATTCTATATATAAGACTGGCCTCAAACTCAGAGATTCACCTGCCCCTATGTCCCGAGTGCTGGGATTAAAGGCATCAGTGCCCAGTTAGTCCCACAATTTCAAATGTTACTTTTCATTCCTAAAACATAATCACTACTTCAAAGAATAGGAACCCAACTTGATCCTAATGTCCCATACCCTCTGCCCACCTCATCATGGTACACAGATTCAAAGAGCCTCTAAAGTACACAGGGTTTTTAATCTAGCCTATTGTCTAATGGGGGGAAAGAAGTGAGCACAAAACTGCAGGAATGACCTCGGGCTCGCCAGAATATTCGCACGGTGAGAGAGCTGGGCTTCTTACTGCTCTCGCCTTCATTTCCTGCACTGGAACCATCTCTACAAGAACAGTCTGTAACTAACTCTTGCATTGCTTGGGCCCCAGACTGTGGTGACACAGATCATGCACTCAGAGGCGAATGGGAATTTTGTATAAGCTCTTCTCTGTGCTGGACGAATGTGCCAGAGATATTCCCTCTTACTTCTAGGAACTCACTCTTCCAGTGAGAACTTCTGAGGAGAGCAAACAGGGCCTCACACCAACATCATTCAGAATATATTTGCTGATCATTGCCTGTGCCAAAGAACGTTCTAAACATAATTTTATAAATACCAATTTCCCCACTCTTCCTTATGATTATTACCCTCACAGAACACTGGCCTAAGTCCCATGAGGACAGTTATTGTGTCTACTGTGTCCAGAGTTCTTCCTGAACCCGGGAAACAGCATGGCACCCACAATAAGCATGCAACATATATTCACACCCCCCCACCCACACACAAATGGCTTACAGGATATGGCCAAGTTCTAATAGATGTGACCAAGTTGGGATTCAAACAATTTTTTTTTTTTTTTAAATTAAATTGTCAGGGGTTGCCAATGTTTTTTCTAGAAAGGGCTAGAAAATAATTTATATTTTACAAGCCACACAATCTCTTTCAGGACCACTTAACTGTGTCCCGAAATCTTTATTTACAAAACCAGACCCCTATTCCATAGTGTGCAGCCCCTTCATGTAATGAATACTCATACTAATCTGCTCTTTCACCAGACCTTGTGCTCTAGAAAGCAATAGTTGCAGAGGACAGTGTGCTCAGTCTGACCTCACACTTTTAGGTTGTAAGGTAGAATCTGAAGTCTTCTTTGCATTTTGAAATCAAAGCATGACTCTAGCAAGTGACTCCAGCTTAAGTGCACAGGCAGGTGTGCAGGGGTGTGTGCAAGTGCACAGACATAGCTAATCCAAAATTTGTTTTCACAGAAACTCTGACCTTACATTAAGCACCGTGATCTGGAAACAATGCAAAGACTCCACCTGGAAGACAAGCAGGGCACAGGATTGGCTGTTCCTGTGCTCAGAAGGAAAACAGCCCCAACCAAAACTAAACACTAACCTGGTTAAACGTGAGGTGGACATAACTGAAAGCCATTACTCATCAGACAGGGTAATAAAGGAAAATATGCAAGCTCTCTCCTAACTGTTTACCAGTTATATTTTTCTTGGAACAGAAATGCATTTTATATATTATATGAACCTGTAAAAAAAAACACAAACCTGGTAAAATATTTGAGCACACACTCTATACTGGGTATTAAAACATGAAATATTCCATCATCATAAAAGAATCTTGAGTTCAAAAGGGTTTAAACACCCACCCGACTCCAGCTATGGTAACAACTGAATAACAAAAACCAAACAGCACTTTACACTAGCTGGATAATCTCAGTAATTATAGGGTATCTGGTACATAGTAACCCTGACAAACTTGTCCTTGAGGCTGGCCCATCTCGGTAGTATCAAGCATCACTCGGGAGTAACAGTGAAGTTTCGTCAGGAAAACCCAAGTTATCATTTTCTAAACTATGAAAGTAGTTTTCTGGTTCTTATGACATTACTGTGCACACACGTGCACAGACACATAAAATCATCCAAACTCAATGTTGTCCATCATTCAAATAATATGCATATTAAAGAGTTCTACCTGCTCTACTTAGCAGTATAATTATGTACAAAGTGATACATAGAAATAAAAAGCTGAGCAAAACACAATTCTTCCCATCAAAGAAGTTTTTAAAGCTTGATTCAGAATTACCAGTAAAAGCCCAATGTAACTAGAATGTAAGTGCAGCTTAATGTGTCCTACGCTCTGGGCTGCATCACCAACACCACAAGGGAATGCACAGTAGCAGGAGTTTGTATTTGTGGTAGTCATGTATGAAATGTCATTTAAACACACATACAGAGAGACAGAGACTAAGAGAGACAGAGACAGAGAGAGTCTGTGAGCCTTTGCTCACAGCAACCCTTGGAGACAAACATTTTTCTCAGATGATAAAATTATTTTTGCTTCAACTCAGCTAGTCAGCATCTGAGGTCAAATTGTTTAGAACCAAGTCTGTCAAGCCTTCTGGCCCTGACTTTTCTTTATTACCATAGTTCCCTTGAAGCAGGGTTCAGTTCTAACTCTGAGGCTCAAAACTAGATCCCAGGGAGTTTCTGAACATTTGAACTATATGAAGAGCTTCTCACTGCTAAGAGCGTACAAACTTTCCTGGCAACTGTTTTTTTAATTTTTCCATTTTTAAGTTGAGAACTTCCTACCCGTCTTCGTCATATTTACTCTGCCATCCCTAACTCTGCCCAGGCTTAACCCCTTCCCCCCCCACCCAACTCTGTGCCCCCCACTCTCCACTCCACCCCCACATCAAGGCCAGTTTGTGCTATCCAAATATTCTGGGATGTGTGGCCTTCTATGGAGCGTGGCTGACTTGTCAGGGGCTACACTTTCATGGAAAACTGGCCCTTGCTCTCTGAGCAGCTAAAAGCTGCCAAAGGCTCCTCAGGTAAGGGTGGAACTCTGGATGAAAACAGTTTTCAGGGAGAGAAGTGATGAGTGTTATCAAGAAATACAAGTCACGTGTCCCACGTTCCTTCACTGCAGAGCAGAGTGCTTTACAAAATACAAGTGATGAGGCCAGACAGCTCTGTCTGTTAGAGGGCAGACTAATAAAACGTATAAAAGATCAAGTCAATGAACGATTTAATACTGAGGCAAACCTGGTCCAGAACAAATTTTAGATGAAAAAAACCTGATAGAGTGCTGCAGCCTTCATAGTCGTATCATGGAGCAATTCTCAGAGCTGAACCAGTCCGTCCGGACCCACGTTCCTTAAGACCCAAGTAGTAAACAACTCATAAGACTCAATTCTTTGGTTTCTAAAGATTTTAAATTTATTTTATGTTGTGTTTGTTTGCATCTATGTATGCACACTCTGTTCACGCCTGGAACCTGTGGAGACCACAAGAGAGCACCGGATGCTTTGGAACTGGAATTACAGGAAGTTGTGAGCTGCCGCGTGCAAACTAAACCAGGTCCTTTGCATGAGCACGAAATGCTCTTAATCGATGAGCCATCTCTCCAGCTCTGGTTTTAGCAATTATTTGATAAAGAGCAAGTTCTAGTTTCATTCTGTCCCCCAAAAGGAGAGATAAGAGAGCATAATTAGAAAAGAAAACAGCTGAGCAGAGCATAAAGACAAAAAATGGCAATAAAAACATACAGAGTAGAGACCAACAGAAAATACTTATTCATCCATATTCACAGAAGATATGTTCGCCAGTGTAAAACATTCTAGGGGATCTACATTGAAACCCCTAGAACAAACGCACTAAGACCACAGGCTATCAGGCGAATACACAAAACCTGATCTTATTTTCCTACCTACACACATTGCCCAGCCACAAACCAAAGGCTGTTTCACAAAAGGAGTATTTGTAGAGGTTCCCCATTTATACTTAGATATAAATCTATTAAGGTACACACAGGCTGAAATCAAAGCACCGATGGAAGTTATCAGAGATCTTAATGACAAGACAGTCCCTGCCCACGGCCTAGGAGGCTCTACAAGGAAATGCCAGCGTTCTACCTCGACGAAAGCGGTAGAGCGAACACAGCTCTAATCACAGTGGTAGGCAGTGAATAGTTACCAGCAAGCTACTCTAAAATGTGCACACCAGGTGGAAGCTGTTCTCTCTCCTCAGAGTGTGAGCCAGGCCTGGAAGGTGTGGGCAGCTGAGACTGGCACTCAGCTTTCCTTCCTTGAGAAGACTGCTCTGATCTGACCAAGCCTGGAAGCAAAGACCTATCCTAGCTAGTCAGAGCATGCTACCCCAGGGCAGGGCAAGCTTCCTCAAGGATAGCTTTTTTACAGTGGACGTGCTTTTGTAGAAAGTTCTATTTGGTCCAGGTGTCTGCTTATCCACCAGCTCACCCAGAGACCAACATAAAGTTCCCTGAACTTTCTTTAAACTTATTTCATAGCAATGCATACATTATCTGTCTGAATGGGCCCACAGATCATGTATACGCGTCTTTTCCAATACTCACGTCACACTCAGAACTTTTCTTCTATTCCATTTTACCCTGTCATGCTCTAAAAAAATCCTTTTTAAAAGAGTAACCTGTGACCTACATGGGAGACTAGGAGGTAGTGAACAGAGCTTTGCACTTCTAGAGTAAAGATGTCTATGGTTTCCTCAGTACCATGTGTGACCAAGGCAGTGCGTGTGCGTTTTCACTGAGCCACATAGGGCTCTACTCCACGTATTCGTGGTGTTTTGTACCTCACTATACTGCTACACCAGTCTCCAAAACCGCTGAGTAAAGAACAACGGCATATGTGGGTTTTGTCTTTGTTTTGGATACTACTAACTTCCTAGCAATGTCAATTTGTCCCACTCTGTACTTCCACCAGAGTACATGAGGAATCTGCTGCCTGCTGTATTGCCAAACTCAGGGGCTGCCAAACTCAGGGGCTGAAAGGCGGCTGCAAGCCACCTGTTTAGCGTGTAGGTTAACCTGCACCCTGCTGCTGATCAAGGCCACACACAATACTCCATCTACCTGAGGATCCTTTGTAGCCCATTTATCTCCCGGTGAAGCATCTGTTCCTATCTTTCCCTACTACTGGTCTTCTTCTTTTCTTTTTTTAAGAACTCTCTGTATTATAGATGTCTGAGTTTTGTTTGTTATTTAATTTACAAATCTCTATTTTCAGTACCATTTCAAATTGCCTTACCCATCTTGTGCCATCAGCCTTTAAAAAATAAGTTTGTCAGTGTGTTCTCTTTCTGCTCCCAATCTGCCTAGGAAGGGCTTTCGGACCTCGAACTGAAGATGTGAGTAAAGGACAAAGTAGGGAGGACTCAGGCGCCGCCCAGTGCAAGCGGCGGTGGGAACGAATCCACCCAGTGACATCCTTATCCCACTATGATCCTCTCTAGCTACTTCTTGCAGTTAGTATTTAGCTTAGAAATGTTAAAATACTCCACAAATCTTGAGTGCTATGATGGGTATTGATGAGTTACTCCTTTCTCCTTGGCTCCTGACAGAGTTTGGATCTGCTAACTCTAAATGGCCAGGTTCCCATGGCCCCATGGGCTTTTAGGCAGGCCTTCCTTGGCTCCAGGTCCATACATCACCATGAAGGTCTGCTGCCTTTGCTGCTTCTTTAGCACCCCACACTAAGGCCAACCGCCCCTTCTGCCACTGCTCTGGGGAGAAGTGTGTTCTATGAGGAGAAGGCAATCTCCTTAGAGCCCAGTGCTACTGAGCGTTTCCTCAAGAGCATACTTCACATTGCTTTCCTACCAGCATCTCTTGAAGCACACTCCATCAGTTTTTTATCATTTACAAAAGGGAAGCAGGACATATAGACAGATAATGAACTGTACCTTAGCTTAAAGCTACCCACAAATGTCAATGGGGGAAAGGTCAACAAAAGTGCCTTCAGTGGAGAGCAGAGTAAAAAAACCTGAGTCAACCACCAAGAGTGTGAAGCCTAGCAAGTGTGGATTAGAAGCAAAGCGGGGTCTCTCCTCAGTCTCAAAGTATCCCTGGAGACTGAAGGAGGCTAAACTAAACACCTTCACTGAGAGAAACTCTCCTGCCAGATTCTAACCCACATCCGGAACTGCAAGGGAGGCCTAGTTGAGCAGGACAACAAGGAAAAATGGAAGTCTGAGCAAACAGCAGTGTGCTCAGTGAGAAGCTCAGACCCTGAGAAGACCTGGCCCCAGGTAGTCCAATGTCCGAGCCTGTACTTGGGGAGGTGGAGAACAACTTCTGAGCCAGGATTAGGTGGATTTGTGCCCTGCAGGAAGAAAGGTTCTGAAATCAGTATGTGCACCTGGATAAGATGACGCTCAAGTTCGCAGGATTACAAACAAACAAAGCGGCTGGAAAAGAGGAGGAAACACGGGGGTAAAACTCAGGACCAGGATTCCCACGACACTTTTCCCAATCTTCCTAATAACAGCACCCGGAGACAGGAAATGGGCAGAGAAAAAGGCCCACATGGCTGGTGTCTGTGTCCTTTAGAAACCTCCAGAATGTGCAGAGACCTGTACCCTGAAGGCTTAGAGTGGACTAGTGTGGGGGACAGACACAGCCGATCACAAACACCAAGCAGGGCTGACGGCAATTACAGGCTACCTAGAAAAAGGAGAAAGTGCAGGTGGGGGCAGTGCGCATAGGCAAGAACTTTGCAGAGTTGGGCAAAAGCCTGAAGGAACGAGACAAGAGCTGCACAGGACTGGAGACAGGTGTCCACACCAGAATCAAAACGGGTAAGGGCCCAGGCCTCAGCTGCACGATGGAGTCCTTGCATCATCTAGACCAAGTCTGTCTCCCTTTACCTCCTAGGAAGGCCTAAGAACATATCATCTTCTTCAGCCAGTTCCCGTTTTACTCCTGTATCAGCCCGCTCTCACTATCGCACAGGCCGGTGAGAACTGGCTCAAGCTGCACTTTCCTGTGCCTGTGGATCTCTGTCCATGCCAACCCTCCCCGAGCTAACAGCTTAGCAGAATGTAGGATGAAGAAGGGACAGCCAAAGGCAAGACCCTTTCCTAGGTGCCTCTGGGTTAAACAGCCACAGCCTGTCTAGAAAGGGGAAATGCTGTTATCAGGGCGATCCTGAGACCACAGCTTAACTTCTCCGTACATTCCAACCCAGTGGGGAAGCCTCACCCAGTGGGGAAGCCTCAGAGGCAGAATGTCAGGGTGGGACCTATATTATACACATCAGAGAATCTAGCATAGCAGTGGTCTAGCGTCCATGTCTGAGGAAGAGCTTTTATCAAGGATGGAAACAGGCCCAGGTAAAACCATGGATTTGTTTTCATTTTGGATCTGGCCATGAAAAAAACAGTGTCTGTTAGTTACTAGAAGGCTGCAGAGCTATGTGTAATGACACAGAGACTAGAGGAGCAGACAGGAGGCAGAGCCCAAGGCTTG
Source organism: Rhynchomys soricoides (assembly GCA_019843965.1). Taxonomy (NCBI): domain Eukaryota; kingdom Metazoa; phylum Chordata; class Mammalia; order Rodentia; family Muridae; genus Rhynchomys; species Rhynchomys soricoides. The sequence goes on along the minus strand of JADRCH010000028.1, from coordinate 2,403,220 downwards.
GTGACCTGGCAGACAACAGGTCCTGTTCTGGAATCCTGTTTTCTTACTATAGCCTTAAAATACAGCTCTGGCCCAGTCTTCCTTGGGCCAGATTGAGAACAAGAAAGAACTTTGCCCTCAAAGACAGCAGAAGTTATCCAATAAGGACCAACAAGCTCAAGGTACATTCTGATTCTGCCTAAGTTAATCAATATTATTAAGCAAAAGACACAGAATAGTCCAATGGATTCTCTGCACTTGCTTCTCACTGGAAAAAAAAAATTGTTTGTTACCTATCACTGTAAAGATAAGTAAGAAACAGTCCCTTCTTCCAGGAACACAGGGAGATATTCATTAAACCCTGCATGCCACCCTGAGTCAAGCTGAGGAACTGGCCCCTTGAGAAAGAAACCCAGGCTTGTCAAATGGAAAATTGGAGACAAATGGAAAAGAATTATAAGACCAGCTTCAAAAATGCCATGAAAAAGCAGTACAGGGCAGAGGAAACCAGTTCTCTTTTTACCTGAAACTTTAAGCTGGTCATTTTTCTTTAACTGATATAAGTAAATTGTTACCTATTTACAACTGAGTTTTGGTGTTCAGCTCATTTAAACCATAAAATGAAATAAAAATGCATGCATCTAAATAGGAAATGCTGTAAAGCTCAGAACCCAGGAGTCAGAAAACTCTAACAAAGCCCATCGGGTCCACTCACCAGCTTAAGGTGGGACTATATACTGACAACATCCAGACAGACACGGTTTTTAAAAGCCAGATTACACTTTAATCCATTTAAGTACAAACAGTTTCAACCTCATCAAATGTAAATCAGCCTCTTCTGTTTCAGCACACACTGGAATGGTACCTCTATCACCACAGCCTAAGCTTTTGCAAGTAATTAAAGGCTATTTATGCTGAGCAACCAAATTTTGCTATTCCCTGGGGTCTGACTTTAAAGGTTTTTGTGTTATTATTAATAATGACTAGGCAAAGTGGGGGAAGAGGTACACGATTTAAAAACATTTATACAAATTATTCTAGTCACTAGGGTCAGGAGGAAAACCAAAATATGACCTACAACAAACTGGATTTTGCTACATTTTTTAAAGCATTTCTGTGTCTTAATATATCATCACTACAATTTAATCAGTCAGCATTTTCATATCTAATTTTCCAAAAAAGAACACAGAGAAATAAAATGGTAAAAATAAAATAAGAGAAAGTGTCTCATGAAATGTTGGAAAAGTTTAACACAAAACATTGGTAAAGAATATTCACTTGCCCATGGTTACCAAGTCCAAGAGAAGAACTCACTACTGTCCTGCTAAATGAACACAGCAGTAAACTATTTCCTAAGAACTTAGCGTTACACTCAGAGACTAGTGCTCCTTTCAACCTGCAGGAAAGGGGGGGTAGGGGTTTTTTTTAGGGGGGGGGCCGTAGAAGATGATTCAAACAGAGGCTCAGAATAGGTCAACCTGTATAAGAACAGAGTGTAGAGTGGTCAGCCCTAAATGGGGCATTCATATCGTACCCCTGTATCCCAAGACTCACAGATCATTGATGAGGGGGAAGGGACTGTTAAGGACAGACAGGATGACTGCAGCAAAACTATGTTTTCTGGATATGACAGGGCTCCTGCACACACATGGACTAACAGCAGGATTGCATGCATTAGATAAGATCACTACAGACAAAAATCCCAGTACAAACAAGAAGGGGGGGTCACAAAGTCCCACCCCTAGATGAGGAGATGTTGTCAACTGAAGGCTTCTGGGAGAGGGGAAAAGAGTTTTTCTTCAGGGACACAGCCCCATATACCATTAACACTGGAGCATTAAGTGGGCTTAGTGGGTGTTTTAAAAATGAACACATGAAATTAAGAGGCAAGGAGAATACGGGAGGAATAGGGAGTGTGTTTGATCAAAGCACATTATATGCACATATGAAATTCTCAAACAAACAAAAAGACAGCACTGACTTTAGGCAGGCACTGTGCTGAAGCTCAGGGTGGAGGCAGGGGGAAAAGGAGACTTACAATCTTTAAAGGCCAGGTACTCAAAATCACAAATATAAAAGCATCTAATTCTGGGGTAGTCTATAAAAACATGTGGGAAGGTAACTGCTGTTTCTCTGGCTATTGTAGATTAAGATCCTCTGAGCAGAGCAGCTGCCATCTTTATCACATCAGCTGTGCCTACTTGCATGCACAGTCCAAGACTGAGCTTGGTTACTGCTGACACTCCTGCAATAGAAAAGGGGCGGAGAGTCTCTGGACCTCACGTGAGATACCAGCCTCTCCTCCAGTGATTTGTATGCAAGTCTGACCAGACTGTCACAGTCTCAGTGTTACAGTATATGGGCTGGAGGAGACTACCTGAAGTTGGGCTCCCTGTAGGTGGCTATAGGGAAGCTATCATCTTTGCTGGGTTAAGACTTTTCCCTGAAGCTGTTCTGAGGTCCCCCACACTGGTACTGAAAACTCTTCCCCATAATCTTTTAAGTAAGCTCAGTAAACTTACTGGTAGAGTCATGCTTTGTTGTTAGACTTTTACAGTGTGGGGTACAACATCATGTCACCACAAGGAAGGCATTCTCAGAACGATGGCCCATCACAGAAATGCTGCCTGCTTTTCCCAACTCTGTCTGAAATCTATCCCTCATCCTGCCCTATATTGCCAACCTCTTCCTCATGCAGCCACATTCCAGATAACTCCTTGGCATGGTGGCTCTTCTCCAATGTATTGGACTATCGTGGGTGGCATTATGCTGCAGTAAGAAACAATCCATACAAATTTAAGTGGCTTCAAGTAGGATGGATTGTTCCTGTTGTCTCAGGCCCTCGGTCTCCTCTTTTGTGTCCTGGAGAAATAATCATTACAGGAAGTGAGTGGGTGCACTTAAAGCTGCTGCAATTCTGGCACCGGGAGCACAGGCAGCACTAAGGCCAGGTACGATCACTGCTGTTACTGCCAAGTCTTAGTGCTCACCACCCTCCTCTCTCTCACCACCCTCCTCTCTCTCACCACCCTCCTCCCTCTCACCACCCTCCTCTCGCCACCCTCCTCATCACATAGCAAATCATGAGCTACCTTAGAATAAACGGCAGTGGTACCACTCAGACTGAGAACCACAGGGCTTATCGGAATGTTTATCACAATGTGGGCCCTCAATGAATGTTCGATGAACCACAGGACAGAGTGCAGAACAGAACAGTTCCTGTGGCCTTGACAATTCTCACATGTACATAACACACAGAGCACCATGTTAGTGAGGGCCTGCACACAGACATACCCACCCTACAGGACAGATAAGTAAAAGCACAGGATGAAGGCAAGAACATTATCCATAGATGGGAAAGTCCTATGGCTTAAAGTTTCCTAAAAAGAGCCACTAAAGAAGCTAGGACCACCTGGTATGGGCAACTGCTCTCAGCCCCTTTCAGAGAGAAGGGAAACAGAGGGAAGAGGAGGGGAGGGGAGAGAAGGGGCAGGGGAGGGAAAAGAAGGGGCAGGGGAGGAGAGAGAGGAAGGGAAGGGAGGAGGACACCACACATTCTAATAACTGCTGTACATTCCCATTGGTCTCATGCTCATGGAAGTGAAGCCCCTCCCCAGAGTGAACTCTCACAAAGGTGGGGAGAGCAAGAAGGAACTGAGAAGGACTTTCGGACATCTGGTGAATCTGGCCTGAGGACAGCATTCTTTAATACCACTCATCGGAAGCTTGTGTGACCCCCGCTGCCTGAAGGAACCTTGCCTCCCCTAGTGCCACACAGGCTCAGTGGGTGGGGAAGTGGCTGCAGTCAGACAGATCTAGGATCTTGAGCTTTTCATGTTTTCCTCTAGGCTGTGAGTTGTTTACAGGCAATTACCTGTTTTATTTCCTTCCTCCAGACTTTGCACAAAGTTTAGTGTTGACTATGCTCTTAAATATTTGCTTCTCTGGAAATATGTTTTTAAAGTTACTATCAAAGACATGCTGTCTTTAAATGAGCATGTTACTTCTGAGGCAGAATAAAGTCTAAGTTACATTAAATCTTAGAAACTCTGTAAAGATTTAAATCTCTTCTTTTTGGATATGAGTCCTACTGTCATGATTTATAAGTCCACAAGAGCCATATATTTACGGAGCAGGATAGACAGTAAGCCTGGAATGCAAAACAGAGCGCTAGAATTCTTGCTATAAAGATTACAGATGCCTCAGGCTTTTAAAAAAACGAGATGTCACATGAAGCTGTACATCAGGATCTTGCCCGGAAGATAAAAACATTACATACTCCTCTGCCCGCTCACTTTTAAATTACAGCTTCTGGCACTGTCTAGGGTGTGCGCATGCACACACAAGCACTCAGCCAGTGTGTTTAAATGAACACCTGCAACCCAACTGAAAGCAACCCCTTAGAGATAGCTGTCAGAGCAGGAAACCTGGCACTCATCACAAATTCTAAAAGTTGTAGATTAGCACAGCAAATACCACAAAAGGAACCTTGAAATAAACTACAGTGCTCCTTAGGAAACATCAGTGTTCGCAGATCAATAATCTGAATTTGACATTCTGAATTTTAAATAAGGTGCATTTTGGCCTAAGCACTTCACTAGGTGGGTAAACATCTCATGCCACAGTGTGCACTTTCCTAAATACAGCACTGCCTTTGTTCTCGGTCTGAAACGGCTGGCACATCTGCTACAGTAGGGAAAGCAGTGTGTTAGGCAGATGCCAGTGCTGCCCACGAATGACCCAATCGAACACAAACCTAGCTGGGGAGCTGTGGCCCTTTCTCAGAGGTAAGAAAGGTGGGAAGATGAGCTTTCGGAGTCACAGGCCAGACCAGAGCATGGGACAATCAATACTCAGGGCAGGCACAGGGGCACCTGGCTACAGCCCAGACTTACTGAGCCATAGTTTCTGCCAGTAATGTGTCACTATGTCAGTCAAGGCTATATACAAAAGCGAAAATTTGTTCCTTTTATAAATTCAACAAAATTAATAAATCGTATACATGGTAGAAATCATCTCAGTGTAGGCTAATTACGAGATTATTTGAATGTGGAGCCAGAGCCTATTTTACTAGTAAATATAAGCTGAATCATACCAGTAGAGAATAAGTCTACAAAGTGTACCAAGCATCAAGTAACTGAAGAGACTTCTGTATTTTCTATTGCTGCACTCTCCTAGTCTGATTTCTGTTGCTCTGATAAATGCCATGACCAAAGCAACGTGAGGAGAAAAGGGTTAACTTCACCTTACAAGTTACTGTCCATTATCCAAAGAAGCCAGGGAAGGGGCTCAAAAAGACAGAGGAACCGCAGAGGAATGCTGCTTACTGGCTTGCTCTCCAGCTCAGGCCCACCTGCCCAGGGATGGCACTGCTAAGTGGGCTGGGCCTTTCTACATCAATCAACAATCAAGAAAATATCTCACAGAAATGCCCATAGACCAATCTGATGGAGACAACTACACATTCAGGGTCCCTCAACCAGGAGTGTTAAGGTGACAAGCAAGATTAGCCATTACACACACTAATACTCTTTTTTATTATGTGTATGTAGATGCTTGCATGTCTGCCATTAGAGTGTGTAAAGGTCAGAGTCCAGTCTCACCTTTCCCATCAGGTGGATTCTGAGGACTGAACTCAGGTCATCGGGCGTGTAACAAGGACCTTACACACTGAGCCATTTACCAAATTGCTATTTTATCTTCTAAAATGGCTAGAAATGATTCCTCAAGATTAAAAATGATATTTTAAAAAGACAAAGAGGATTTTTTTTTCTGACACTCTCCAAGTTCTCAACAAATCATCCCCTACTCCCCACTTCTAGGAGCCCCAAGGGGCAATGGCAGAATTTTGAATTCAGGCCAGGATGCCCAACAAACCAGCTGTTCCACGGGGCGGGGGGACAGCATGGAAGGTGGGGGTTAGGAAGGCAAACCCTGCCCACTCATAGCTTAACTAGTGCCGGAGTTTCTGCTCGTTTCCTCTGAGGATGAGGGAGCGCAGAGGGTACTAATCTCGGTTTCCAGAACTGAAATCACAGCAGGTGAGGAACATGTCCTCCTCTCCCTGATCCTGTGGCCTGCCTGGCCTACTAGCCAGACTTCTCCTGTCATCACCCTTCAACCACTGGCCAGCTCAGCCTTCCTCAGTCCTCCTCCTCCACAGCCCCTCTGGCAGGCTGTTCTAGCCTGCAGCTGCAATAGTCACTCACAACTGTGTGGAGGAGGCCCAGGTGTCCTGGAGGACATTGGAAATTCTTACCCTGATTCCATTCCTCAGGGAGATCCATCCTCCTGCCCTCTCAGCCACAGATTATAGACAGGTAGAGGATTAAAGAAAATGAATTTTAGCTCAGATCCCTCCTCTTGTCCCCAAGTCTGCATTTCCTCCTGGATTTTTCCAGCAGGTAAATTTGATGTTGCCAGTAGTTATAATACTAAGCAAATAGTGATGAATCGTTCCCAGAAATTAGTTTCACATTAAAACAATTACTGAGATGTCCAAGAGTAGCATGAGCTAAGTGGAGCCCGTGGCAGAATGTGTGATGTAAGATGTCACCAATACAAGAAATATAAACAACTCAACAGACAGAAGGACAATATCCCCCCCACACACACACACACAGATAAACTGTGAGAGGCTCCATCCACACAATGATGGCCACAACTCTCAGAGGGGCCTCAAAGCCCTGTGAGTCAGAGAACTGCAAACAGAAACTGGAAGCAGCCTTAGGAAGTATCTATCATTCTGTCACAATTGTTTTGTGTGCTCATTTTAGTTCATTTTCCTTAAATGATTAAAAGCAACTGTCCACTCTGCTTGCGTGAATATACATTGATACATTAATTTTCTTTTAATCAATGTTTCTTTTTTGAAAAAAGCAATGTTTCAACATTACTTAATTTAAAATAGTCTGGAAAACAAAGGGAATCCATGCTTAATTTACAAAAGCCACTATAACTCCTATACTTGAAAGATACGGGTTATCCTACATGCATTTACAGATAGAAATCAAATCTATGATCATATCATAGAAAGCTATAAGAACTACAGCCCTGGATAAATATGTGCCCCAGAGACAATTCCGAAGCTGTGGCCACGCCAGGGCTGAGCAGATAAGGAAACTGAGAATATGTGTCAAAGTCAGTCTGATGAGATTCCAGTGCCCTCTACCACTGACTGTATGAGACCCAGGCAAGTTACTTAATGTCCACATACCCGAGTTTGCAAATTAAGTTGGGATAATAGTGCTCACTCCCAAAAAGTATCATGAAGATAAATACACTGATAAAAGCAAGGGCTCAAAGAGGTGCCAGGCACATTATAAGCACTGCACAGTGCTCACTGCATTGCTGGCATTGATGCTATAGGTTTCCAGTTTGGAAGTAACTAGCCTTTGCAAGATCTTGACTAAGGCTCAACATGTAAGTTTTTCCAAACTGAGTATCTAAGTTAATACTTTTTCTGAAAAGAAATACAGAACCTCCAAATGCATATAAATTATTACTATTAGTGGGATAGAGTTATGGGGTATTTGGTTACTATGGCAACAACAGCCCCCTACACCTCCATTTAGGAAAGGCCAAAATGAAGGCAGCCACTATGAAGGCATCGAGCAAGTGAAAGGGGCAGAAAGCACAGCATCAAGTCTGGCTCCTCCGTTCCCTCTTGCTCTCCTAACCATCTGGATCAGAGTTTATTGTCAAGAAAAGACAAGAAATGCTTTCACACAAATACATAAAAGAATGATTAAGGCTTGAAATGTTTCTCAGTCAAGGTGTGTCAGCATTTTCATACAAATTTGAAGTAAAGGAAATGAGTACTAAACAATGAAACTTGTAACACAAAGAAAACATGGAGCTGATGGTGAAAGAGCACGGGCCCTTTGCTTATGTGAATGAGCAGCTCGGCTCCAGGTTTTGCCAGCACTGTGCAAGCACACAAAGGAGGACAGGAGATTTGCTTTGGGTGCTACATATAGCAGCAAAAGAGCCATTTTCTTTATAGAGCCTGGCACCAAGCACTGCTGAGTACCAGGAAACTAGCCAGCAAGAGAAAGCTAGTCACTCCACACTGTGCGAGAAGGATATGGAGGCTCACAAGCAGAGAAGAAACTGGTGTGTACTTCAGCCTCTGCACTATTGGTAACCTTCATGGGTGCTGCTTGCTCAAGAGCTGGTGACACTTGGACAAAGCACAGGACTGAGGGAAGAGAACCGACCACCAGCCACCAAGGAGGTACAGAGAAGATGGTTCCCATATGTTCAATTGAGAAAGGCCAAATGACACAGGAGTTCAGGCTTGTGAGGAGCACAGGCTAACGGAAGCCATACTATAACCACTGGAGTGTAACACTGGAGGCACTCACACAAGGTCATTACTGGTGTTACTGGCTTAATGAGACTTAGTCCTCACAACAAACATGAGCTCAGGAAAATTACCTCTTCTCTCTAGATGAAGTAAGACTCAAAAATTAAACATGTGAAGGGTTGCCTAGTGAGTAAGAAAAAAAAGGAAAAAAAGAAAGAAGGAACAAACAAACAAACCAAAACATAAAAAGCCATTGGAATTTAAACAGTTTTCCCTCCACAACTGAGTTTTCACGCACTGTGCTAAAGGGAAGAGGCTGGTACAAGGAGCAGGCAATCAAGGAAGGTTGAGAGAAAATACTGCAGGCTCCTGGCTCATAGCTGCTCTCAGTAGGTCCTGTGAGATTAACGGGACATGGTCTCCTGCTTAGCCTTTGGAAGGGCATCTGCATCACCCTGAGAAACCAGAAATGAAAATCCAGAGTAGGAAATGTGAAGTCCCCAGGATGTAGCTGGGATAAGGTCTGCAGAGGACAGGGTCTCAGCACTGCAGCATAGCTCAAAGGTCTTCAGTGCGCCAGTGACAAGGAGAGTAAAATTCTGGAGCTCACAGGCTGCCAGTTCATGAAAACCCTCACCCACTCCTTCAACAGGGTTACAGTGTACTGAGACGTTTGCAGGCAGAACACAGGAAGACAACTGCCACACGCAGGCAATGGGCCCAAATTTTATTGTCAGTGTAGGATCAGAATCCTGACTAATGTTAAAATTGGCAAGAGGTGAATAGACCCTCTATGACATCAGGAGGTGGAGACAAAAGCAAAGCACAGTTTGAGGACAAGCTTACAAGACAGCCATGGGTCCTCCATGTTTAAAGAAACCAATCCCACAGGACAGGAACAAATTAAATCACTAGGAGAAAGTCCACTAAAAAGATATGGGGAAGCAGACAGAAGGGCAGTGAAAAGGGACAAGGACAGAGATACACAAATTGAGAAAAGCGGTGACAAGGGTCTAGGGAAACACCAATCTTCTAGAGCAAATAAAACTGCCTTAAACAACTAAAAGCAAATGTGAGCAGGTAGCACAATGAAAGGCCATCTTAAACCAGCACAAGAAGGTTCAGAAATGAAAGCTGATAGCCTCCAAAGGCTACAACTGTCCTCACTCAGCTCTGGCAGCTGAATGCAGAGGCCAGCTGGTAAAACCCAGTGCCGAGCCACGAGCCAGCCTCACAGGCATCTGCACCCACTCCCCTTCTGAGGGAGGCCAGCCCACAGCAGGCTGCCCATCCCCTCCTTCCCTCATCTGTTCACATAGGCACAGGGTTCATCTTGAACTCGGTGGAGCCTTCCCATGTCTCTGGTACACACCACAGCCACTCAGTCTCAGGCTAGCCTCATGAACTCACTCAAAGGCAAGTTTTTACATATGCCTCCCTGTGCACATGAATTCCTCAAGAGGGCACTATGCCAAATCCATTTCTACATTCTCACTGTCTAGAACACCAGCTGGTACATAGCAGATGGCAAATACATACTTGAACTAAACTACAGGTTTCTACCATGATGACAGAATAGCGTGGTAGCTCCTATCCGGAGAACAGAATAGAAATGGCCTCATTCCAACTGCTACATAGCAGCAACATAGATTTGAGTTAAACATCACAGCATGGGAGACTCAATGCCACACTTCTACTAGAATATGATGGTATGAAATTAAATTCTACCAAAATAAGATAAGCTTTTAAAGAAAGGGGTGCCAGATAATTACTTCAAGACTGATTTTTTTTTTTTTTAAATATTTATAAGAATGTAACTCTGATCCTTTGCTGCCAGGAAAAGCAAACAATTAACCATGCCGAAGACTGACAATGTTTTAGATGTACGCTAGACAGTTTCATCTTTTTTACTCCCTCAGAGATGGAAGGAGTTAGTTTAACACTTGAAATAAAAACTTTCTCATTTTCCCAAACTAGTGACGGCTACAAGGATAGAAAGAAACTTTACAGTGTCAAAAATACTTGGGTTTTCATTAGATTCTGACATGCAATAGAAATGTGAAACACGCACTCACTCGCCAAAAGCTAACCTGCCCAAACCAGATCCCTGCCGGCAGAGGGTAAATACAAATCCTACCCCTTTGCAGTAGGAAAAAAAAACAAAACAAAACAAAAAACCACCACCACCACCACCACCACCACCAACAACAACAACAACAATAACAAGAAGACACTGCAGGAATAATCCTTACATTTTTGTCTGCTTGCCTCTGCCTCTCTTTCACACTGACAAATTGATATACACTCAAGAATGTCCACAGTCACTTCGATATGAGTTTTTAATTATTTTTGTTAGTAAAATTCTCCAGATCATATGCTAATGTTTTACTCTTAATTTTTTTTTCTATAAAAGCTGATACTGGCTGAGCAAGGAGAACAAAGGAAGGAAGAATAGCTATAGTCACCAAGAACTGCCATTTTCCTCCTATCAGGGACAAACAGGACCTCTAGATCCATGCCTCTTTGTGTGTGTGTGTGTGTGTGTGTGTGTGTGTGTGTGTACACGTGTATGCATGTTAAATAACTGGTCCTCTTAACTTTCAGGTGCTGTAAGAAAAAAACTAAATATGTTAAAATCTAAGCCTGCTGCATGTGCACACGAGGAGGCCGGATGTTAGCACCAGGTGCCTCCTCAATCATTCCCCACCTTGGTTTCTGGGACATGTGTTCTCACTGAACCTGGAGCTCAGCAGTTTGACTGAACTGGCAGTAGGGTATCATGAGGAAACACAAAGCATGGACCCTAGCACGCAGCAGTAACAGCAACAGATGGCTCCCACTGTTGGTAAGTCTTCCTTTAAAGAATACCATGCCCCTCCCACACAAGGACAAGCTGACTACTCCTATTACAAAACAGAAAAGGAGGAGTCCTGAAGTCAAACAATCAACCATCCTCAGTGCTTTAACTTTTTTGGCAGTATCAGGGATTGAATGCTGGGCCCTACACCGGCTAGGCAGATGGTCTACCATTGTGCTACCACTGCGGCCTCCTCTAGGCCTTAAAAAAAAAAAAGTACAGCTGCAACAAACTAAACCTCTGTATGCATCCTCAAGATAGGAATTTTAATTTCACTTTCTGTAGCAGGAACTGTAAGTTCAAGAACCTAATGGTGACAGCTTGATTTATGAATTTTGACATATTTCTTGAACTTGGATTATATTACAAAGAAGTGGAATTCTAAGCGAGCCAGATCTTGTCTATACACTCAATCATCAAATCAATAAGCTGTAACTCCGAGAGCACACAGTGCAGGCAAGAGGACACAGACCTGAGACAGAAAAGTTCCTCCAGGGCTGGTGGCTCAGGGAGTGAGGGCACCTGCTTGTGCTTGATGAAGCCCAGTTATAGAGCCCACGGGGAAGGACAGGCCTGACTTCCAAAAGCTCTCCTCTTTTGTCTGTTTGTCCACAATTTAAATGTCCAATTAATGTGTGTGGGCACAAAATAAATAAATAAAAAAAGTGGGGTGGGGGTGGGGGTCCTTCTATACGCTCTCTGACTGTCTGAGAACACACTTTGGAATAGATATAGAAAATGCTTCTCCTCTTCAGTGGATAATGCTAAGAGAAAAATTCAGCTAGAAAAGCATTTGCAGTAGACCTGACAAGAGAAAAAAGTACTCCTGTTCCAACAAAAATTTCCTCAAATAAGCCCACCTAGCAAGACAAGGGTATCAAGATTACTTTCCTTTACATTTAGTAAATTCCTATGGCATGTTATCTACAAATTCTACTTAAATATATATACTTGGGGGTCAGCAACATGGCTCAGTGGGTAAAAGAACTTGCCACCAAGCCTAAGAACCAAAGTTTAAAACCCAGACCCCGTACAGTGGAAAGAGAGAGCCACCCCCTGCAAGTTGTCTGACTTCCACCCTCACACGATAACATGCGGACACAGACACACATACTACCCACTCCCAAACAAAAATAAGTGTGATAAAACTTCTTTAAAGCACATAGTCGGGAGATGATGAAATGAACCAGCTCTATCCACCAACATCCCGAGGGCAGGCTCAGGTCCATGGAGAGTCTAAGCAGTCTATTGGGTCTGTCACACCGTCCTCAGGACCCCACAGCAAGTACAGTGGTCTCCATCTGCGGCAAGGAAGCTGAGAACAGAACTGATGGCTCTACAGTCAGTGGATGGCTGACTGAGGAGCCACTTTGTGGTCACTGAATTTTAGTTGTGTCTGCACTACTATAAGCCACCGCCTGATGTAAGGACTGAAGGACAGCAGCAGTAGAACACAGCTTACTTTGTAGCTCCAAGAAACCAGGATTGAGCCCTGAGAAGATGGACAAACATACACCATGACTGGGAAAGCAGTCTAGATGCATTTGCATATACAGGTCAGCAACCCATCACCTGTACAGAATGGTCAGCTCAAGATCTATGGAAAGACTGGGTACAATAAACTTCTCAGCAGGAGACATAGAAAGAATTTTATGAAAGAGTTACAGAGAAGTGGAAGCCAGGAAGGAGGTCTGGGCTTGTCAGTATAGCTGAAAACGGATCTAGCCTGTTATGGTAAAACTGAGCCATAAGCAAAATTTTCATGTATCTTTGGCTGGTGGTTAATTTATACACACCAAAGACAAGTAAAAGCAAAACGTAAGCACATGTATATATATCCACATGCAGAAACCAATTGCATATGCAGAGTAAGGTAGATAAGAAATGGCATCAAGGGAAGTCACAGTGGAGCAATACCTGATTCTGGCTGGTGTTTCCAAAGCTTCACAACAATCTGTGTGACCAGCAGCTCTAAAAGAGCAACTTGAGAAGTATGGATGAGAAAGTAGCTGGGGCCAGGCCGTGGTGGCCACGCCTTTAATCTCAGCACTTAGGAGGCAGAGGCAGGCGGATCTCTTGAGTTTGGGGCCAGCCTGGACAGTGAGTTCCAGGACAGTCTGTGTTCCAGGACACAAAGAAACCCAGTCTTGAAAAACAAAAGGAAAAAAGAAAAAAGAAAAGGAAAGGAAAGAGAGTAGGAAGTCCACAGAATGCTAGTACAGGGCAAGACTACAGAAAGTGGCCCTTCTCATGGCAGGAAGTAAGGGCTCTGGAACCCTGGCCTACACTACAGCTGCTCAATAGAAGACATTAGCACATGCTAATGCAGTCATTATTCAATCATTAGTCAGCACTGATGGACAATGAGCAGACATAGACTCTTAAGAAAAACAGCCTCAATGAAACAGCTGGGGCACTGGAATCCAAGCCATAAATTTGTCTCCAGTTTCCTGATTCACTAAGCAAGCACCCCGCTTGAAATCATGTTACACAGGAGGGAATTGTAAAGGACTTGCCTGCCAGCCTGCTCTGAATGTGAGAAACTGAAAGGCTTGCCACACTGCTTACAAAAAGATACTAAACTGAACCATACAAGAAGCATATATTAAGGCATAAAGCATACACTAAGTCAGAATGTATTAAAATATCCCAAACAGGGCTGGTGAGATGGCTTAGTGGGTAAATTTGCTTGCCCCAAGCCTAACAACCTGAATTCTATCCGCAGGACCTGTGGAAGGACAGAACCTCCACACATGCACAGTGACACACATGCCCCCAAGTACATACACACTGACTAAGCAAACAAATGAATCTCAAACATAAAAGACTTTCAAAGTTATCTCAAAGTTCAGCGTTTAAAGGAATTTTAATTTTCAGGTGCAAAGTTGTTTCTTTTATCTAGGTCTTTGTTTACAAATGATCCCTTGAGCACACCCCATACTGTTGTAGCGAACAGTCAATGACATTGTAAAGACTTAGTTTTAATTCTACAGGTGTGAGTAAAGGTGCTGAGGAGACCAGGGGATGTCAATCCCTGGAGCTGGAATTGCAGGCAGATGTGAGCACCTAACACAGGTGCTGGGAACAGAATCTGGGTTCTCTGCAATCTTAACTGCCTAGACATCTCTGTCCAGCCCGTACAACAGACATTTTTAAAGATAAACTGTTATAGGCCAACTGATGCCGCTCAGTGGTAGAGGGTCTGCCTACTCTACAGGAGACCCTACATTGGATCGTTGGATCGCGAGCAGCAACAACTTTATATGCATATGGAGAAGACACGCTGTAAAAGAACCATCGTGGGGAAGAAGGGAAGGGATCAGCAAGAGGAATGCAGGGGTGGAGGAGGACAATGGGGAAGGGGGATGACTCAGAACAAAGCAAATAACATGTATGTATGGAAACACTTGAAAACCTACAGCACTGTAGAGTAACTTACGCTTTTAATTTAAAAATTACAGATCACAAAAGATAAGCCTTCACTTACGAATTACCAGGTACAAATTTTAAAGGCCTAACACAATGAGCAAAAAAAAAAAAATGTTGACAAATGTGCTTTTATGGTCACAGGTGTTTAAGAACCTCTTTCCTAGCGGATAGTTCTAGACAGAAGGCCATGGGCCACACCTTCCTCTCACACTGAACCTCACACAGTACTGACTTGTCTTTAAATGAACCGATACACATAATGAAAGCTGTGTGTGCACATATGTCAACACAGAAACCAAGGCTGGGAATCTCTACAAGGTGGAAGGGTAGCAGGAGAGAAAGAAGGAAGAACTGACCGCCATTGCTAGGGAGCCTTTGGCAGAAGGCACCCCACAAATAGCAAGTCCATGCACTTTAGTCAATGACAATTTTCACGGAGGACAAAAAAAGTAGATAAACTGGTTCGTCCTCCCAGATATTTCAAATAGTATATTTAGCTTTAAGAATTAAAAACTTTTTTTATTCAAATAAAGCATTTACTTAGAGAAGCTACAATAGTAAAAAGCAGAAGAATGGGGAAGAGAAAGAGTAACCATACACTCCGTGTTCTGTCAGAGAAGCCAGAGAGTGGTTTGTGTTTACAGCACTGACACCCATGTGCTTCTTCTTACAACACAAACCCAAACAGAGGCGCTCTCTGTCTGGTCCACAAGGGGTTACAAGTAAACTAACCATTACAGCTGTAGCAAAGGAATGCCATGTAAGTGGAGCAGTAAAGGGGAAGCTGGGAGGAAGAGGAGCACCTCTGTCTCGACCCGGTAAGGAAGTTTAGATACTTTTACAGTTCAGGAAGCAACCTGAACATCAGATCCTTAGCACGACCCAGGAAGGGCTGGCTTCCATAAATTTTTGAGTAGGTTGTCCAAAGGAGCAAAAACAAAGGGAGATGATCTCCCATCCCACTAACTCTATGCCCCGGCAGTCCAGCTTTGCCCAGAAAGAACTATTCTGGGATGGCCACCCTAGAATCTTAAGGCTACCTTTCAGACCCTCTCTGACAGGCCTTTGTAACAGAATTATTAGGTAATAATACCAGAGCACATATGTCAGCCCCTACTGACAATAATGTCATCTTCAGAACATACAGCACAAAGTTTGCATTTAAACTGATGCAAATTTCAGTTGAATTAAATCAAGCTGAAATCTCTCTGAGCCTTGGTTTCTCCATTTAGAAACTGATGGTGACAATTCTTCTGCCAATCTTTTTCAGAGTAGTCATAGGTTCTAGTGACCCACTGCAGATGCAAAAGACAGGAAACTCAAAAGGCCACAGGAGTGCCTTACCCAGCCACTGGACATCACATTCCAGTGAATGATGTTACATGACAAGCAGAAATCAGGTACTGCTCAAAAGGCTTCTGTGCAGGCTCCAGAGGAACTAAGCATTGTATAAAGATTCTACCAAAGTCCCTGTTGTCAATAGCTTGGTGGGTAAGAGGCAAGATCCCCAGACATTCCTTATAGACCACAATCCGAGTTTTTCACAAGCTGTGCCTGCTTGCAAGAGTCTTCACAGAGGTCACTAGAGGGAAGATGCCTTCCCTACCACCAGAGACAGAGATTCTTCTCCCTCCTGTGTATCCCAGCCATTTGTAGGAAATTCTGCCTTAATTGCAAGTAGCTTCTGAAGGTGCTAGAGTATATAAGCTGGGAACGCTTAACTGGAGGGAACTCCATCTATGAAGCCATGGGGAAGCCATTATCCACACGAGGTGAAGATTTTTGAGTGCTACTGCTTTGGAGTCCCCCACTCTTATTACCCAAAGTAAGCTCCCAAAACTCCCTGACTCCCCAGGATCATACTTCTTAGGAGTTTGTAGAGAGGAGATAGCTGTTTCCCCAGGAAAGGAATTCTCACAACATTCCTAGAATGGAACCTTCCCAGGACGCAGATTTTCATCAACCAAAGAAGGCTCTGAAGGTTGAGGACATTCACAGTTGATGGAGAAGTGATGAAGAAACAGAGATGAAAGAAGCACCAGAATTTCGGACACGAACCCAGGAGCTGTAAGGGTCTAGTTGGATGGCCTATGGGCTGGTGATCTTCAGGAAGTCTACATTAGAGTGCAGGAGACCAGGATAGCCCTGGGAATTCTCAGGAAAACAAATCTAAATTTTACTCTGGGTTCACACACCACTGGACAGCCTCTCCTTTGCAGTCCCCAGCAAAACCTGCTCTGCAAGGCTACTGCAGAACTTAGAGCTGACAAACCTGTAAGGCATGATGCAGTCACACAGCACCAAACAAAGATATCATCCATTCCTTTCTTCTTTTGGTGAGATGAGACAAATCCCCCTACCCTGGATCTTTATCTAGTCCTGGAAATATAAAGCCAAATGTATCCGTAGGCTCCAATTTGCATAGAACTCAAACAAACCCCTAAACAACAGGGAATTAGTGACTTCCCAAACTTCCACTTCCCCAGAATTATAACAAAAATTTTTGAAAGCTACTGAACTTTATCCTTTGCAGGAACAATTAACAAGGGAAATACATTTTTACTATCCAACCGGAAGCAGGATTGAACTATAAGAATAAAAACGCTTCCAGGACATAAGGGGGGGGGGGCAGTAATACTTTTGGGTTCAAGCCTCTTGTTAGCACAGGAAAGACACTGGGGTAGAGAGGCATTCTCACACTCAAAGAATGAATCCTTCATGCTCTCCAGAGTGTTTGCTCTGTAAGAGAGCACACCAGCAACTTCCCGTGGGCCCCAGAACCCTCCACAGAGCGCTTGGGTACACGCCACATTTACTTAGGATGCAAGCTACTCCTGACTCTTATGAACTAGTTCATAAGCCTACGGGTTACTTCACCATGTTCCTGTAAGAGGCCACTCCAAATTAGCAACAAAACAATCACTGACAAAAGAACTCACCTGTGGTGTGCTCCTAAAGACAGGCATTTGGGTTATTAAAAAGTAAAGTGTCTTATTCTTCATCAACTTTCTCTTACAAAATCAGTCCAGTAAATCTCCAAGAGGGAGTCAGTAGTCTGAGATACACGCCTGCTCTATGAGGAGGGAGGCCTATCCTAATTGTACCCACACTGGACAAAATATAACCGACAAACATGCAACAGACTCTGAGGACTGCTAACAATTATGGCATGTTACGAAGACTCTCTGTGCTTTCAATCTTTACCCCTGATCTTTTTCAGAATGGAAGATTTCTACTATGAAATCAAGTATGCACACTTCCCTACCACCTCTGTGGTACTGTTAAGAATTCTTAAACCTTTTCATTTCAGCTACTGTATTTTTCACTTCTAAAATTTCTGTTTCTTTTAGTTTCTATTTTTATTGTATCTTTTCATTCATATAATACAGATTGTCTAGTCACCGTTACAACTGCGCCCTTAAAGTCCTTGGCTTGCAGTCAGTTTCTCTTGATTAACAGTTCTTTTAAGAATATTTTCCTGTAGGTTAGATGACTGTGTTTTGGATGCCAGACACTGTATAAACTGTGTTGTGGAAACTCTTAATTGCATTACATTCCTCTAAAAAGGGCCATTTGTATGTTTGTTAGTTTTACTGAACACTTATTTTAGTTGACTTAAATGTAAATTCTGCAGTCCAACAATGCAGATTTCAATAATTATTTTATCCACAGCTTACTTGCTTGGAGCCTGCCAGATTTGTATGTGATTCAAACATGAGCAAAGACCTAGTTTAAAAGACTTAGGTCGGGGCTGGAGAAATGGCTCAGTGGTTAGGAGCACTGACTGCTCTTCCTGGAGGTCCTGAGTTCAAATCCCAGCAACCACATGGTGGCTCACAACCATCTGTAATGGGATCCGATGCCCTCTTCTGGTGTGTCTGAAGACAGCTACAGTGTACTCATATAAATAAAAATAAATCTAAAAAAAAAAAAAGACTTAAGTCAGGGCACTATTCACCCATAAATGCAGGATGCACAAGCCAAGGATTTCACTTACAATAAAGGCCAGTTTGGGGGGGAGGGGATTTCTTTCTTTCTTTCTTTGTCTCCTTCCTTTCCTTCCTTCTTTCTTTCTAAGACAGGGTGTTGCTACGCATCCTAGGCTGGCCTTGAAGTAGTGAACCACCTGTTTAGTCCATCCTGAGGCACGGATAACATGTGTCAACATGCTTCTGAAATGCATATTACTAGAAAAATTTTCAAACATGTTAATCATTTTTTGTTGTTGTTCTTTATTTGGTTTTTGAGACCAGACCTCACTATGCAGCTCTGGCCAGCCTAGAACTTCATAGAGATCCTCTTGCCTCCAAGCCTGGCTTGTCTTTGCTTTTATTTTATTGACTGTTCCCTACATCATAATAGAGTATTAAATAAATAGACCAGACAAACATTACTAATTTACAAGAAAGGAGAACATCCAAATACATTCAGGAGAAAAACAATGCAAAAACTATAAAAATACAGACCCTAAAGCAAAAGAATGTGACGTGCAGGGCTGGCCAGATGGCTCCACAGATAAAAAGCACTTGCTGCACAGCCTCTCAACTAAGCTTGATTTCCAGAATGGATGTTGAGAAAAGAGCAACTTCACACATGTGTACTGGCAAACATGTGCCTACACGTCTTATACTCATATATGTAACACACGCACATACAGCACTAAAGTAAGAGGTAAAAAATTTAATGTATGACATACCGTGCTTATTTGTAGAAAAAATAGGTAATATTCTATTTTATGTTACATATTAACCTATAGATATTCTTTTCAATCAATTTTCTAAGAACTCACATAAGTACTTTACATCCCCCTGCCCAGAAAGAAGATATTCTAAATTCTAAACAGCATACTGTCAACAGTTATATGTGGCACACCAAGAAATAATGTTATTTTCTGAGTTCAAGGCCAGCCTGGTCTACAGAGTGAGTTCCAGGACAGCCAGGGCTACACAGAGAAACCCTGTCTCAAAAACCAAAAAAAAAAAAAAAAAAAAGAAAAGAAAAGAAAGGAAAAGAAAGAAATAATCTTACTTTGTCTTGGTTTTCTTTATTCTTGTAGCACAGATTTCCAATCAGACGGATGAGATGAGACTTAAACCCTTCAGTCATGTGTTCGATGTCACCCTCTGCTTTTAGAGAATCGGAGGGACTGAAGATGTTCGTGCTATCTTTTCCAACTTCATGAATCACTCGTAAAACATCTAGAGCAAATGAGTACAGTTCATTTATCATGAGAAATCAGCACAGTAGCTAAGTTCTCTATACACCAACCCAATGGATTAAAATAAAGTAAGCATCAACCTTCTTCAATAATGACTCAAGCAGGGGACAAAGGAGAGCCCTCACCTAGTGTGCATCAGCTCACCCTCACACTGCCAGAAACACTTTTACATTAGGTTTTTAAAGTCCCAGTTTGAAGGAGGCTGATCATAACAATTAGCCTCACTTGGCCTTTCTATTTATCCACAAAGGAAACTTAGCTAAAATTTTGCAACTATTTTTTTCTTACAAAATGATTTTCAATTTCAACTGATTTACACAAAGCTAATGTGATAACTTAGTCAGGTAAGTGTAAATCACAAGAGGTTTCAGTAATGACTTATAGCTTTCTCAACAGCCAAATAATCAGACTCAGCCATGGATTGATATTAGCTATAATCACAAGAAATAACATTGCTATATACTATGAATATCCCAAGTAGCCTATAGACAGACAGTCTGCCAGCCTATAGAAACAGGACTGATATATTTGCCATATTATTTTATTTAGCCCTCTGAATAAACTCATTAAATTCGGGCATCACTTTCACAATTTTACATGAAGCAACTGGACTTAGAGAAGCTAACCAGGCAGAGACAGATGGCAGTCCACATTTGTCCTAGCTTTATGGTGAGTCCCTGTCTGGTAACTTAATCGAATTATCATGAAAAGTACTGCATTCTAAATAGACTCTGTCAGCCAGATGTGATGGCACACGCCTTTAATCACAGAACTCAGGAGGCAGAGACAGGTGGATCTCTGTGAGTTCAAGGCCAGTGTGGTCTACAGAGTGAGTTTTAGGGCAGTCAGGGCTACACAAAGAAACCCTGTCTTGAAAAACCAGAAACATACAACTCTGGGATGAAATTCTAAGTGTTTTCTATAGATCACTGCTAGCTCAACTATATTTGTAGATATAAAGACATCTTTCTTATATAGTGACATCCATGAAAAGGTGCCTGACATTTTTTTTTTTTTTTAAAGAAAAGCACTGGATATTGACAAGCAAAATCTAGGGCTGGGTATCCACATGAACCAAGGTTCTATTGAACTTAATTTGCAAACAGCTTTTGAGTAAAGTCAGTAATGCTTCATATAATGGCTTCCTAATCATAAAGGGCTTCTTGTTTCAAGAGTAAATCTATAATCTGAGTGAAACACTCTTTGTTCTCAGAAGTATAACTGGAGAAAATCTATTGCCAGCTTTTATAAATAAAACTTACGGTAAATTAAAACTTAAACCACTCTTATCATTCGCAGATCCCCATCATCAGTTTCATCACAGACATTCCTGAGGTGACACGGCAGGTATTTGCAGAAGGACCCGCTTAGTCACCACACTACAAAGCAGGACCCCAGCTCCACAGTAGGGAGGGAACAATGTGGCCTCAGCCTGAGCAACCTGAGCTGTGATCATGATACCATAATTCCATCCAAGAAAAGCGTTCAAAGACTATCAAGTGAAAACACCAAAGATAAGGGCTTGTGTTTGAACTTATACTACAGAGTATGTCAAAGATTTCTTAACTGGAAGACTGTGTGTGCCAGTTCACTCACCAATCACACGTTCCATCAAGCCAGGAAAAACCTGTAGGTAGCCAAGAAGCTCAGTGTTGGATGTCATTTCACACAAGACGTCCAGGAGTCGAATGGTAACCAGTGCTTCCTAAAATGACAAGAACAACTCCTTGCTAGGAATCAGAATTTCAACTTTGACTGTTATAAATGACAGTGAGAGAATAAAATACTCTAACAAACACTATGTGACACATCTATCTGTAGAGAGATACAGAACTGCTGGAATGTTCTTGAAGGATCACTATCTGCCCCATCAAGAGGGCAGGATCGTATGTCATTATGTGTCTTCTTGGAGCAAAGACACACCAAAGCTCTTGTTGAAGCAAAAAACTTCAACAGTGGGACAAATGTTTAAAATTACAAGTTCACATAACACTTATGCAAACACTCTTCTTTTTGAAGCATTTTCAGTATGAAAGTTCCACTTTAGAGATGGAGACATTCCCGACAAACACATTAATTTCTTGTCCACAAAAAATCTTGTAAAGTTCTGTGATCTAAAAAAAACACATTAACTTCAAGAACTTACATTATTTCTCGGTGAATCTAAGACTGTATGCAATGTGTCGGTAGGATGGCAAATGTAAAATTATTTGAAAATGCTAGCTCATGCTACTAAATTGTTTCTATGAAACAGAAAGCACGGCTAGGAAACCACCATATGCCAACTATGGCATCCCAATATTCCAATATACTTTTTTAAGTATACATTATTTGACAAAACATAGTAGCACCTATAAATTTAGGTCATGAAGACAAAATTCTTCAACAAAGATATTTTTTTGATAATACCATTCTTTATATTCTTTAGAGAAATTTAAGATAAGTCTTTAATATAGCTTTCTACAAATCTCAAATAATATCAAGAAACAACAAATTGTAATGCCTTGAGTCTTTATTTCAAAGCTGTCACTTGCAGATAAAGAGATAAGAGGAATATAAAAATCGTAGACTCTAAGTCTGAAGCCAGCCTCATGGGTAAGCCCATCAACTCAGCTGTGCTTCAACAGTCTCTTCTGCTAAGTGGGCACAGTCCAGACTATCTCCTCTAGACAAGTCTACTGGAGAAACATCAGGCTGAGTCTGCATAGCACACAGTGATTTTTTGTTTATTTGTTTAATTTGTTTTCTCTAAACATAAAATTTATTAAAACCCTTTACAAGTAATGTTATACTAAACATTCTTCTATAAATATCTGCAGTTTTGAACAAGTAAATGTGGGTTTATGAATTCTTAGAAATCCAACTGTTGGGTAAAAAGTATGTACATTAAAATGAGTTTAGCAGTACTGTGAATGGTACGCCAATCCACTAGAAGACTGTTACAACACTTTACAATTTTTTAAAAAAGATGCATTTCATTTTTAACTATATGCATGTGTTTGAATGTAGGTTTGTACACAGGAGAGTGGGTTTCCAGGGAGGCCAGAAGCCGTCTCTTTCTCCCTGGTCTGGAACTCACTGATTACTGCAGCCTTCAGGGGCCAGGAGCCCCAGGGCGTTGCCCGTTTCTGCCTCCTCAGTTTTGGGACTACAAGAGCACACCACCACACCTGGCCTTTTCACATTGGGTCCTGGGGATCAGACTCAGGCCCCAACGCTTTTATGGTAAGCACTTCTTGCCTCCATAGCCCTGTCTTTACTCTTAGCTCCAGGAGAGTAAGTTTTCAAATCTTCACTAATATACAAGTGTGCGTGTATCTCTGTGCGTGTATGTGCAGGTGCCCACATAGGCCAGAAGCACTTAGTTAGAGAGGCAGCTGTGAGCGGGGAACTAAACTTAGGTCCTCTGAAAGAATAGTACAGGCTATCACTACTGAGCTACCTCTCCAGCCCTTAAGAGAATCTTGTTTTGTTTTGTTTAAGACATGGTTCCTCTGTGTCATCTTTAGTGACCTAGAACTCACTCTGTAGGTCAGGCTGGCTTCGAACTCAGAGATCTGCCTGTCTCTGCCTTTCAAGTGCTGGGATTAAAGGTGTGCACCACCACCACCGCCAAAAGAATAATTTTAAGTGATACACCCAAAATAATGCGGGCTTAATTAATACAAGAAACATAATGACTTAAATGGGGCATATATTAAGTGGGATTAAACTGACTTCCTTTCTGTCAGTAACGTGGAGTCTAGGAGAAAAAAACTACATCTAAATAGTGAAACCTCATTCAACTTTTGAAGAACATTCAGCAGGGCCACTGAGGGCACTTGGCAGGTAAAGGTTCTTGCTTCCAGCCACGCAGTCTAAGCTCAATCCCTGATATCAATATGTTGGAAGGACAGAACTGATTCTCCCAAGTTGTCCTATGACCACCACACTCCTGCAGGCACATGCACATGCCACACCTTACAGCACCTAATAAATAAATTAGTAAATAAATGATTACAAAATTTGTAAAGGCTAAATTTCTTTTAAAAAGAAAAAAAACCACCTAATCTACCAGTATTCAAATGGAATGAGAAACAGCCATAGGTGTGGAAAAGCCAAGCTAGAGAACAGTGCATACACCACTGTGAAAAGGAGACCAAGCAATTTAAGGTGAGAACACACAAGGAGCCTTTGGACAACAGCACAAACTGACACACAAACGGCTCTGCAGGACAGAGGTGGGAGGAGCTGGGCAAACCAGAAACTTGTTAACGTTGTTTCACTGACATCAACTAAAGAACTGTTTACAGAAAAGTGAAATATGAGCAGAGGACAAGCGTGCTCCTTATCAGTCCGTGCAAGCAGAGATGCATTCCTACTCACTCCACAGGCTCAGTATTAACTGCTACTGCGAAAAGCTGCTTAATGTGGGGCTGCAAGGACCAAATGACTAGAAACCCTCCAACTAACGACAATTCTCAAAGTGCACAGGAGTCAGGAGATATAAACCTTTCAACAGAAAGGTGAGGCTCAGGAAGAGTAACTAAGATTCTGCAAACTCAACCGTAACCTATGCCAAAACAGATGAAAGTTGTATCAAATTGGGAAATGGGTCTGTAAAGTACAGCAGAGAGCCAGAGTGACACCTGAACACACAACTACTTCCGCAAAGAAGCACATGAAGAAAGCCTCAGTGTTTTCAAACTACACAGGCAAAAAAAAAACCTTGATAAACACAGCTATTTTCAGTCATAGTCTTCAGAAAACTTTATTAATTGTATTAACAGTCTGGTCCTTCTAAGAAATCACTGATGGCGTGCTGGCCAGTGTCTGGCGGAGACAAAGGCAGAGCCCTGATGTGCACTCACTAACTTCCATGATGACTCTGACCACCAACCAACAGCCAGGCCGTAAACAGCTAGATGTGAAAGACAGGCTCTCAGCAGTTAACACCAACCAGCTGTAGCACAGGATTTGAGAACATGGTATACTGGGATGTTGGTTCAAGGTCTTCTTCAAGCCAATTGTAGCCTTTTATCCCCATTTCTATCTCAAGGTATAGTATATGCAAATTAGCATATTTTCTCCCCCCTTACAGAAACTATTTGAAGGGAAAATATAAATTTTTCTACGTAAGAAATTAGAGGCTAAAGAGATGATTCCAAAGGTGAGAGCTTGAGGACCTGAGTTTGAGTCCTCGGTGACCATGGAAAAGAACTGCATATGCCTATAAACCCCAGCACTGGGGCAGACACAGGGGGACCCAGAGAGATCCAGCCTAGCCAAAAAGGCAAGCTACCAGTTCAGTAAGCGACCCTGCTTCAAGACAGTAAGACAAACGCAATAAAGGAAGACACCTGACATCCCACCCTGGCTTCTTCATATACACCTACAAACATGTGCATATCACATGCACGCGCATGCACCTGATCCTGCACACACATGTACACACGAGTGAGAGAGAGAGAGAGAGAGAGAGAGTGTGCAAGTGTATCTCACTATAATACTAAAATTATTTTAAGACAAGTCTTGGGAACAATTTAAAGTCAGATGTGATTTAACAAATATTGAAGGGTTTTTGTTTTTGTTTTTTTTTTAACGTTTCCTAGAAAATTATGTTTTAAAATGTTTTTGTTTTTTTTTTTTTTAAATCACACCTCATTGCTCCCCCTGCTGGGAACAAAAGCAACTGTCTCCAGAAAGGTAAGTCAGTGCTGAGACTTCCTCCTTTCTTTTACTGGAAGAGAACTCTTGTCTTCTCTTCCAAGTGGCCTTGAATTCAACCACAGTGCACTCTCACCGAGGCAAAGTATCATAAACATGACTTCAATTAGGTCATAAGTGAAGAAATTCCCAGGTTCACACGTCACTACCCAGGTCACGCCATGATCTCTTTTCTGCTTCGCTGCACACTTTTCCGTGCTGAGGGAGCGTCCACTCTGGAGTCCGAGCTCTCCTACCAAGCCACTGCCAACAGCACTCCAGCATCAACCACTAAAGTGTACTTAAAATCTGCTCCACTGAGATATGGTTTATATGCAACACATACCTTTAAGTATACAAAACAGAGGGTGTCAAACTACATAGCTATGAATAACATTTCAAAAACTTCCTTGTGTCCCTGTGGAATTATGCTCACCCCTGACTTAAGCTCCAGCGAACATGTGACCTGTTCTCTGTCACATGTTGCTTATCCATGAGGCTAACCTACTGCTAAGTCTCACAGAAATGGCACCTTAGTCTAGCTTATCCACTTGCTCACATGCTGCTTCGGGATGGTCTTTCATTTGGTTCCAGAGCTGCTTTTATTCTGCTACTGAGCAGTTTCCAAGAGAAAACAATTCTGACTTTAACTCAAAGGAAAGGCCAAAGAAATAGGTACAAGCGGAGGTTTTCCAGTGAAAAGGTAGGATAGAATTACTGCCAACTAGTTTCAGTAGCCTTTAGTAGAGAAGGGGTCAAGAAAGGAGACTGTGACAGGGCTACCTAGGAGGGTGGAGTTAGAAAGTGACTACCCTAGGTAGAAGAAATAAACTTTTAAAAAACAGCTCAGAAACCTGTATTGAAAAGTTGTTTGTTTGTTTTCTAATATTTTATTTTAAAAGATTTATTTTTTTTTATATGTATGAGATTTCGCCTGCCTGGTGTATGCCCCAGAGTCCAAGAAGATATTATATTTCCTAAAAGCAGAATTATAGATGGTTGTCAACTGCAGGCAGGCACTGGGAAGCTAGCTTAGGCCTTTTGCAAGAGCAGCAGGAGAGTATGGGCGCTTACAACGATGTGCCAACGTAACGAGACTACAGCACTGAGGACAGTGAGCAGAAGCAGAAACAATCTCCATGTCTAATTGCAGGGGTGACCCCATCCACACCTTCATTCAGAGTTTGTGTTAAATGCCTATGGAACTGAAAGGTAAATGGCATAAAATCCATCTAAATGTGCCTTTAACACATGCCTGTGGACATATGTCTAAATGAAAGAATCAGCAGAATTACTTTACAAGCTATTAACGAGGGCAGGGTTTCCCTTTATCTATACTTTCTAAGTTCTCTAACAAAGCCACCTATCACTCAGAGAGTACACTTAAAACCTTTCCATAGGGGCTGGAGCGATGGGTCCCCAGCACTCACATAGGTGTCCTACAATCGCCTGTAACTCTAGCTCCAGAGGATCTCACACCTTCTTTTGGCCTCCACAGGCAACAAAACACACACATAAATAAAGACAAATCTTTAAAACCTCTTAAGAAAGAAACCCCATAGACGTCTTGATTAAACTAGAAAACCTGTCCGCTCTTCCCCTCCAGGCCGAGATCTGTGTCCTTACCTTATCCTCGGTGTGAGGTTCTGAGGTCAACTTCAGCACGTTCCTACATTGATCCACAAATGAGTTTGCAATCAACTCAGCATGGCGCAAAAATATAGAGATGTCATCCTTTGTCAGCTGCTCGTCACTCACGATCTTGGCTATCATAATGTCTAACAGTGTGACCCTGTAAATCAAGAGTTCTACATGAGCACGTAACACGTCTGCTGTCTGGTCCTGAGAATGACTTCAGGAGGACAGTGTAAGAGCTGCTCTTGTTCTTTTTTTAACTTTATTTTAATATGTAGCTAGGAAGAGCTTTTATTAATAAAGCTGTCAATTGTCAGTTTTTTTTTTTTAAGAAAAGTCTAAGTTTCTTCTCTGTGACTTAATAGCAGCAAGAACTTTCCCATACACTTCTTATATCACTTTCAACACTAAAATCATACAACATTTCATAAAGGTTGCCAATTTAAGTTTTAAGAATACATTCACAATTTAACAGTAGTAAACTGAAGTGAGCTATCACTTCTTCACTATTCAACACTAATCCAAGCACTACACACAATATCTCATTTAATCTCCACAAACCTCTACAGGACAGCAATACAATTAGTTTTATATTAAAGATGTCAATCTAGAAACATCTGTAATCCAGCAGGTACCCACACCCCCATGTACAAACATACATGCATGTGTGTAATGTACACATTAATAATAATAATAATAATAATAATAATAATAATAATAATGAAAAAGGAAATGGTATGGATGAGCTATGGCCAGCATGTTGATCTACTCTACTATTGTAAAGCAATCAACTGTATACTAAAAACAAACTATTCCTGATTTTCAAGTGCTGGGCACCATACATAACTGTACGTGCTGTATTTTTGACAACTGGGGAAAGTAGATTTTCACTAGAATCGCACATGTTTCTATGTACTAGAATCACGTAAGGCATTGTATGACACTACAGTGGCTACGATCACCCCACAGCTATGACATCAGGAGCATTTTTATACTCCACGATAATCTTATGGGATGACTGGCACACCAGGTTCATTATGGAGCAAACTGTGATGTGGTACATGACTGCCTCCTTGAAAACAGGCACACGGTCTAACAAATGCTCTTTATCATGTTATTTACTCAGGCACAAGGATGCAAAGCCACTAGACCTAGCTTAAGGGTTAGCAGAATCATTACACGTCAGATTCAAAGACTTGTTTCCCTCCCCTAACCCACAAACTACCGCTTAGGCCTCTTGAGGCTCCCTAGGCACACGCTCATTTCCGAGCCGAGTGCCCATGATTCTGTCTAAGTCACTAGCTGACATGTCCACTCGGTTTCTAATTCACTTGTGACCAATTGGGTGCACACTCTCTCTCAAAATTATGACTTCTGGTTTTTTTAAGCAATGAACTTGCAAAAGACTTAGAAATTTTTTATAGCAAAAAAAAAACAAAACAAACCCTGTTTTATAGTTATATTTAAAGTAAAATAGGCTACGGTTGTTATTGTCACATATATGCAATCCTGAAAAAATTTTGATGAGGACCAAGAGCGAGGGTAAGGGGGGGAAGAGTGTTTTATGAACATTCTAGAGCATGAAATAAAGTATCTGTAATTCAAATCCAGAATTTTCCAGCCAATTTTCAATTTAGATTTAAGCTTCTCCAAAAGTGTAATTTGTTCAATACTACGTGCCTCAAAGGCCATAAGTTGTATTAACCCAGAACAGCAAGCTCGTCACACTGAGGCAGTGAGTGGTGCTGACAAACCTCATCAGTACCTACAGATGGACAGATGGACAGAGAGCAGAATAGGCTGGCTGGGTAAGAGCTACCTCTGTAACCTCAAGAAGCATTACCCAAACACCCAGATCCCTTACCTTGAAAACACAACAACAATGCCAAGTCACAGTGATGGTATGGGTGTGAATACCATCAGTTCACACAGCTCACACAGTGACACCTTAGCACCAGGACTGGGGAGCACTTGCTATGAGAACAGAGGAGCTCAGCTTTAACTCCTAGAACCTAGGGAAACCCAGCCATGACCTTAGATGCCTGTAACGCCAGTGTTGAGGGCAGAGACAAACACATCTTGGGATCAGATTGGCCAAACAGCCTAGCCAAAGCTATGAATTTCAGGTCCACTGAAAGAATCTCCCTATACATACATGAATGAATGAATGAATGAATGAATGAACGAACGAACAAAAAGCTGGAAAGCAACTGAGGAAGGCAGTATCATCCCTAACCCCCACGTGCACACCAGGCATGCTCTCAGACACTTGCATAAACACCATTCCACCACACAGTCCTGGTCCCTAGCTGCAACCAAGGACTATTTGAGGAGGTGGGAGAATGTTAGGAGGTGGGCCTAGCTGGAGGAAGTAGATCAGTAAAGGCATGCCTTTGAAGGTTATACATGCTCCCCCATCCCTTCCTCCAGCCCACCAGGAAGTAAGCCACTTTGCTCTCAGTCATGGAGAAGAACCTCAACCTAGCCCAGAAGCTAGACTACAATAGCAGCCTGAGACCATCTCTGGCAATGCAGCAAGAGACTCGGGGAAGGTACATTCCTTTCATATTTACTAACTGCTAACTACGCAAGCTCTGAGGTCTTAAAATATCATTTATTTAGGTATCTACCAAAATAACTCCATCAAGTGACCGCTATTACTTTCCCTTTGCTTGGATGGGACACAGCTCTAGAAAGGTTAAATGAGTGAGCCACCCAAACACCAGCTTCCCTTTGTTCCTGTGCTATACATACATTATAACCTTAACCTAAGTGCTGTACACATCATCTCAGAAGAGCAGCCTTAAAAAAAAAAAAAGATTTATTATTTTATGTATATGAGTACACTGTAGCTGTCTTCAGACACACCAGAAGAGGGCACCAGATCCCATTACAGATGGTTGTGAGCCACCATGTGGGTGCTGGGAATTGAACTCAGGACCTCTGGAAGAGCAGTCAGTCCTCTTAACCACTGAGCCATCTCTCCATCCCTTAGAAGAGCCTGGCAACAATTACACTGGCTCAGCAGGAATGGGGAGCAGACAGTGCATAAGACTGGCTCTCATTATTACTGAATCATACCAAGCAAACTGATTACATGCATATTCAAACTTCCCTCACAAAAGAATCTGTTCCCAATAGATCCCAGCCCCTAAGTAAAGGAGATGCAACCCCAACACTTACAGTGCAGTTGTTGCCCATAGCACAAGGGGCAGAGAGTGTACTTGCTGTTCACCATTACCCCAGGAGCCACCAGATGCTTAGTATAGTATTGATTTGCAAATGTATTTTAAAATGTAGACAGCCCCTGAACCAATCAGATATTCTAATGCAGCGGAGCTAGAGACACAGTCTGACACCCCAAAGGATTCTTCTACGTTCCATGCTCTCAAGTATGGTTTCTCATCTGACTCAAAGAATTTGGGAACATTTTGAGTAACACATTGTCTACTTGCTTCTCAAGGATTCTCCATGCACAGGAGAAAAATGTACTTGTCACATAAACCTGCCATGGAAAACTCTTGACTCGGTCCTAATAACCTGCCAAAGGAAACTTCTAAACAAAGAATATGCTCACTCTTCTTTCTCAGGAGACAACGGGTACCAAGCTTCCACTTCACCCTAGACTCCCAGCACCCCTGCTCTCCAGCAGGGACACAGAGCAGTAAACACAGCAACCCCTCATGCAATGGCTGAAGTCAGTCAGCACAACGGCCCCAGCAGGCCCAGTGGTGGGAGCATGCTACTTGGGTTACACTCCACTGCCTACTAACCTGAGCACGAGTGGGCTGGGTAAATGTTCTCCTCTACAATGAAGGCACACTGCTTTGTGTGAACTACCTACCAGAAAACCATAAACCTAGCAATAAAGATTCCAAATAAGCAAACTAGTGACACCCACAAATAAGGGTATCCTAAATAGACAACCACTGTGTGCTTGAAACTGTTGTTATAAAATTGAGGAACTGCAACATTTTGTTCTTAAAAGTTTTATTTTGATTTCTTTAACATGCTTTTACTAAATAATAGCATCAGACTGAATTCTACATAAATTCTA
Source organism: Rhynchomys soricoides (assembly GCA_019843965.1). NCBI lineage: Eukaryota > Metazoa > Chordata > Mammalia > Rodentia > Muridae > Rhynchomys > Rhynchomys soricoides. The sequence goes on along the minus strand of JADRCH010000028.1, from coordinate 2,372,052 downwards.
TACAAACCCTCTATACATCACTGCCTGTTGTGGTTTCGTTGTGATGTTAACCAAGTGATGTAAACTCACCACTGCACAGACACATGTACTTAGAGTCTATGCCAATGTGAAACCACAGAGTTCAGTTCAGGCTACTGGCCACTATATGGAATGGAATGAGTCAAAACCATACTTGCTTGGTGGGGGTGGGGTGAGGGCGGGAGTGGTTACCTTTCCTGATTGCTGAGTTTGCCATACATAGCTTCCACCAATTCCGGGCTTTTCAAAAAGTGGTCTGTAATAATCAAGAACCTACAGGGAAAAGGAAGGGAAATGTGGTTACTACAAACAATAAAGCATACATGTCCTTACCTATTTTATAAACTTATACAAAAAAAAAGCCTTTCATTTAATTCATCTTTTTTTACTATAATCTTTTAAACATTTATTTTTATGTATATGGTTATTTTGCCTATGTGTATGTACATATGTATGTAATATGCATGTGCACCACATGTATGCCTAACCACACAAGCCAGAAGAGGGTGACAGATCTTCTTGAACTAGAGTTACAGACTGCAGTGAGCCACCATATGGGTGCTGAGGATTGAACCCAGGTCCTCTGTAAGAGTAGCCAGTGCTCTTAACCCTGAGCCATCTCTCCAGGCCCATGTTTACTGGGGTCTTCTATGTTTTAAGAGATTCACAAATTATTTTCTTAGCAGTATCAGGGGGAAGAAAAATTCTTCTCTCCAATTTTCCATGTGAGATGTTTGTGAAAATAACTCAGTGGGTTCAGTTAGAAAAGCAAGTCTGCATCAGCTTTGACAGACTGCGAACAGGCACATGACATTAGTGACGGTGTCAGATCTACACAGGAAACATAACACAGTTTTAGTCCGAAGCTTACTGCCATAGACGAGGCAGGAAAATGGACATGTCATATTGTTAAAGCTATGCCAACAATGCCTGCGGAATCCTGGTCTGACTTTCCACTCTCTAAGAGTACTCAAGTTACCAAGAAAACATCCACATTGTCAAGCACAGTGCTCATCTTGGCTAGAGAGATGACTATGGGAGCCTGAGGCAAAGATTAGAAGCATATTTCTTCAAAGTACCTCTGTGGCATCTAGAAAGATTGAACACCATTAATAGTTCTCAACTGTAGCTAACAAAAGGTATCACAAAGACTTAGGAACTAAGAAATATGATTTTTAATGAATACTGTTATAGTAATAAAAGTTGACTCTAAGGTAGTAAATACACTAACACACCATTTATTTACTGTCTCCTTAACAAATAAATGTCATTGAGTGTGATAATCAAATGACACACATCAGTGACAACCCCACTGTCCTCTATCTAAACATAAAATCGGCACTGGAGATGTAGCTCAGCAGCTACCGCCTACAGGAAGCCTGGTGCCCCAACACCATCACCTCTGAAAAGAAATCGAAACAAGTATCCAATTTCTTCTATAGATCTTTAAAGCTGTCAATCACTACTTGGATTTAAATATTTCTAAGAATAATGAAAAATGATAATGAATGTCAATAGTATTCACATTAATTAAGGCAGATTATCAAAGTAGGAGGTATTCAGAGTACAAGGTTATCGGAGAGAGGAATTCATACATTCCAAGCTAGGTTCAGAAGTAAAACTGGAATCCTAAAGCCTAACATAAGTTAGCTCTGTGGAAATCACAACTTTTCTCATGAGAACATTTGTAAAATAACACAAAATTCAATCAAGTATGGTAGTATGTGCCTATGAACCTAGCACAAGGGAGGCTTATCCAGAGAGTTCAAGGCCAGCCTAGACAACACAGAAAGACTATCCTCCATGACACCCCCTACCCAAAAAACACAATATTGCAAATGCTATACCAGCAACAAGAACACAAGTTTTACTTCCAAAATTACTCCCCAAACAGCAGAGAAAGAGCCATGGCTACCATAAGATCCAGCTAGTTTACTCCTGGCATAGAGCCAGCAATCTCCATACTCTGGCCAGAGAGATATTTGTACCCCCATGTTTATTGATGTTTTATCCACTATAGCAAAGAATTGGAATCAACCTAATTGTCCACTGATAAATGGTTAGTAAATGCTACACACACACACACACACACACACACACACAATTTAACTCTAAAGAAAAATGTAAGGAAAATGGATGGACTTAGAATTTTTTTTACTGGAGGTCACACAATTTTAGAAAGGAAAAAAAACCACATTCTCTTTCAGATGCAGAATGTAGCTAATAATACATATGCAAACAAATGTACACGTGGGTACAGGCACGACAACAAGAAAGGACTGGCATTAGGAAACGAAGAAGGGGTAAATGTAGGTGCCGGGCCAAGCTATGAGAGGATACACAACGCTAAATGCTTCTCTAGTTCTAATCCTGTCGTGGATATTTTGGGTTGGGGGAGTAAGCGGATAACAATACATCTAAAGGTGAACATCCGAAATCAAATGTGAAGCTCCCCAGCCTCAGAATGGCCATTCTAAATGCAAAGAAGTTCATTGAGATGGACAGATTTGGGGGTCTGGTTAATTTTGGTGTGTGATGGCTTTTATCTGCAAGATTTTTATACTATGGAAAATTTATGAAAAATTTAATACAAAATCATTCAAAAACTCAAAGTATAGAAAAAGATATTATCCAACTAAAGCCAAATGCAATGCCAGAACTTTCTCACCCGCACTTTGATGTTACCCCGTATATCCCAACAGAAGGATCTGGAGCTATTATTATAGTCTTACACCTTTCCCTTTCTAAGAATAGAGAAAACATGAGAAGATAATAAATCCTCACATAGCTGGTGCTCTTTATCAGCCATCTGCATACCCAAGCAAGGGGCAGGGGGCAGAAATTGGATCTTCTCTGACTTTCAGAATCAGTGCAGATTTAACAGTAAAACAGTTTTTGGAGGCCTCTGGACAGTTCTCAGCCAAACGCAGCAGGGGAGCTGCACAAGTTGTCAGTTGAGAACTAACTCCCCCTCCTGTTCCTGCCTTAACTCCAGCTGCTGACCACTGACAGCTTCTGAGGTACTCTGACGTACATTTTGTGTTTGCCCATGATGAGCCGGGTTGTTTATTCCAAGCTGATAAGATACAGACCCCAGCTACCCCTCAAATACCTACCAAATAAACAGAACTCTGCTACTAGCTGGCTCGAGGTGAGCTGCCTCTGAGGCCTCCTCCTCAATGACTGCAGCAGATGCTGAATGTGCATTCTGAGGGGAGTTTTCCAAAGTGTACTGGCTGGTTTTGTGTCAGCTTGACACAAGCTGGAGTTATCACAGAGAAAGGAGCTTCAGTTGAGAAAATGCCTCCACCATGAGATCCAGCTGAAAGGCATTTTCTCAATTAGTGATCAAGGATGGGTCCCTTGTTGGTGGTACCATCTGTGGGCTGGTAGTCTTGGATTCTATTAGAAAGCAGGCTGAGCAAGCCAGGAGAAGCAAGCCATAAAAAACATCCTTCCATGGCCTCTGCATCAGCTCCTGCTCCTTGACCTGCTTGAGTTCCAGTCCTGACTTCCTTTCGTGATGAACAGCAGCATGGAGGTGTAAGCGGAATAAACCCTTTTCCTCCCCAACTTGCATCTTGGTCATGATGTTTGTGCAGGAATAGAAACCCTGACTAAGACAGTAAGTATGTACGATTTTCATGTAACAGCTGCTGTTTATTTTGCATATAGTAATTCAAATACAAATGATATTCAAAAAGTAAACAATTTTAAACTTAGATAGAACTTCAATATAATAATGTTTCATTTAAGAGGCTCAAATCCCAGAAGGTCATTGGGAGGAATAAATCCAGACACTTAGACTGATAAGAAAAGATACTAAAATGTAAAGGAAAAAAAAAACATGTAAACAACATTTTTGATGAGTGTTACAATGAAGAACAGATCAATTTGTTAGGAGATAATGTAATAACTGTAAATATAAACACTACATGATGACCTAACTACTGTAAACGCAAATACTACATGATGATGTAAAGACCATAAACACAGATACTACATGTACATACTTAATAAGCCTGAAACTAGGCCCACAACCTGACAGAACTCAAAAGAGACTGGCTCAGCAGCTCACTTGTAACCTCAGTGCCCAAGAGGGTGAGGAGCAAGAATTAGTTCAAGGGCAGCTAGGGACACATAACAAGATCATGTTTCAAAAGAAATTGGATTGCTGGGACACTTAGCAAAACCAGCTAAACGCCCTCACCTTAAGTGCGTACAGAACATTCTCCATGGTGATGGTTAGTGGGCCGTAAACAACCTCGATAATTTTTAAAAGAATGAAATCATACAAAGGGTGCTCACCCCCAGTGGAATAAAATTAAAAATTAGTAACAAGACAGAACTTGGGAAATAAACAAATACATGGGAGTCAAACTCCTAAATAACCAATGGATTCAACTCAAAAAGAAAGAACAGGAAAGCACAGCACAGTACGATTCAAAGTGCTCGGACAGTTCTTACAAGGAATGGGTGGCTGGCGCCTTTCCACCTTAGAAGAAACAAAACCCAAATCAAGTAGCAGCAATGCTATCGCAGAAGCCACAACAGGAAGGGGCAGGAACTAGAAATGGAGCAAAAGGCTCAGTGAGGCGGCTCAGCTGGGAAAGGCTCCTCCTGAGACAGCCTCAGTTCAATCCCTGGGGTGGAAGGACACCCCAGCAGGAACCTACATAAAGGTAAGAGAGACTCAAGCCATAACCCCTCTCCTCTAACCTCCGCATCTGTGCCACAGTGGACGCCCACCCCTCCACCCCACGAAATAATGTATTTCTGTAAAGAACACCTACAGATTCATGAAAATTTTTGTTCTTAAAACTAAAATAATGGTCCTATTATTAACACAGGAATGCAAACGATCTAAAATAGCCTACCCTGCCTGCCACACACATAAAGCTTGATAAGGAACACAGGATGCCTCATTTTCTGATTTCAAATTTTATGTCAATCAAGACTATGACATTAAAAATAACACTGGCATTAAATCAACGCTGGCAGTAAGAGAGAAATTAAACTGATATTAAAAACAACACAAACAAACAAACTAACTAACTAACCAGAGGAACGTAAAACATCAGCATTTGTATCCTCAGGAGCTCAGGAAAACTGGCTGAGGGGACGATCAGTTAGTACTTGCAGCCCAAGCTCAACTGAGTTCAATCTCTAGCACCCAAGAAAAGGTATGTGGAAAAGAAATGAATAAATAAATAAGAAGAAAGTATGTAATGGTAATCCCAGCACTGGAAGGCAAAACCAGGATAGATTCCCTGGGCTTGCTGGCCAGCCAACCTCTTCCGATTGGTGAGCCCCACAGCCCAGTGGGGAACTCTCAAACAGCAAGGTGGCACATCCTGAGGACACAACCACGGCTGACTATGGACACATAGAACGGGGACAGCCCCACCTCAGCACCTGGACTGCATCTCCCTCATAGCTACACAGGCCAGCTTGACAGCTGCTCCTCTGAGCCTGCTGACACCCTGTGGTGATGGTTCTAGACTAAGAGAAGCCGAGAGGCTCTTTCCTATGGCAGGACACTGTGAGACGGAATCTAAGAGGTATTTCAGGGTCTTTGTGCATCCCTCTCTCACAAAGTAAAAGCAGCTTGTGCCTGTAAGTAACCAACTGTCTAAAGCTACAAGTAGCTGTTGTACCCATTACCTTTACTAGTCTGCAAGAACAGGCCACCACCTTGACCTGTATATTTCTGACACTGAGTCCTAAAAGAGAGGTCAAAGGGCACAGGATTAAAAAAATATTCCATCAGATACTCCTGAAAACGTAACAGAAGTTCAAGAAAGACAAACATCCACTATCCTTGTTTGCTTTCTGGTGCTGTGATAGAACACTGACCAAAACCAAAACTAGGAAGGGGTTTACACAGCTTCCAGGTCCATCAACAAAGGATGCCAGTGCAGTAAACTCAGGGCAGGCACTGGAACAGTTCCATAGAGGAACTGGCTTGCTTCCCCAGGCTTTCTCAACTACATTTCTTATACAGTCCAGGCCCACCTGCCCAGGGATAGCTGCAGCAACAGTGGACTGGGCCCTTGTCTTCATCATCAAGAGAATGCCCTACAGACAGGACAGGCCCACAGAGGCAATTCCTTAGTTGAGAGGCCCTCTTTCCACATGTCTATGTTTGTGTCAAACTGACAAAAACAAACCAACATGCCTACAGACTCAAGAAGTTGGGGGGAATCCCTAAAAGGAACAAGCTCCAAGAAATCTATGCTAAAATGATACTGACTCCTAAAAAGCAAAGGAAAGAAGTCTAAAAGCAACCAGAGAGAAATCAGATAATCTGTTTGGTGAGATAGTGTGAATACCAACAAGTGTCTCATTTACACAATACCCAAAAGACATACACCAACTTCTGATCTTTAATAAACCATGTGCTGAGGTCACAGTGGTCTCCAAATAGGCTCAGACATTTGTACTATGCATTCACACATCAAAACTGTCCCCCACCTTGTCCTATACTTCAAGCTCAAGCACAAGCTGTATCTCCTTCACATCCTCAAAACAACTATCAGACCTCAACTTTTTACTTAAAATTTCTACAAAGACATTGAGATTGTAGCTCAGTGGAAGAGCACTTGTCTACGTGAACTCAATTCCCCTGCATCACAAGAAGTAAACAAATCAGTAAGTTAGAGGTTGGAACAAGCCAGAAGTGGTGATAATCTCAGCCACTGGGAGCCTGAGGCAGAGGAGCGAAACTTCAAGGCCAGCCTAGAAAACACAGCAAACTGTCTCAATATATTATTAAACCTCACAAGGAAAATGATCTGTAAGGATGTCCTTAACTGATCTAATTCCTAGCAGGGTACTTACGGCCACTCGGACTCGGGGTGCTTCTGGTGAGCTTCTATGACATTAATCGCAATATTGAGGTTCTCTTCCAGGTCTTTCATCCTTTCAGTATTAAGAGATGTGAACAGAATCATGGAACAGTAGGCAACAATCCTTTTGTCGGGATGGTTTAAGCAAGACCTGCCAAACAAAGAAATGAGACTCTTAGTCCAATTAGCAACATGGTAAAATGTGATTGTGACATTAGTAATAATAATCCTTAGCAATTTAGTTTATACTGATATTTTAGGATATAATAAAGATTATAATGCTGTGGAGGAAAAGCATATCTTTGACTATAAAAACAGTAAATATGCCGGACAGTGGTGGCGCATGCCTTTAATCCCAGCACTTGGGAGGCAGAGGCAGGCGGATTTCGAGTTTGAGGCCAGCCTGGTCTACAGTGTAAGTTCCAGGACAGCCAGGGCTACACAGAGAAGCCCTGTCTCGAAAAACCAAAAAAAAAAAAAAAAACCAACCAGTAAATATAACAGTAAGATACAATAAAATGGGACTGGAGAGACAATTCGGTGACTAAGAGCATAAAATGTTCATGCAAAGGATGCAAGGTTCCTAGGAGCTAGCCCTGGAAGCTCACAACTGCCCATAACTCTGGTTCCAAGGGACCTAATATTCTTGGCTGAGAGCAACTTTGCTCCTACATACTATGCACCTACAGACATGTACACACACACACATATATATAATTATAAATAAGAATAAATCTTTAAAAGACAATAAAAAGTTACATTTGACTTAGGACTCAGAGTTGAAAAGAAACTAACATTTGAATAGAGAAAAAATAAAAATGATCACATTTCTAAAGCATTAAAGGTGTTCATTCTGGTTAGAAAGAACAGTCAAAAATGTAAAAAAAAAAAAAAAAGACCTATAAGCATCTAAATCACAGTCATAAGGGACAGATTTGAAACACAAGAACTTGGGGTCAAGAGACATAACACAATTCCTAAATCCTATCACCTACAAGAACTTAGTGAGGTCACTTACTTATTATGAGTTATGTCATGGCTCATCCCGACATTTGGGTTTTGTCCCCACGTAGACTTCACGACTCAGGCATGGTAACTTACACTATTGATGGCAGTACTCAAGAGACAAAGGCAGGCGGCTCTCTTGTAAGTTACAAGGCCTAGCCTGGTCAGCATATCAAGTTCTAGGCCAGGCAACCAGAGCTACAAAGTGAGACTTTGACTCCTGCAAGTTGTCTCTGGCCTCTACACAATTGGCATAGCACAAACAAATGCACATGCACACAACAAATAGATACATATCTATAAACACACATGTAGAATTAATCTCCTGTACATTATGTGGAAGAATCACCTGTCAATAAAAAACTAATGGCCAATAAGCTGAAGCAGGATTAGAAGGCAGGACTTCTGGTTGGGAGGGTATCAGGAGGGAAGAGAATTTTTCTGACCAGAACACAGAAGAGAAAGACATTAAGAAGTGGAAAGGAAACCAGCCACTTAGCTGAACTCAGGTTAGAATAAACGGAATTTAAGTTAAGAATTAGTAGGAAAACCAGCCTAGCATATGGCCTAGACATTCATTAATAATATTAAGCCTCTGATTAAGAGTTCATCCAATAACCGTAGCATAGAACCACCACACAAACCAGGTACAGAACACTAGAGGGTCCGGGTGTCTCCCAGCCAACACCCAGAATTCTAAAGCTACCGTCTCGTTCTCCTGCTTTTGAACTTCATATAAATGGAACTATAACCGCGATCTTTTCAGAAGCCAGTTTTTAAAAAAAATCTTAACATCATACTCACATGAAGAGTTCTGGGAAGGCATGGACCCACACAATGGACTGGGAATCTTCATTCCGTGAGGCAACGTTGCCTAAAAACTGCAGGCCACAGCGAAAAGCTAGGAATATAGAAAAGTAAAAACTGAAGATAACAGACTCAACATAGTGGATAAACACTCCTTAGTAAGAAACGTTTCCAGTGTTATAGAACAGGGGAGTGGGAACGAGAGGAGAGACAAGAGAGAGAGAGGGAAGAGAGTGGAGGGAGAGAGGATGAAGGGGAAGAGGGAGTGATGGGACAGGGGAAGAGAAAGGAAGAAAGTGATTGATTGACTGATTGATTGTCTAAGAGTCTCACTCCACAATGAAATTCTAAGCATGAAATTAATATGCCTCATCAAAACAACACTACATAAAATTAACTTCTAAAGATTATCAACTCAAACATGAAATATCATTGGAATACATGCTCCAATTAAAAGATGACTACAAATGTAGGTATGTCTGCACACGTCTGTAACCAAGGCACTCCTGATGCTGAGACAGGAGGATCACGCTAATGAAAAACATGCCTAGACCTGTCTAAAATAAAAGCTTGTCTCAAACAAAACAAACCACAGATAAACTTAGGAATGAATTTTTAGAATGCTACAAGTGGTCTGAAACAAGCAAACCTAGGACATAAGGTGTAGAAACACTGCAGGTTAAAGAAAGCTAAAAGGAGACAGCTCAAATATCAGTCAACAAAAGAGGCATTAATGCAAAAGATGTCATTGGAAATAAATATGCTAAGTAATCATTACAGACTAACTTATCAAAAAGAAATAAAACCTTATCATTGGAATTCACTTAGTAATATACTCTCAAATAGAAAGAAAAATTGACCACAGTGAGAACTATTGACAATAAGTTGAGTAGTTTTAAGATATCTTCTCTCAACAAATTTTACAAACAGGCAAAAAAAAAAAAAAAAACAATACATCTCAGCGATCTGAGTAAGATTTAATAAAAACCCAACTGCCACTTAGAATACAAACAGCAAAGCACTGGCCCGAAAGCTCAGAAAAGTGACCACAGCAAAGGCTAGGGAGTGGGTGGAACACGGACTCCCATTTACTGCAGGCAAGAAGGGAACATGGTGCAGTCACTTTGGAAAACAGTTCGCCAATTTCTCACAAGGGGAACACAAAGTCAAGACAACATCATTAACAAAGTATCAAGATATACATGCAACCAAGGCAGAGATTAAAAACTACCAAAAACCTCCATTCAGAGGCTGCTTTAGCTTAAAGCTAGGTATAAACAAAAAATCCGCAGCACACATTAGAATTAATAATGGCCAGGCTTCCATATAGAGGTTAAGTGTAACTGTCAGTCTAGATCCAGATAGGAGAGTGTACACATACAGGTGCACGCGCACACACACACCTCACTGCACATCCTGGTAGACATGCATATTTGTTGGAAACATAGTAAAACCATTCTAAAAGTGTATATGAAGATACACAGTGCTGTTAATAGCTATGACACAGTCGGAAGTTGAAAAGAGGACCTGTGCTCACATACTACCGGCTACTTCAGTTAACGGAAGGTACGGCAGGGTGGGACCAAGTCAACTAAACAGAGCAGTGGACTAGGACAAGAACTTGACTGAACCTAAACTAACAAAAGTATCAGCAGCAAGTCACTAAATAAATGATGGTCTATATAAGAATTGGCAGAGGGGTGCCTGGGTGTCCGCATAGAAACCCTGACAATGCTGTACTTCCTCACCCAGGACAGAAAATTCCATTCTAACCACTGACCTGAACATAGGCACCAAAATCAAAAAAGTTTGAAAACACTGGAGAGATTTTAAATATTAATAAGCATTAAATCTAGTAACACTTTTTCTCAGATGATATCATGCAATATAAACAGAAATGTCAGCACAGAATAGGAAAATACATAAAACACACAACTACCTTCAGACTCACAGCCTATTCAAAGAACTCCTAACAAACCTTTGTTTTTCTTTTCTTTCTTTCACTCTGTAGCTCTGGCTGTCCTGGAACTCAGTAAGTAGGCTAGGCTGAACTTGAACTCACAGAGATCTGCCTGCCTCTGCCTCTGCCTCTGCCTCTGCCTCTGCCTCTGCCTCTGCCTCTGCCTCTGCCTCTGCCTCTGCCTCTGCCTCTCTGCCTCTCTGCCTCTCTGCCTCTGCCTCTGCCTCCCAAGTGCTGAGATTAAAAGTATGAGCCACTCCACCTGGCTACAAACCATTTTTAAAAGACAGATAAGCCAACAGAAAAAGACAAAAAAAGTTTTGTGGAGAAAAAAATCAGTAAGATCCAAACTGGGAAGCAGGGATGAAAACGTACTTGACCACATGAGAAAACCAGGAGAGAGGCTGCACTCATCTACACCCGCTGGGCTGGCACAACCTACAGCTAGAAAGCAGCAGCAGACGGTGACGGTGTAGGAGCCAAAGGTCCACGAACAGTTAAGAACAGGACGCTGATAAACAGACTGCAGTGGGCACCAGCTCTTCATTTTGCCTCCTAGCTCCAAACAAGACTTCAATGTCTGTTCTGTGAAAAAGGGGGGGTGGGGCCCTCTCAAGACACTTCTACTGCCAGCAATGTCCCCCAGACCTATTGGATGTCCTCCTCTGCTCTGCTCTAGGGAAAAGTTTCTCCATGCCCAGCTCCCACAAAGCATTGCATCAGCAGTGCTAACAGCCAGAACCCCAAAACTAATTTAATACAATTTAAGGAAACTGAACACAAAATTTATGTTTATACCAACAGATAAAAATACTGAAAAAAGAAAAAAATAAAAGTCGAGGGCTGCTCATGGCCTGTTCTTCGAATGTTATTATTTTCTTCTGTCTACTGAGTCCACACTAAGTGCTTATTGAATGTTTATAAATATAAGTCTCAACCGTTTCCAAGATAAGCCATAATTTAAAAAGATACTAATAGTTCTACTAAATACTTTGGAAAATTAACACTCAAGTTTAAATGTAAAAAGAGCGAAAGGGGCACTCTGGCCCTTTCAAGTCAAGCAGCCCAACAGTTCCTCAGGTTAAAAATAAAATAAATAAATAAATAAAGCAACAAAAACCTCTGAAAATCCAAACAGGACTCTGGGCAAGCAGACTTACAGATGGTCTAGGCACAGGCAAGGAGGTTGCAGGCAAGTTAAATAACAGTTTACTTTAGCAAAAAGCCTATCAACTGATCTTTATGTAAACACTAAGAACAGTGCAAAGCCCCTAAAAAATGCCAACATTATTTTTACAGATTAGGAAAGAATATAAGCCAAAAACAACATCAATAGCTCAATTAAAATAACTCATACTTGTGTTTACATAAAATTTGATGACCATAATATATTTGTCAGACCACTGCAATTATTGCCTGAAAATAATACTCTAAATATTATTTTGACAATATAATTACAGTTCTTACCTCAGAAGCAGGAACAAAAAACTGGCACAGTTATCCTGACAACAGACTCCCTAAAATAAGGTTCTCAGAGAAAGTATTAAGAGATAGTGTAATCAAAATACTTTTTTACAATGCTATTTCATAGGTTTGAACTGAAGCACTATGAAAATAAGTTCTGAGTTTCTTATTAAATGCAGATGTCACTGTTGAATTCCAAATAAAATCAGGAGCTTTCCTACCAACCCTTTCCTGAAGTCAGTGAAGTGAAGTACCTTTCTTACCTCTCTTTCACTTCTGCCACAGAATACGGGTCAGCGCCTTAAAATGGACACTGCTGAAATTTTTTAAATCGAAAATGCTGCCATTTCATGGACTAGGAGACCCAATACTGTCAAGATGACAACTCTTCCCAAACTCATCTGCAGATTTAACATAACCTCTAGTGTCTACAATATATTACTGAAGTAACTTCTACAGCTCAACAGTAAAACACAACCACAAGAAACTTAAAAAAAGAAAAACGAAACTGAACAAAGTATTTAAGCAAACATTTCTCCAAAAATGCCCAGTACACATGAGAAAACGCTCACCATGATTAGTATTTGAGAAGTGTGAATAAAGCCCACTTACTTCACGTCCACCTGGATGACTATAACCGCAAAAAGAAGAGTGTCCGCGAGGACACAAAGGAATCAGGACACACACTGTCGAGGGAGTGTGAATGCCTCCACTGTCTTAGAAAACAGGTTAGTGGCTCCTCAAAACATGGCAGCTGGAAAGAAGGCTCAGCAGGTAAGAGTCCTTGCTGCTCTGGCAGACGATTAGCAATCAGATTCAGTTCCCAGCAAGCACCTCAAGCAGCTCAGAATCACCTGTGATTCCAGCTCCAAGGGATCCAAAGTCCTCCTCTAGCCTGTATAGGCAACCATGGGTAACACATATGTACACATGTGTACATACACACACACACACACACACACACACACACACACACACGGAAGGAAACAGACATGACAGAGACAGAGAGATGGATACAGAGAGTCAGACAGATACAGACAGAGACAGAATGAATCTTCTAAAAAATAGTGTTTAACATGGTGGTATTCAGGCTCAACTATTCTAATCCTAGGTACATACTTCAAAGAACTAAACACAGGTCCTCAGAAAAATGCATGTGCACATTAACAGTGTTATTCTTCACAGCCAAAGGTGAGAAGAGCCTGTGGTCATCAACTGATGATGATAAAAACAATAAAGTACTATTCAATCCAAAAGAATAACATTCTGACGCATGCTACAATGTGGCTGAAGCTTAAAAACATCCAAGATCCATGTGCTCTACAAGTCCACTCATATGAAACATCCAGAATAAATTAAGTCCATAGAGATGGGACATAAAATTGTGGTCAGCAGAGGCGGGGAGAAGGAAAGGGAGAACTGCTCTCCCTATACCGTTGGGAGTAAGAAAATAGTTTAATTATGTACAGGTACTGGCTGAGCAATGCGGTACTATTTTCAAGGCCATTCAACTGTTCACTTTAAAATGAATGGTTTTAAGTCAAGCGAACGGGGAGACATAACTAAATGATAAAATGCTTGCCTGCCATGCCCAAGGCACTAAGTTTACCCTACACTACCAGAAAAAAAATCAACTTGTTAAACTGGTAGCATTGAAGCTATCTAAATTATAACCAACTCTTAATGTATCCTCTATACAATGAGCCTAAGGCTAGGAATATAGCTCAGCAGTAGAGGCTTTCCTACCATACTGGAGCCCACGGTTCAATTCCCAATGCCATCAAAATTAAGATAGATGGACAGACAGACAGACAGGAAAGAGGGGCACAGGAAGGGAAGAAAGCAGAGGGGATGGGAGAGGGGAAAGGGGGAAGGGAAAGGAGGAAGAAAAAGCAAACTCACTTGGACCTATTCTGACCTCAACCAAGGTCTTCCTTCACCGCATAACTAAGCATTTTTAGGCATCTTCCCCTTTCTATTTTTCTTAGGTTATATCCACCTCAATGAAGAAAGATGAAGCGATCATTTATCATATATTGCAAAACCAAATTAAGTCTTGCAAGGATTTGAACAGCACAAAGAAAGAGGGGGCTGAGGAATCAAGGAAAGCGGCTTCATGGTGGAGAGCAGAAGGCGGCACCACGTGGTAAGGATGCTGCAGGCAGAGGAGCCCACGTGACGCTGAGGACACACAGGATAACTTCAAGGGAAAATCTTTTGGGTGGGTGAGCCATCCGGTACCCAAGGTTTAAGGGGAGGGGCTAGCTACACAATCACAGCATTTGCCGCGTGCCCGTGCTTCTGCTGTGCTTATTCAGGGACACACCATTAGAAGAAAAGTCATGTCTGCTGACAGCTGACACTCTATCACCATTTTCTGGCAATCACAGGATGGAGTGCATCTGACAGCAGCTGAATGACAAACCTCACAGACCTCACAGAGCTTTCCATGCAGTTCACTGAAAACTGTTACTTTATCATTGGGTTTTAATCCTCAACTCTGAGCATCCAAGGACAGATTATAAAGCAGAGCTTCAAAGAAACTTTAATTCTAAAAATCTTTAAAATATTTTATAACTAAATTCTATATCCTACCAACCTCCTAAAAGAACTGCCACTCAGAAAAGTTTAGAGCAAAAATGTTTATAAAATCTTAGATGATGCCGTTAACTTTAAGACACCAATACTTTCTGTCACACCAGGTAATGGATTGAAAAGAGGATTTCTAAATCAAATATATTAGGAGCCCAAAACAGCAGTAAAAAGAATCGGAAATGATAACACTAGGAAATCGCACACAGAGCAGAGAGTTAAGTGTCAGCGGGAACACCTGCAGCACACAGCACTGACTCACTGTGCCGCATCTGTGGTTTCTTTTGGTGCTTGTGAGAAGAGACCCCCACCTCTAGCTCTTACCTATCCACTGGGATAGGTAAGGCACCATTAATATACGCATCCCTCATGTTATAGAAGAATAGGGGTTAAGAGATATTTGTAAATGGAATCTGCTCTTTATTGTAACAATTATGTCAACTTATAATCTATATATCCAGCAAGCATGAACACTTAGGTCAAGATTATATCAAATAATTTATATTTCTTCATAATGTCTCAATTTCTTAGACATAGATAAAAACTCTATTATTTAATTTAATGCGTTAAGATAATAACTTTTGTACAAAGCATTCATGCTAATAATACAAAAGACTAAATGCTTTCAAAATAGTCTAAGAACTTTCCAGGTTTTCAAGCTAAGAAGCTGAGTACTGCTCTTAATTCCATATCAACGGCTGTCAACAAGAAGTGCTAACGTCCCTCTGTGTCACCTGAGGTAACTGACTGACTACAGACTTAGTATCTGGAGTGTGAGCTCCAGGGCAGAGTCACTGGTGGGAGCAGACCCACTGTGATAAAATACAGGAGAGAAGCACCTGAACAAGGTAGGATTTATTTTGGCTCACAGTTTGAGATGATACAGTCCATCATGGAGGGGAAGCATAGCGACAGATGGAGCAGCCTGTGGCTAGAGTAGGAGAACTTATAACCGGTTACACTGCCTGAGCAGTCAGGAAGCAGAGAACTCAGGTAGAACTGGAGACAGACTGTAACTATGACCTGTATCAGCCAGCTAGACTCCGTGTCCAAAATGTTCTACAACTACAAAACAGTGCCAGTAGCAGAGAACCAAGTACTCAAGCACACAAGCCTGGAGGACGTTCATAGTCAAACCAAAACAGTGTCTGTCACATATGTAAGGATCGCAAGCAGTGAGTGCACCAGCCATTTCAGGCCACTGCAGCAAAGGACCACGGCCTGGACGAACCATGGCCTAGACGGCTTCAAACAATTAATTACTTTCCCCCATTTCAGAGGCTCCAAGTCCATGGTTCAGGTGCAGCCAGTGCTGGTTTCTCCTGGTACTTCTTGACATTAGGCTGCAATCTGCTTCCTGGGTCTTACATGGTCTGTACCTATGTGTTCTACTATCCTTCTCTTAGGAAGACAGCAAACTTCTCCAATGTATCTGAATTACCTCTTGTACAATCTTATCTCCAAAGACATGGAGGTGAAGATTCTGCTGTGGTCTGACCGTTTATGCCCTTCTGAAATCCATATGCTCAGATCAAATCTCCTAAGTGTGGGTAGGAAGTGACGAGGGCTGTGAGGGATAACTAGGTCTTGCAGTTTGAGCCCCTAGAAGAAGTCAAGAGCTTCTTTGCCTCCTTTTGCCTTTCTGCCACAGCAAGAAGGGGCCTTCATTAAGCCAGAGAGCAAGCTCTTTTCACATAATAAATATGCTGAAACCCTGAAGTTGGACTTCCCATCCTCTAGTGTGATCAATGTCTGTTTTTATTAATTACCTAAGTTTTTGGCTACAGCAGGCCAAACAGGTTAAGAGAAGCCTCAGCCTAAGAACTAGGAAGAGACGAGTCAGCCCACAACAGGATGGAAAGGAAGTCACAGCAACTTGCCTTCCCAGGAACTCTTTAATATTTCATGAAATACAAAGCATGGGTTTCAGTGCAGGACTGAACACTCAGAGCACTAGTTTTAAACAGTTTTCAAGGTAATAATCATTAATTCGACTGTACATTACCTGTCAACAAAGAGTCTTGTTCCACCCGGAGTTCACGAAAGAGAAGAACCAAATCAACAGCGACTCCAATCGTATCCAGGTTCCTGTATTAAATTTTGAGACATAATTAAACTAAATATATACTCTTCCCTAATACTGATTTCAAATGCTGATTTAATGCATAATGCTGAGACTACTGATCAACAGTTCCTACAGTGGGCTGGATATCAGCTTCCAGAGATGTGCAAAATCTGTAATTATTACATTATCTGGTAAAGAGAACTTTTTTGACAAGCCCAATCAATAAGCTTGAGCTGGAAGGATTGTGCTGGGTTACATGGAGGTCCAGTGTATCACAAGGCTCCTTACAGAAAGAACACAAGAAAGCTGGAACCAAGAGAAAGGAGGCTAGCTGCCAAGCAAAGTGGAAGGGCTGAAAACTGGCAAGGCAAAGAACCTGACTCTATCCCAGAGCCTCCAGAAGGAGGTACCATCCGGGCCAATCCCCTATGGACTGCTGCGCTCCAAAACTGTACGATCATAAGTGTGTGCTGTTGAAGTTTTTGGTAATATGTCACAGTGACAACAGTAAAGTGACACAGATCTGATTAGTGGGGTGCCGCTGTAACAAATACTTTTTAAAAAAAAAGGCTTTGGCCAGTGGGCAGAGGCTAGAAGAACCCTAAGAAGCATGACAGAAAGAAATCATAGTGCCTAAGACCGACTGCTGGTAGAAACAACACACATGCAGGCACAGCTGGCAGCGTTTGGAAGGAGATGAGAACATGTTATTAGAAACTACAGAATGGTGATCTCTGTTGTGTGGTGCCAAGAGTCATTGGACAGCATCCTAGAGCTGGTTAGAAAGGAAAGAAAAAAGAAATGCCTAACACTGCCCCATGTGCTGTGATCCTCTGCCTGCTGTATTTGAGGAAAGATACTTGTTTTATAGTTTTACAGGTCCCAGATAAAGTATCCCAAGATGGATCAGCATCCAGAGTTTCATATGTAACATAGCTAATTACAGGATGAGATGTGGGGCATCTAGCTTCTGAGACTTAGAAGGCATTCTGAACATGAGCTGCCGTAATGGGTTAACAATGTGGGGGCCTTGGGAAAACAAAAATGTATTCTGAATATGATAGATGTGAGTGTTTAAGATCAATGGGTGAACTAGGATAAGCAAAAAACCGGAAACTCTGTATCTGTTTGTTATTTGTTTGTTTTTAAGATACCTTATATGGGCAAGAGACACTGTAATAGATGCAATCTATGGTTGGTCTTTGTCCTGAGCATCTAGCACAGAGTTCCTGAATGATAGGAATACCTTCCAATCACATCTGAGTTCATGCTGTAAAAGTGACTCAGGCACAGCTTCAGAATGGATGTCCAGCTGCCAAGGGTCCCAACTGAAAAACTTTCAGCCTCAGAGAGGGGAGGGAGATGAAAACTGAATTCAAGAACCACAACTGATAGTTTAATTAACCATGTCCATATAATGAAAACTACATTGAAAACCTAGCAGTGGGGTCCGAAGAGGCTGCATGTTGGTGAACGCATCTAACTGCCGGGAGACGGCATACCCAGGGAGGGCATGGGTCCTCACCCTACCCTACACCTAGTCATGTGCTCAGCCTTCTACCTGGATGTTCCTAGTACATTTCCAATATAATGAGCCAGAAACCTACTTCCTTGAGTTCCGTGAGTTACTAAAACTGGTGGAACCCTTGACTTCTGGTCAGTCATACAGAAGTGGACACCTGATTTCTAGATAGTATCACAAGTAGCAACTGTTAGGTCACAAAGAAGTGGACCCCCAAAATGGCAGTGACTTGAGCCCCATCTGAGCTTGGTTTTGCTAGGAAACAAAGACCAAGAGCGTTTCTCAGAAACCCTCAACAGCTAGCTGCACCGGACTACTTCTTAGCACAGTACCACTCCTTTATCTGGGTTGTACCCCCATGTACCCCATATAACCCAATAAGCTCAGATAGCTAGCTGTGTTCTCTACTGCCCCAGGCAGCCAGAAAGGCTTCTATTTATTAAAACTGGTCTTTCTATCCACAGAGAATAGCTGTGTTTGGTGGTTTCTTGCTTTGCCTACTCATTTTTGGTGCCAAACCAGGGATAACGACTGTGTTCGGTAGTTTCTTGCTGTGCCTACTTACAGCAACAGCCATCCAGGAGTAATGTCAGAACAAAAGTGAATTCTTAAACATGCAGTTAGTATCAGAGATTCAGAATTGGTGTCAGCAAATACATGAGACTATTTAGATGTAATTAAACTAATGACCAATTCTGAGGTGGGAGATTGTCCTAGGACTTCATGAGAGGGCACAGAAAGTCAAAGTCAAGAAGAGAGTCTATTAGCTACTACATATGCTACCTTGATGGTGGAGGAAGGGGCTGTGGACAAAGAAAAGCAGACCATTAGAAGCAAGAAGAGACAAAGGAAGTACTTCCTCCAGAGCCCTAGAAAGGAAGCAGCCTGCAGATGCTTGGACCTTAGGCCTGGTACACTCAAGCAAAGCTGCTAGGGTACACCTGCTGTTCTAAACCCTTTACTTGTGCTAACGTGCTACAGCAACAGAAAACTAACACAACCTCAACTCACTCCCTTCTCAAGGTGAGTCAGAATCAAGACTGCATTCTAAAGAGAAGATCCTGATTTATCTGAATCAAATTTGAGAACCATATGTTAAGCCCGAGTTTCCAAATGGTCATGGTCATTACAAATGTGTCAAAAGGCACTCTCTCCTCCTACTCCCAGGTCCAGGTGGTCAGTCACTGCCCTAGCCTGTTCTCCCAGGCCGTTAGTGAGGAAGAGCACAACATTTGCCTCTCAGGAAAGAGGATGTTCACTCTGTTATCCTCATTTCTACATAGGCAACAGATCCCGGGAGTGGGACGCTGTGCTTTGTTAAATGTTGTAAGGGGGCCGCAGGGAAGAAATCAAAATACAATTTCATGATATGAATTTTATTTAATAAAATTCAAATTTCAGAGCTTAAAAATGTAATGCAAATATGCTCACTCTTTTCACATACTACAGTTGATGTCACATTACAGTGGAAGAGTCAAGAAGTGTGACAGAGACCCCAAAGCTTACCTACCATTAGGTGGCCCTGTACAGAACCAGTACAGCGACTCTGCCAGCAACAGTTGTACTATACACAGCACTTTGCCCTGAGCAGTTTCCTGGGACTTCCTAAAATATCACAGGACTCAGATCTCAGATTCTTTGCTGTATTATATAGCCCATGCCATACAAAAGAGATCTGGGCTTTAATGGCATGTCATCTTCTGAACATGGAATAACAAAGGAAGAAACACACACACACACACACACACACACACACACACACATGGTTCAACCTGAATCCTGACAAGCTCAGAAATATTGGCTTTAGTTAAAACTGTCTACAAAGTTCCCACTGGAATCTTTGTTGTATTTCTGACTAGAAATGTTTACTAATGCCTCAAACGATTGGAGTTTTTTTGGAAATCAACAACAATAATAATATAATACTAGAAACCAAACCAAAAGACAGAAAGCTTAGTGGCCTTACCTTTTTATTTTCTCGGGTACCAACGAAAAGCTGCACAGAGTAAGAGCTAACCATGACCACGAACACTGCCCTTGCCTTGATGACCAAGCCATAAACTGAATATTTCACTTCACATAGAATTTGTTTTTCTAATGTTGCAATTTTTATAGTAGGCATATATTGCTCAGAAGATAAAACACACATTGTCTAAAAGCAGACAACAGCATAAGCAGCAAAGACAGAAGCAGCACACACTCATTGTCCCACTCATCCCTTGGCTAAGGCGTCTTGCCTACCAGTCACTTCCCTGTTACCGTGTGAGAAGGGAAAGGTGATATTCAGAAGAGCTTCCTCCGTGTGCACGGGGTCCCATGTCCAAGCTGAGGTGACTGACTGACTACAAGAGAGTGAAGAATCACAGACAACAGAGCCTTGTGTGGGCTTAGCCATGGCGAGGACTTGTTTTCAACACGGAGCTCCCTGTGCATCAGTCAATGACTTCAGGACAGATTATTTCACCTCTCCAAGCCCCAGTTTCTGCCTTTGAAAAACTAGAAGGAAACTGTAGCACACTATTCTTCCATTTATCCCAAGGATTAAAGCAAGAAGGCACCTAGGCCCAAATGCACTGCCGGAGCTGCTCTCCTCCCCACTAAGGCCAGCCCAGCAAAGATGCCCGTGTGCAGGCTCTGTTCTAGGTTCCCCGTCCTCTCTGACCTGGGAAAGTATAAACAAAACTGGCATCCTGGCCCATATTTCCAGAACATAAAGTTATGTTTTAAAATCCTGATATTGGGGCTGGAGAGATGGTTCAGAAGCTAAGGGCGCTTACTGCTCTTCCAGAGGATGGGAGCTCGGTTATCTACACTCACCAGCTCCAGCTGCAGAGGATCCATACCTCATCTGCAGTCTATGGGTACCCCATAATACACACGTGGCAGTAACACAGACACATAAATAAAAATAAATCTTTAAAAAGGTTTTAAAAATTAATTAGCTAAAAAAGCAAAATAATAACTATTAATTATGGTTATTTCTATCCGTTTCCTGCAAAGAGATGGCAGGTTTGTCT
The DNA here is from genome assembly GCA_019843965.1 of Rhynchomys soricoides. Lineage (NCBI taxonomy): Eukaryota > Metazoa > Chordata > Mammalia > Rodentia > Muridae > Rhynchomys > Rhynchomys soricoides. The sequence goes on along the minus strand of JADRCH010000028.1, from coordinate 2,350,754 downwards.
CAGCACTGATGTTAAAACTCCAGCTTTTTTTTCTTTCTTCCCTTTCATCTTAAAAATCTCATTAATCATATTAAAGCCTCGGGTCTAAGACTGTCTAAGCAGCCAAGGGAATCAAATGTCTTCTAGACCAGCTCAACTTCACCCATCGCAACAGTGATGGAGAGGCCTTGAGGCCCTTTTTACATGCAAATCCAGGAAAGAAGGGTGAGCGTTCTGCTTGTGGCTTCTGACTTCATTTCAAATAAAATATACTAAAACAAATTTTTAATAAGCCGGTTTCATAAACCAAGAGGAAAAGAAAAGCATGGTAGTATACGCCTTTGATCCCAGCACTCGAGAAGTAGAAGCAGGGGGATTTCTGAGTTCAAGGCCAGCGTGGTCTGTAGAGTGTTCCAGGACAGCCAGGGCACCGTCTTGTGCACAAGAAGACAGAAGCTCAGCTCTAGCTCTGTACAAAAGAAAGCGCAGCAGAGAGCCCTCTGCTCCTCACTTAACACTTCAGAAACACGTACAGCTTAAGACGGAGGGAAAGAGCTTTAGAGTCTTAAGACCGATAACCTCAGAAAATTATGAAATATTCTTGCTCAACATAAATATAGGGTCACTGAAGCATTTGAAATTAAAAGGGGGGGGGGTTCAAGATGGGCTGGAGAGATGGCTCAGCGGTTAAGAGCACCGGCTGTTCTGAGTTCAAATCCCAGCAACCACATGGTGGCTCACAACCATCCATAATGAGATCTGATGCCCTCTTCTGGTGTGTCTGAAGACAGCTACAGTGTACTTACATATAATAAATAAATATCTTTGGGCTGGAGTGAGTGAGCCGGATCGAGAAGGGAATAAAAAAAAGGGGGGGGGGGTCAAGAATTAACATGTGAACTTGGACTGGCAGAATCTAGAAATATGGAACCAATGCCAAATTCAAATCACTCTTAACTAAAGAATCAAATACCGTAAAACAAGTTACATATTATGAACAGGAAAGCTGAATAATCCCTCTTGTTAAACAAGAGAATACAAGAAATAGGGGTGTTTCCCTGTAGAGATAAAGGACAGTTTTGCAAAGAAAAAAAAAAAGTGCAACACTATAAAGCGAAAACATTAACCAACACCTAAGAAACACTAGGAAGAGCGCGTGTCACTACCTGATTGAATTCTGGTTCACAGAACACTCTATACAAGCATTCCGAAGACATCTGAAGCATTCAGTGATTAGCTGAAGACTGGAAGCCAGGTGCTCCACTTGGGAAGGATCCCTGCAGGCCAGCTCAACAGCGTGAGTAGACTTCTTTAAGATATCCAGGACTCTCTGGAAGATAGTTCTGGGTGCTGTTTCCCTGGAAGAAGAGAAGGTTGTTAGAAACTAGAAACTATGGAGGGAGGGAGGGAGGAAAGGAGGGAGGGAGAGACAGAGAGACTTCCAAATGCCCCATCCCCAAAACCACCAATTCCAGAGGCAGGGGAAGCTGAATTGGTCTGTGCCACCTCCTTCATTATGAAACAGAAGTTATGGGCTGCAGTGTAGACTGCATACCTACTGTGTGTGGGGCTGCTGTTAGTCCTTACATGTGTTCTCTCACTCTGCCTTCGAAATCATCTTAAGATCAACCCTGTCCTCTCCATTTTACAGACATGTAAGGGAAGGGGTTGCTTGCCCACATCACTTGGCCAATAAATGCCGCAGTCGCAATTCCAACTAAAGTTCTCTGATCCCAGTACTTTCATCCCCAGGCCAATCTGAATCCAGTCCACACGGATTAACTCTTGCTTGTGGATCTGCCACTACCCAATATGGACCTTGCACTCAGTTATGGAAATTGAATGACTGAGAGGACCATCGAGCATGCCATCCACTCTCTAGATCGCAGGAAGCCAGCAACAGCTACAGCAAACTTTACTCATGAGAGGGAGGAAGACAGGGAGCAGGAGGGGATGTGGGGAGCCAGGCAGAAGGCGACCTACAGCTGCACTCTCAGGCACTCCGTCTTCGAATGCCTCTGTCCTGCCAGAAGGATAGCCTACTGTCATACTATAGTTCTGAAAACGACAAATTTTTGGTGCAATTTGGTACCTAAATGAAAGCCAGTTTCCTCACCCCATAAATCCCCTAAAGAAACAGCAATCTGCTTTTAAAGACTGAAGAAAACTGCCATGTTGGACATTTAAGACACCCTTACAGACAGTCCTGACCATCCGACTGTTCTCCATTCTCAATGCAGAATCACATGAGTAAGCCAGAGCACAGAAACTCCAAACTGGGAACGACCCTGTGCTGCCTGGACATCAATCACCAAACACACAGCACCAATGTCCCCTCCCTTTATAGGACCAGGGCATGGTTTTGTTTTGTTTTGTTTTGTTTTCACTATGAACTTCAGCACCATGGCTTCTTCTTGTGTACTATGTGGTATCTTTCAGTCTTACAGAGACAAACATCCCATGCTTTTTTATGCCTGGGCCTGGAATCAATCCAACATAGCTCATGTGTGAATCCCATATTATCTCGATTTTCTCTTCTCCCCCGTTTCCTCACTTACCCCTCAGATAGCTAGGAACACACTCAGGGCCTCCCACATGTTAAGCGATTGACCTACACAATTCTACCTTCTTCCTTGTCTATTTTTTTTTTTAAGGTATCTGAAATTTGTTTCATGAAGAAGGCCGGGTATTAATTGATTAATTAATTAAAAACCGGGCAGTGGTGGTGCACATTTTTTATCCCAGCACTTAGGAGACAGAGGCAGGAGGATCTCTATGAGTTTGAGGGCAATATGGTCTACAAAGCGAGTTCCAGGACAGCCAGGACTACCCAGAGAAACCCTGTCTGCAGGAGAAGGAGGGGCAGGATTGAGAAACACAAAAATGTCTGTGCTCCACCCTACCCACCAGTCAGGACGGTTTCCAAATAGGTCATAAAACTCTGACCCAGTGTTTCAGTGACTTAGTGTCAAAACAAAAATGGAAAAATCCACCTGCCTCAGCAACTGTATCAAACAATTACATATGTAAGACACTTTTGCTGACAATACTGTCAGAGAGAGAGAGAGAGAGAGAGAGAAGAAAGAACATGTACTTATACTCCCATTAAGGATTACTAAATATGCTGGAAAAAATACCCAAGAGTTTGAAAACCAGTGAAGAATGATAACAGTTTCACAATTTCTACAACAAAGTTCAATTTAATTAAGTGTATGTATTCTGATGCATACTTTCAACAACATTTATTATTTGGCCTTACAAATAAGGTAGCTCAATGGCACCACATTTGACCAGTACATACACGAGTCCAGGTTCAAACTTTAGTAGTGCAAAAATAATAAGGTAGCAGCTGTACAACCAGAACAGACTTCAGTATTCCCTGTTCTCCTCTGATGGCTGAGAGATGTGACTCCACACCTGTGGCAATGGAGCCAGGCTTAATTCTTACAGCTGATCCTCCCCGTTCTTCAGACACTACTGCCCACAATCAACAGTCTTCCCTTGAAACCCAGTCCATTCCTTGATCTCTCACCACTCATTTTACTGGAAACTGACATCTGAAGCAGCACCAGCTTTAGAAGAAAACTACAGCTACAGACGAAAGAAGACAGTTGTTCTCAAGAAGAATGGTGTTTTTACAGTGACCTCATAAAGATGTGGCCCTAGTGCAGAGCGAAGTCTCGAGATTCCTACTTAGCATATTTAATTTCCCCTTCCCCATTAACTACTAAAACAGATCAATTTGTAAGAAGGGTCCACAGCCCAAATTCACTGTATTTTAAACTTCCTGAAGACAGAGAATATGTCTTAAATGTTTGTTTCCCTGGACAGAATCTGAAAAGGATTTTACACACAGGGCAAAAAGCTACGGATTCCACTATGTAAGATAACACACGCACTAGATGAAGACCAGATGAGACTGGTTTACTGGTTGAGGACAGGATGTTCTTCGCAACAGTGAAAGCATCGCCTCGCCCACTTCTCCCTCTACAGCCTTGGAAGAAAACTACTTGACTTTACAATTCTGCAAAGCCTGTGTCCACAATCAAGACAACATAATGCATCTAAATACGTATGATTAACAACAATGAAATAGCTGGTAAAGATCAGTCGTTCCCATATTATAAACATTATTAATAATAATCGCTGTCAGTCCTACTTTAGCCAAACTAACAAAAATATTCACTAAGGCTTTAAGGAGCTTAGCTACTTCATGGCAGAAGGCAGCGTGCTTCTGAAGACAATCAACCTTCAGCCGTTAGACGGTCCTATTAGAGAGGAATGCATACCCTGAAGACAATGTAGAAATTAAATGCCGTAGTAGAGGACAAAAGAATGCCTTTGAGTTACACAAAAGGTAGAATTTCATTTCCTTCAAGTTCCAACACATTTGTTGGTCTTGGCAAGTCCTGTTTGAGGAAAATTAAAGAAAACTACCTGTGATTATGTCACAGGTGAGACAGGCCTAAAACACCATACGTACACACATTTTACAGTTAATCTATCTGTGGACCTCCTACTGAAAAGGAACTAACTGCTAGACATTGGGACTGCAACTAAAACTGTCACACTTGTTTAAAAGAAATTATTCTCATACCTACCACTACATTAAAAAAAAAAACCTGGCTTATGTATTTAGAATATTTTAATAGTTGTTGCTTAGAAAAATAATTAAAAGTTCATCCACTTTTTTTTTTTAATCGCTAGTAGTTATATAAAGCCATAAATGTAGCCTATCAATTTGATTTGGTTGATCAAAACCAGAAATATTTTTTTTTTTTTTTTTTTTAATGATCAACTGCCACAAGGAGCCTACAGCAAAACTCTAAAGCTACCTTTACCTAACCAACCCATTTTGCTAGGCCACACAGTTACGTACAAAGAGCATCTCAGCAAATATTTAGGGTCTGACAGCCAGAAATGTCCCCAAACAAGTTCTCAGCTCTGCCCTTTAACAGAAAGGCAGGCTTGGATGACACTTATGAACATGGCTAGACTCAAATACAACTCAACAGTGCTAAGGCTGGAGAGGCAGCTCGCTGGTTTGTTTGTTGTTGTTGTTATTGTTGTTGTTTTAAAGATTTGTTTATTTATTTTATGCATATGAGTACACTGTAGCTGTCTTCAGACACACCAGAAGGGGGCATCAGATCCCATTACAGATGGTTGTGAGCCACCATGTGGTTGCTGGGAATTGAACTCAGGACCTCTGGAAGAGCAGTCAGTGCTCTTAACTGTTGAGCCATCTCTCCAGCCCAGCTCACTGCTTTAAAATGACTAATTAATTTTTCCCACAAAAGACTGGAGTTCATGCCTGGCACCTACCTCAGGGTGCTTACAACCACTTGTAACTTCAGATTTAGGGGATCCAACACCATTCTGCTTTTGAAGGCAGCAGTACTCATAAACACAGACCACCACCACCACCACCCCACACACACGTCTATAATCCTAATTAAAAATGAAATAAATCTTAAATGGGGGT
>JADRCH010000028.1:2315200-2345190 GCA_019843965.1 Rhynchomys soricoides | reverse complement strand
GAGTTCCTTCCTGGACAGCAAGGGCTACACAGAGAAACCCTGTCTTGGAAAAACAAAACAAAACAGAACAAAAAAACCAAACAAAAAACAAAACAAATAAACAGACAACAACAAAACCCTTCTATTATGTCCAAGCTCGTGGCTTACTATGCAGTAATCCCAGCATCTGGGAAGCAGAGGAGAGGGTATAACAAGCTCCAAGGCCATCCTGGCCTTGCCAGCAAGACAATGTAAAAGAACATTCTATTGTAAATAACACAGTTTAAAGTTCACAGAACTTTCAGGTGTCAGCTACTTGAATGTAAAACCCACCCTTCGCTCAGGGGCCATAATAAAACAGGTGGTGGGCCAGGTCTGGCAACTCCTGTCTTCCTGAGATTCCTAACATACCAGAGTCCTCTCCCCCTCCCCCAACATCCTGGTCTCCCCCTTTCCATTATCCTCACCACAGTTAATTTCTCATTGGAGCGAATGTAGCTCAACTGCATCGTGTAAAAGGAAGAAGACAGGAAAGAGCATCAGGGAGACGGAAAGCAAACTCTAGAGAGGTTACTAGAACCCAGGAAGGAAGTGTGCTAACAGACAGTTTAGCAAAGGGTGAGGGAAAAGCTGGTCTACTCCACCGTTGGGGGGAGGACTTTGGGTGACAACTATGACCCACAAGACACACCTAAAACGCAAGTAGATTTAGAACAAATAGGCTAAACCCAACAAACTTTGGGAAATTGTTCACAGTCTTAGGTTAAAAAAAAAACATGTAAGGTTCTGGAGACATGGCTCAGCAGTGAGAACCTGCTGCCCTTGCAGAGGACCTAAGTTCAATTCCCAGCATCCACACGGTGGTTCACAGCTATTCAAAATTCCAGCTCCAGGAGATCTAATACCTTTGAAGAAGTCAGCTCAGGAACTTTGGAAAATTCCACCAGAAAGGTCACAGAGCTCCTAGGTAGGCAATCTCCCTGCCAGAAGGGAGAGGCTAATTACATTCCTCAGACCACAGGTGGAGGACAGATGATCAGGCCACCTGCGGGTAGGGGAGGCTCCCAGAGCACGTAGACACATTCCACAGGGCAGACCAACCATTGGCCACCTACAGACAAGGGGAGTCCTAGCCACCTCATTCCCTGAGGACCAATCAGTTTAAAAGTCACACTGCTCTGCCAATCACATTGTGCCTAGTGGCTGTTGCTCTGAAAACTGTATACAGACTCTCCAAAAGGGCTGCCCGGGGTCATGACCTCCCCTTCAGGTGCAGATCGACCCCAACGCATTGGAGTAATAAATTCCTCTTGCTGTTGCATCAATCCCCGACTCTGTGATATTCACTTGGTGAAGGGGGGATCTGCGGGAAGCTAAGAGTCCTAAGAGTCTTACACCTTCTCTTCGCTTCCACTGGCATCTGGCACATACATGGGGCACATACACACATAAAGGGAAAAAAAAAAACCCACATGAAATAAACCTTAAAGGGAGTGGGGGTTGGGGAAAAAAATCAAAATTAAAATAAAAAAAAATAAACCTTAAAAAAGTTGAAACAATATATGTAAGACATTACTTAGAATTTTATTTTTAAAAAAAACTCAGTTAAAAAGCCATGTTTGAGAGGTTGAAGAGATGGTTCAGTAGTTAAGAGCACTTGTTGCTCTTGCAGATTACCCAGGTTCAGTTCCCTGCTCACAACCACTGGTAACTCCAGTTCCAGGGGATTTAATGCTTTTTTCTGGCCTCCTCCAGCACCAGGCACACACGTAATGCATATACATGTATGCAAGCAAACACTACTACATATACAATAAATCTCTCTTTTTAAAGGCACTATTTGGGGTTGGAGAGATGGCTCAGCGGTTAAGAGCACTGACTGCTCTTCCACAGGTCCTGAGTTCAATTTCCAGCAACCACATGGTGGCTCACAACCATCTGTAATGGGATCCAATGCCCTCTTCTGGTGTGTCTGAAGACAGTGTACTCCTGTATATAAATAAATAAATCTTTAAAAAAAAAAAAATCTAAAAAACACGTCCCCATAGCACAGTAACTAGCCCCAAGAATCCACAAATGGAATTTCATGAAGTTAAAAACCCTGTCAGCAGAGCCAACAGTGCACATAATGGAAGAACATCTTCACTAGCTACACTTCAGAAATATTACAAACAGCAAAAACTAAACTCTGAGAAAGCAAAATTGTCAAGCAACAAATATATATATATATATATATGGTCAATAATTAAGAGGTTCAACATCCCTACTTATAAGGGATCCCATCTTACAGGAAGATAAAAATTAAAAGTATTTTGAGACGCTTCACTCCATCAGAATTGCTATTATCAAGAAACCTAACAACAAATGTTGGAGAAGAGGAAGGGGGGAAAGACCCCTTATTCACGGCTTGTGGGAGCACAAAATGAATACAGCCACTATGAAAGTGAGTTTGTATAGTCCTCAAAAAGTTAACGATAGCACCCGCCACCCCACCCCCAGGTAACGGGCAAAGAGACCGACGCCTAGCTGGTGTTTGTGTCAGGGGCAGAGCAGATAGCAGTTCATCAGAGTTTGATACCTGCCTGGCTTGGTGGCCAAAACTGTTCTATGCTTAGGACATATACAAATAAAACCCAGGCAGTGCAACTTGGGAGGAGGAAGACAAAGACTTGCGGACCACCATGCCACCCATGGATCTGTGCTCAGCACAGGCTGGCCATAAACAACTCACTTGCCTCCATGTGGACAGAGGATGCCACCCAGCCACGTAGCCAGCCTGCAACAGGAGCCAACACAGTGTGCAAGTATGTGGTGGTCAGATGGGAGAGAAAGGAAAGTGTAGCAACTTAAGCATTGTGAAGAGAGATGAAACTGGAAAGTGAAGGTGGAGAGGAATGGCCCATTGTGAGTGGCCAGCCCCGCCACCTGGGCCATGGTGAGGCCTCAGCCAAGTGCCCACTGAGGACCATATCTGAGTCTTTGACTACACAGTACTGGCAGGGGTTGGTGTTGATGTCTGTGGCTCATATTACCACTAGAGAACACGGGGATATCCCTGGTCAGGACAGACACCAGGGACCATCTAAGGGGCTGTGCAGAACTGGCCCCGCCAATCACTGGCTACAGTGCTCTGGAAAGTTGGCCCTATCTCTCACAGGCTGCAGCACTTGAGAGAACAGACCCTGCACCTCACCTGGGCAACAAAGTGGAGCTGGCCCTGACTGACGAAAGCACAGTGAGCCAGCCCCAAGAGTGTAAGAACAGAAGAGCCGGTGGCCCTGCCTTCTGCCAGTGGGGGCACTGGGTGGCCTAGCTGGAGCAGTGCTGAAGAGCTCACTCTGGTGGAGCGGATAAGGGTTCTAAGTGGGCTCTGAGTTGGCATGCCCCAAACTCTGTATCATCTTTGAATGGTTGAGATGTGTGAAAGGGCCGGTCCGTCTAATTCAAAATGGAAGGATCTCCATGACACAGGGCAACAACAGGACAACCAACAGGGACAAGTCCGGATGAGGATACAGTATTGATGGTATCACAAAAGCCAGAGACCTCAAACCAGACCAATGACTCACTGCAATGAACATTGGCAAATGAAGATGTGTGGACAGAGGGCACACTGTGGGACACACTGATATACTACAGCTTCCACGGTGTGTGTGTGTGTGTGTGTGTGTGTGTGTGTGTGTGTGTGTGTGTATTGGCAGGGAGTCTGCAAGGGCAAAAGGCAGATATGAGGGGACAGGGAGATGAGAGGAACTGGAGTGCATGATGTGAAACTCAAAAAAGGAATCAAAAAAGTTTTTAAAAAGTTAAAGCTAGCACTAACATATATCCCAGTTACACCATTCCTGAACATACACTGGAAAAAAAAAACAAAACCCATACCTCACCAGAGGGACTTCATAATACCAAATACATCAACATATGTATAATACTATTCAGCTATAAACAAAAAGAAAATTATTGCTTCTTGGCCTTTTGGGTAAGGTCCAGTCTAAATATCTGCATCAGTTTAATAACTGATATGTCCTTTAACTGCGGACAATATATTAAATAGATTTTTGGAACAGAGAGATGACTAGATACTTTCTCCACCCACTACACACACTGACCTCTCAGAGGTACTGTACTACCTCCAAGAATAGGAAGCCCCTTTCAGGAGGCATTAAAATTCTTCAACTAGGGACTGGAGAGGTGGCTCAGTGGTTAAGAGCACTGACTGGCTCTTCTTCCCGAGGATCCAAGTTCAATTCCCAGCACTCACATGACAGCTCACAACTGTGACTCTTGTTCCTGGGAATGTGACACCCTCTCACAGACAAGCATGCAGGCAAAACATCAATGCACATAAAAATAAATTTTTAAAAATTCTTGAACTAATAACAGTGGGTTTGCAAGCTGGGTGATGATGGTGCATGCCTTTAATCCCAGTACTCAGGAGGCAGAGGCAAGCAGATCTCTGTGAGTTCAAGGTCAACCTAGTATTATACAGCCAGAGCTACACAGAAAAACCCTGTCTTGAAAAACAAAACAAAAAGTGGGTTTTCAACTTATAGCTATCTTACTATATTAGAATATCAATATATTGACTTACTATATTAGAATATCAATATATTGACTTACTATATTAGAATAAGCACACTTGAGAGTAAATTTTAAAAACAAAAACAAAAAGAAAGGGAGGAAAATGAAATTTGCAAGAAAAATCAATGGACCTTGTAAGTAATAGTAAGCAAGGTACCCCAAGCTCGGAAAAGAAAAACTACATGTTTTCCCTCAAATGCATATCCTAGCCTAGAATGTACAAGTGTGTGTATGCAAGCCAGGTTAAAGGTTGGGAAAAGCTGAAAATCTAGAACTAAAAAGAGTAATCAAGTGATGAAGAAAGGTGGTGTCTAGGCAACTCGTGAGCCAGCTGTGGCAGCACACACCCTGAATCCCACTTCTCAGGAGAACAGGATCTATCAGCTTGAAGCCAGCTTGATCTACATATCAGGTTCCAGGCCAGCCAGAGCTACAGAGTGAGGCCCAGTCTGACCTGTTTCAACTCCAGCACAATTATGGTAGATAATGTGAATTCAACTATCTGTGTGTTGAAGCAGCGAGAACCATCTTTCCGTTCCAAGAGAACACAACATGAGTTAGTCCTTGGAGACAGTGGCTGTGAAAGTTGGGCTTTCTTTTCTTGAATTGACCCATTCAGAAAAGGTGATTTTTTTAAATTTATTTTTTAAATATTTATTCATTTATTTATTTATTTTGGTCTTTTTGAGATAGGGTTTCTCTGTGTAGCCCTGGCAGTCCTGGAACTAGCTCTACAGACCAGGCTGGCCTTGAACTCAGAGATCCACCTACCTCTGCCTCCCAAGTGCTGGAATCAAAGGTGTGAGCCACTATTGCTCACCACTATTGCCCAGCCAGAAAAAAGTGATTTTTTTTTTTTAAATTATGAGGGGAGGGGTTTGAGGGTTTTATTATGTTTTTTTTTTTCTTTTTTCCAATGCCTTGGGTTTAGTTTTTAATTTTTTATTTATTCTTTCATATATTACATCCAGACCTCAGTTCCCCTCCCCCCTCTCTTCCCGGTCTGTGTGTCATCAAACTCTGCCCCATCCACTCCTCCATTTTCCTTCAGAGAAGAGCAGGCCTCCCACAGATACCGACCAAACATGGCTTGTCAAGTTGCAGTAAGACTAGACACAAACCCTCTCATATCAAGCCTAGATGAAGCACTCAGTAGCAGAAAAAGGGTCCTAAAAGCAGGCAGATGTTTCGGAGACGGCCAACATTCCCACTGTTAGGAGTCCTATGAGAAGACCAAGCTACATAACCACAACATATATGCAGAGGACTTAGGTCAGACCCATGCAGGTTCTCTGATTGTCTGTTCAGTCTCTGTGAGCCAATAGATCCCAGGTTAGTAGATTCGGTGGTTTTTCTTGTGGTGTCCATGACTCCTGTCTCCCGCGCTCCTTCCTCCCTGTCTTCTGTAGGAGTCACTGAGCTCCACCTAATGTTTAGCGGGTCTCTGCATCTTTTTCCATCAGTTGCTGGTTGGAGCCTGTCTGATGACTATTAGGAATCATTTCTTCCCACCCGCCACCCCACCCCACCCCACCCTTACCACCCACGTTTGGTTCTAGCCTAGGTCTCTGGGCTATCCAGCCTCTTGTTCCTGGCACTCTAGGCAATGTCTGGGATGGGCTCCCTCTCGTGGTTTGGCATGGTTGGTCACTCCCACAATTCCTGTGCCACCTTTACCCCAGCACATCTTGCAGGCAGGACAAACTGTAGGTCAAAAGTTTTGTGGCTAGGTTGGTATCCCAACCCTTCCATTGGAAGCCTTGCCTGGTTCTTGGGGATGACTGGTGCAGGCTCCATGTCCTCCATTACTAGAGTCTTAGCTGGGGCCGCCCTCATAGATTCCTGGGAGTTTCCATTGCCCTAGGTTTCTAGCTTGCCCCTAAAATGACCCTCCATCCTCCCCTACATGATCCCTCCTGTTCTTGTCCCCACACACCCTGAAGTCTACCCACAATATCTATTCTATTTCCCCTTTCCAGGAAGATTTGTGTGTTCCAAGGGATGGGGGTTTGTAATGTTAGATTTTCTTTCTTGTTTATAATTATATCAAATTATTCTATTATAATTATTTAATATGCAAGTTATATTGCTATACTTAAAGAACAGTTTTGTTTTAAAAAAGGGTAGGCCTGAGAGTTGATGTTTATGTCAATAAACCTTATTTAGTCATTTCACATTACATAAGTATCAAAACATGCCAGTGTATCCCTTAAATGCATACAATTACGATGTCAAAAATTAAAGGCCAATCAGCATGGCTACATAGCAATCAGAAATATAAAGAGAACAGTAAGCTAAGCATGACTGTTTTTCTCTAGCCTCATTCAGTTATTTGGGTGACAGCACAAACAAGTGGACTTTAATTGAAGATGGATGCGTGGAAATGTTTAGCTCCACAAATCCAAACTGAACTAAAAAGGGAAATGTGAAATTAGGAAGGGAATGAAAAACAAAGAGTTAGGGATAGAAATCAACAGGCTACAGGTTTATGCCAAAGACATGGAGAGTAGGGGATCATAGAGAAGACAAACCAGGGAGCCAGAGGCTGCTGAAACTGACCGTGAAGAAAACAGATTAAAAATAAGGTCCAGGTAAGGTGTAACATGTGGTAATGTGAAAGTCAAGCTCACTGACAGTCAAGGAAATACAGGAAATACAGTTGGGCAACGAAAGATTACCTACGCAAACACTGAAATGACCAAGATTTAAGACAATTAAAGCAATACACAGCTACTAAATGTTTCAAAGAATAAGGTGCAGTGGCCCACAGATATTTAAACTGCAAGGCTGACTCAACAGACAGCATACTACCATAGTGTGGACAGAAAGTTGGAGGCAACCAGGCCAGGTGGTACAAGTCTGTAATCTCAGCACTGAGCAGCTACGGCAAGAGGGCTGAGTTAAAGAGCAACATGCGCTACAAAGCAAAATCTTATCTCAAACAAACAAACAAAAGGGCTGAAGAGGTGGCTCAACAAGCAAGAGGGTTGGCTGATCTTACAGGGGACGGGAGTTTGACTCCAATATCCACTATAGGCAGCTCACTACTACACATAACCCCAGCTCTCTTTTGGCCTCCATGAGCACCTCACACAGAAACACATATACATAATTAAAAATAAAAATATTACAAAAAAAAAATAACAAGAGTCAGGGTGTGTACACTGGAGAGAAGTCTGACACCACGTGACAATCAAAGGGAGTACCTAGCCCATCTAGAGCCACAAAATGCAGAGAAGACAGAAAAGGCACTTCCCACTGCTCAGAGCCTCTGGGAAAGGGTTGTCCTCAGAAGTAAGTAGCATTACTAACAAAATGTTTACTAAAATGTTATTTTGAGTGGCACTGAATCCACAGGACAACCTGGGGAAATGTCTCTATTGTTGAGGTTTCAGTAACACTACTGATATATTTCATCAGGTAAGTCTTCTTCAATGTCTTTTGATATAGTTTCTATTCTCTATGGTGATCATGATCATGACATGGTGACCAGGACAAAGACAGTAGCTAACATTTAAATAGCACTTACCACATGCTAGCCACTACTCTAGGTGTTGCCCACATAAACTCACCGGTGGCAATAACAAGCAATAAGAAGGAAGGACCACTCACACAGCTACCGAATATCTCATCTGTGGCCATCAGAGAGCCTGGCTCAGCTAGCTGAACAACAATCCCAGGGCTCTTCACCCTTCAGTACCTTTACTCACAGATCACTGACCACGCCCTTGAGTCCAGTGACCACTACAAAACACCGGAGGAATGGAAGGCCTCCTCAGGGCTCTGGCGGTCACAAACATGCCCTTATTTGTTTTGCTCAAATTCTTTCCTGCCTACTTCATCCACTTAAGATAACTGCTGAGGGGCAGCCTCCTGTTGAGCACTCTGTATCTGAAGCTGAGTCAGAACACCTTACCCAATAGCACTATGCAGTACCCCAGCTCATGGCATAGGTAAAAATAAAGGAGACGCCATCACACAATTCTTTTTTAGAGGAACTTGGTGTTCTCTCAAACAATTGAACTGAATCATGGCTGAGTCAAAATGCCACATGGCATCTTCAACTAAGCTGATGACTTGTCTGGGTTTTTTGTTCGGGGGCAACTTGTTTTGTTCTTCTGGCGCACTCAAAGACTTGCTGGCCACAGGCTCAGAAATATTTAGGGAAAACCCATGTGTATGAGTGTACACAGATTTATTTTTTACTCCTGTGGTATCCTGCCCTCTGAAGGGCTTAATCTATTTGCTTTCCTCATGAAAGTTAGTCAACATATTTATAGAAGCAACTCAGAATCTCCCAAGTAATTTTCTACCCTTTAAAACTGACCAGGTGTCACAGTGATGCTTTCCATACATTCCTAACTAGAGTCTCTCTTCTGTGCTTTTACTTTACATATAAGGGCTCAAGAAATCATAAAAAAATCAAGAAAAATAAAAACAATGACCAAATGTTCATTATGTGCTAGATGTGAATGGAAGAAGTGGGACTGCAGAGTCAAATAAGAATCCAGCCTCTGAGGTAATCACGGGCTTTTACTACTTAGTGATGGTCTTGGAAAGAAGCTATAATACAGCGCACAGGCCTACAGATCAAAACATTTGCAGTATTAGTCATCATTTCTGTGCCACTCTATATACCCAAGTACCTAACATAGCAACCTATAGGAGGAGGGAGGCCTTCTTTTGGCTCACAGCCTCAGGGGGTATACTCAGCTCTACATTCTTGGGTGGGATATCCTGTTAGCAGAAGCGTGTGGCAGAGAAGACAAGAAAACAATGAGAGGACTGGAGCATGATAGAGCCTCGAGGGCAGCAGTCCTCAGCCTGTGGGTAGCAACCCCTTGGGCAAACCTCTATCTCCAACAATACTTATATTACTATTCATAACAGTAGCAAGTTTACAGTTAGGAAGTAGCAACAGAATATTTTACGGTGGGGGAGGGAGTAACCACAACACGAGGAACTGTATTAAAGGGTCACAACATTAGGAAGGTTGAGGGTTGAGACCCACTGGTTTAGGGTCATCTCCTCAGTGACCTATGTCCTCCAATGAGGCCCCACCTCCTACAGTTTACACTTCTCAATAATGCAATCATACAATGAATTCATTAAGGGAATAATCAACTGATCAGAGCAATCAGGATCCAATCAAGTCCCAAAACCCATCAGTTGACAACCAAGTCCTCAGCACATGAACCAGAAACCCCAGCAACATGAGAAGTGAAATTGTAGAGTATGAGGAACAATCAGTGTGTGTACAAAGAGAGAAGGCTCCAGACATTTATAAAGTTAATGCCACAACACTCGTACTGTTGCCTTGGTACACATTGGAAGCAAGCCAACTATTGCTCACTTTATTATATAAACTATAACTGCCCCACAAAACTGGGCAAATACCTTAACCTTCATTGTCAAATCAAGTGGCTCTGGAGTCACCTAGGAGACACACCTCTAGGCATGTCTATGAAAGTATCTTCAGAGAGGTTTAACTGAAGATTTGATGCTAAACTGTAGGTAGAGGTGGAAAAAAAGAGAGAAGACTAGCTGAGCACCAGCATCACACCACCCCCGCCCTGATTCCTCACTAGGCCAATGTGAACAGTGCTTCACAGGTCCTGCGTGTGCCATCATGAAATGACAAACTCTATTGGGTAAGACAGAATCTTAAGTTGCTTTTTGTCAGGCATTTGGCCACAGTAATGAAAAAAGCAACAGTATAGGTGATTAAACAAATGAATACATAACATGGCACCCTAAACAAGTTTTTTTAGTGTTAAAAGTAATTATCTAGCACTGTGTACTGGCTGGTTTTGTGTGTCAACTTGACACAAGCTGGAATTATCACAGAGAAAGGAGCCTCCCTTTGGGAAATGCCTCCATGAGATCCAGCTGTAAGGCATTTTCTCAATTAGTGATCAAGGGTGGGAGGGTCCATTGTGGGTGGTGCCATCTCTGGACTGGTAGTCTTGGGTTCTATAAGAAAGCAAGCTGAGCAAGCCAGGGGAAGCAAGCCAGTAAGTAACATTCCTCCATGGTCTCTACATCAGCTCCTGCCTCCAAGTTCCTGCCCTGTGTGAGTCCTGTCCTGACTTCCTATGGTGATGAAGAGCAATGTGGAAGTGTAAGCTGAATAAACCCTTTCCTCCTAAACTTGCTTCTTGGTCATGATGTTTGTGCAGGAATAGAAACCCTGACTAAGACACATTGTTAAGAAGTGATTTTTCTCAATGGAATCAACTGGCTCATCCTAGATGCTCTATTCAATTCAATGTTCGCTATGAATCAAAATAGCCTAGGCACCCTGCCAGGAGATGCCCTCAAAACAATGTTTCCTGCCCTCAGAGTGCTATCCAGTAGGAAAAGACTGGTAGGGAAAAGGAATTCTAATGAACTATCGAGGTAGCCTGGTGGATAAGGTAACAACCCGGAAAACCTGAGTTCAATCCCCAGGACCCCCTTAGTGGAAAGAACTCAATCAAACGGCCTCTCTTTCCATCTCTCTCATCCTTCAATAAAAGTCTAACAAGAAAAAAGAGCATTCCATTATGAAATGAAGAGGCAGTGAGAAAAGTTCACACTGTAACACCTCCCTCTTCTCTAAGCAATTCGTATGCATTAAGAATTAAAAAGGTGTAGCCTAGCTTATGAACAAGACATATAACTTCACACACACAAACTGAATGGGAGCACTCAACTGAACCTAAAAAGCCAACATACCCACAAAGCAGAATCCTGTAACTGAGGATTGGGTGACTGGATGACAAGGGCTAATGTCCCCTGTCCGTTGTAGTGATCAGAAACACTACGTGGTTCGAAAAGCCAGGACAGGACTCCTCTGCATGTGAAGATAAAAAAGACCTGCAGACACTGTAACAGCATGCAGGCTACACAGGAAGCCATGTCCAGGAGGAAGCACAGAGTTTCACAGAAAGGACCTGGTCAAAGATGGTTGCTGCCCAGTAACTAGAAACCCAAATCTCCAATACTACTACTATCTAAATCACCAACAAAATACCTGCTTTTAAGCCAGGATCACCAGGATGAGGTACAAGAAAATATAAAAGTTGTATAGAGGGAGGAGTGAGCTCAGGAAGGAGACATGGAAAAAGGTTCTTGCTCAATGAAAGGTATTGAAGTAAAGGTTCACAGAGAAAAGTAGCTACAGGAAAAACTGGTTGCTGCCCTCACCATTCCCAACCACCTACTGACAGTTTGTGACCTAACACTGTAACCCTAGGCTATGTTGAACTAAGTCTTAGAGCCCAAAAGAACACTTTGGTCTACCAAGATGGCTCAGAGGGATGAAAGTGCCTGCAGCCAAGCCTGACCATCTTAGCTCAATTCCT
The DNA here is from genome assembly GCA_019843965.1 of Rhynchomys soricoides. Taxonomy (NCBI): domain Eukaryota; kingdom Metazoa; phylum Chordata; class Mammalia; order Rodentia; family Muridae; genus Rhynchomys; species Rhynchomys soricoides. The sequence continues at coordinate 2,333,284 of JADRCH010000028.1, read as the reverse complement.
AAGACTCATATGGTAGGAGAAACATAGGTCATATGTTTCTATACAAACACACACACAACAAATAAAAATGTAACCTCAGGAAAGAAGACTTCCATCAGGCAGTGCAAAAGGGGAGTCTCAGCCACTCTATCTACAGAGAACTTCTGTGGGCTCTGAAGCAGGGGACCAAGGGGCAAAGACAGCAGTCACTACAACACAAAGAACATCAGTTCTGGGCACCCTGAAAACCCAGAACTGAAGAAAAATCTAAAACACTGGGACCCACTGGGATATCTCAGTACTTTCATGCCTAATGACACCATGGAAAAAGCACTGCGACAACCCCTACAGTAACAAGGGAAAGGTAGCCAAGGGCTCCGACCCCTTAGCAACAGGGTGCATCCACACCACAGGCTGAACCCAGGGTAAAGTCCAGTGTGGCAGATAGAACCCTACCCTATGAAAGCCTCAGCAGCAGGACAATAGCCTGTTCCAATAGTGCTCCTCCTAGCACCCTTAGACTCCACAAGCTGCTATCTTGAAGATTGGCAGAGTCTCAGACCAGAGAAGACCTAAGCAGAAGAGCAGACTACAACTTCTGATAGGCCTCAGTCCACACCTGGACCTAGCCAGCCAACATCTGGATCAATGATCAACCAGCAACAGGCTAATCAACTACTTAAGCCATATGCCTTCAAAAGGATAAGTTAGATACAGTCTATGTGTTTTCTGGGGAATTAAGCCTCAACTGCCCGTAGCAGTTACCAGCCCATAAGGCATTCTTATATTGGCTGTCTTCTCCCCACCCCCCACCCCCCTTGAGCTTCACTCATTCATACTCAGCCTCTGGAAACAACATAAGCACTGGCTGGCTGGCATAGAGAAAATGTTCATGAAGCAAAACCCACAAGTACCAGATTGCGAACAAGGTTAGCAAACAATACCCAATCCTTCTACTTGTCTTACAGCCAATTTTACTAAGTAATTTTTTATTTTTTTCTTTGAGTGTGTATGTATGGGGGTGTGGATAGGGTAGGAGTACAAACTAACGAGCAAGTAATCGAGAAAGTGGGTACATGTGTGCCACAGTGTATATATGGAGGTCTATGCTGGCTACTTTGTGACTTGGCTAGTCATTTTTGAAGAGATGGAATCTCGGTCGAGATAATGCCCCCCACTAGACTAACCTATAGGCAAGCTCGTGGTGCATTTTGTTGACTGATGATTAATGTGGATGGGCTTATCCCACAGGATGGTGCCACCCATGGGTGGGTAGTCCTAAATAGAATAAGAAAGCAGGCTGAGCAAGCTACGAGGAACAAGGCAGAAAGCAGCATCCTTCCATGGCCTCTAGTGCAGTTCCTGGTTTCCCTATATGACAGATTGTGATTGACTGTGACAGACTGTGTAAGCTGAAATAAAAACTTTCCTTTTATCACAGCAATAAAAACTTAGACTAAGATAAAGTCAGAGGACTACTTGTAGGAGCATCCATTTCCACCTCATTTTTGAGGCGTGAACGCTCTTGTTTCTGCAGTGTTGCTAACTGGCCCACAAGTTTCTCAATGATTCTCCTGTCTCTGCCTCCCATTTCTCTTGGAATGCTGGAATTATACACACCACCACATCTAATTTTACCTAGTTTCTGGGGATCAAGTGCTTTTACCCATTGAGCCACCTTGCCAGCCCAAAGTTTACAATTTACATTTTTTTTTTTTTTTACCATTAGTAACACTTACACAGTGAGTAGAAAAGGCCAAAGTCCTTCAGCCACACTCAAGTGAGTTCGTCAGGGGACTACTGATAAAACGGGAAATTAATTTACAGGTAGAAAACTGCAATATAACCCAACAACCCATCTAGATATGGCCCATTCCCTGAAAAGTTCCCTCTCTTTCCCTGCTAATCCCAACCTCCATTGACAACCACTGGTCACGTGTATACTATCACTGACTAACATGGACTAGTGTACCAGTTGGTAAAAAGTAAGGTCTTTGTATGGAATTCTTCCATGTTCTTCTGTGTCAGCTATTCATTTCTTTTCATTTTAAAAGTTTTAGACCATCTCCTAAAGACCGACATTTAAGTTGCTTCCATTATTTGATCACATCAGTTAAGTTGCTATGAACATTCTTTAACAAGGGTTTTGTGAATGCGCATTTTTGTTTCTCTTGAGTAATACCTAAAGCTGTATCAGGTATACATTTAAGTTTATGAAGACCTGCTGGTATGCTCCCAAAGCAGTTACATCTTTTATAATCCCACCAATAACGTAGAAGAGTCCCTGTGGTTCCACAATCTCTCACAGAACGTTGATGCTGTCATTTTAAATTTAGCCATACTAATCAGCACACAGAGTTTGTGGGTGCTGTTTGGAGTGGTTACAGTTGTTTGGTTGGTTTTTAAATTTTTTTGCTAATCTTTATGTGGACGGGTGTTTTGCCTGTGTGTTTTCGTGTATACCCATGCCTGGACCAAGGAGGCCAAAAAGGAAGAACTGGATTATAGACAGTTGTGAATTGCCACGTGGATGCTGGGATCTGAACCCTGAGCATCTGGAAGAACAAGCAAGTGCTCTTAAATCTCTAAGCTAAGCAATCTCTCCAGCCATGGTCTTGTTCTATATCCCAGGCTGGCCTAGAACTCACTTGTAGCTCAGGCTGGCTTCACAGTGGCAATCTCTGTCAAGATTATAGAACTGCATTACCATGTCCACATCCATGGATCTCATTATGGTCTTGTCTGTTTACAAGAGCTCTTTTAACATGCAATTCACACTGCATACAATTCACCCATTCAAAGTATCTGACTAATTGGATTTTAGAATACATATTACAATGTTAATGTCTTAAATTGTGGTAAAATATCTGTAACATGAAACTTGCCATGTGGGCTACTTTTAAGTCTGCGGTTCAATGAGTTCAATTTAATACACAATTCAACAAATTTAATTTCATTCACAGTTCAACAGCCATCATTACCACCTATTTCTAAAACTTAAATATCCAAACTTAGAATTCTGAATCAAAGGAGTGACTTATGTTCCTTGCTGCCACAAACCTGATAGCCTCTAAATTCACTTCTCTATAGTTCATCAATGGAATCATATAATGAAATCGTTTTACAGTTCCTTTCATATCTTGGTGATAATCTATGCTGAGCTTTTTGAGAAAACATCAAAGGGTTTCCACATTGGCCACACCATTCTACAGTCTTACCAACAGTATATAAAGATTGCATTTCAGGCTGGGAATGTAATTCAGTAGCAGAATACTGACCTTGCAAGTGCAAGGCCTAGGGTTCAATACCCAAAAACCACTCTAAAATAAGGTATCAGTTTCTATACATCTCCACCAGCGCTGTCCTTTCCAGTTTTGGATAAAATGGCAGCTTGCTGTGCTTCTCACACTGCGTGCTGAATAATATTTACTGACATTTATACATCTTTATTAAAGTACAACAGCTTTTGCCCAATTTTTAAAAATGGACTGTCTTTTCAGAGAATTGTAAGAATACCTTATACATTCTGAAACAATCTTTTGTTAAATATACGTATTACAAATACCTTTAGTCTATGCCTTGTCATTTTGTCTTCTTAATGCGATCTTTTGATCAAGTGTTTAATTTTAAGTCTAGCTGGATAAAGTATTTTTCTTAAATAGGATGTTACCCATGTCTTAGATAAAAAATGATTGTTTAGTGCCGGGGTAGGGGGGCAGCTCCACAGGGGTGTGAATGTGAGCAAAGAACAATAACATTATATATGAAAACACAGGAAAACCCATCTTTTTATTTTTTTTTTTGTACTACCAAAAAAATATTTTTTTTTAGTCTGCCTATGTCACAAGAATACTATTTTCTCCTAGATACTTCAGAATTTAGATCCGCATTCCACAATAAAATATTTTTCAGAGTGGTCTGAGATGTAGGTCAAGGTTCATTTTACTCTAATTAATACATAAATAGTTGTTCCCTCCCAGCTAGCAGAGGGCTTTACGTCGATTTTGGATTTAAATTTATAGATACTTTATATTAAAACTATAGCCAGAAATGGCTTTAATTTTTTCACACAAAATATTCAACATTAAATATAATAAAAAAGGACCAAATGTTCAAAAACACACAAAATAAATAAATAAATAAATAAAAACTTACAATAGAAAGTTATCAGGTCGAATCTTTATAATCAATATGCTCAAGAATTAAATGACACCACCAATTTCAACAATGTGTAAGAATTAAAAACAAATATATTAATTCAAAAATACAATACTTAGCCAAATGATGGGAGGTTTAGTGAAGAAAAGAAAATTAGCAAACTAGAAGGCAAGTTAAAAGAAAACCTTTAACCAGAAATTTTTTAAAAAATGTTTAAGAACTACAAAGATCCTCTTGTAACATCTGGAGTCTGGGCCTGAAAACACTAGATTTGCCCAAAGACACACAAAAACACGGTTAAAAGCATCTGCTCCTCTTGAGGAGGACCTGAGTTCAGTTCCTAGCACCAACATGAGATGGCTCACACCCCCAGTGTATCTCCACCTCCAGGAGACCTGACTCCCTCTTCTGAACTCCACAGCACCTATAGACACCTATAGACAGCAGTTCTCAACATGTGGGTCATAACCCCCTTCGGGGTTGAAGGGCCCTTTCAGAGGGGTCACATATCAGATATCCTGCATACTAAATATTTACATTATAATTCATAAAAGTGGCAAAATTGCAGTTATGAAGTAGCAACAAAGTAATTTTATGGTTGGGGAGTCATCAGAACATGAAGACCTATATTAAAGAATGGCAGCATTAGGAAAGTTGTGAACCACGGCTACACAGACCAACAGTCTTTGTCTCTGTCTCTCTCCCTCTCCCTCTCAAACTGTTAACGTGGGGGACTGGAGAGATGGCTCAGCAGTTAAGAGCACTGACTGCTCTTCCAGAATTCAACTCACAGTGCTCACATGGCAGCTCACAACCTTCTATACTGGGATCTGATGCCCTCTTCTACTGTGCAGACAAAACACCCAAATGCATAAATAAATCCTTTAAAATAAATAAATATGCAGAACCAGAATCAAGAACTGCACCGCCACTCAACTGCATCCTTCCACCTACCCGCCAGTTCATCTTTTCTGATCTCCAAACTGCCTGAAGCAAGGGACACCGCGGCACAAGAACAGAACTGGACCTAAGCATTCTCATGTTGACCCCAGCACAACATCCAGTTGGTCCCTGAGCCCTGCTCAGTCAATCTGACAAATTCCTCAACATCTACCCTACCCTTCCCCACAATGTCCTAATAAGGGCACTTTGTCACTGGGACTTCAGCCACAGCTGCTGAAAGATCCCTTAAACGTCATTTCTCTGCCTCCAGCGTCATCCTCTCCCCTTAGCTGCTTTGTTCTCTTTCCCGACCAACAAACGCAACCAGACTTTCCTCACGGACACATTGTATCAAACCACTTCTTTTGACAAAACCTTCAATGGGTTCCCATAATCCTCTCGGAACAAATCAAGTCAGCAAAGCTTTGGGCCTTAAACTTCTCAACAAGTCACAGAAAGGAAACCCATGTTTGAGTGGCTCTTCTGGCCCAGAGATATTATTTATGTTGTTTCTCTGCAACTCCACAAAATCAGTGTAAGGCCCTTTCACAGATACTATGTTTTCTAGGAAGCCCTAGAATCTCAATCATTTTACAGGTATTCGTGTTTTGCCTGTGTGTATGCCTGATAGACAGAGACCAGAAGGGGACATCAAATCCCCTCAAAATGGAGTTAGAGATGGTTGTGAACCACCTTATGGGTTCTAGGACTTAAACACTGGTCCTCTGGAAAAGTAGCAACTGCTCTTAACCACTCAACCATCTTCCCAGGCCTTCTCCTGGCTCCGAGAGGCAGTACCTTTCCTGTGTGGATCTCTACCACAATATGTTCACACAGCACTCCATCAATGTGTTTGATGAAAGGAATTATGTCACATTTGTTTTTGTAACCTCAGCCCCCTGCAAAGGCTGTCTCATAGTACTCAATATATGGTTAATGATGAAGGTACAGGTCCTAAATGGTATAGACAGGCCCAAGCAACAAATCAACCAACATTATTTCACAGAAGTATCACACTGATTAGCATCCTAACCACGAGGCTAAGCAGCAGTACCCTGGGATCTTCAACACCTTTTGGATACACACTCTTCTATTGGGTCTGCAGATGGGAAAGAGCTCAGACCAGTATATTTGTTGTTGTTGTTGTTTTATTTGTTTTTGATCTGTAGAGGATGTCACAATGCTTTTATTTTTTTGGTTTTTCGAGACAGGGTTTCTCTGTGGAGCCCTAGCTGTCCTGGAACTCACTCTGTAGACCAGGCTGACCTCGAACTCAGAGCTCACCTGCCTCTGGGATTAAAGGCGTGCGTCACCACTGTCCCGCAGATGTCACGAGGCTGACTGGTCCAGTCTCAAACTCAAAGATCCACTTGCCTCTGCCTCCTGAATGCTGGGATTGAAGGGCTATGCCACATGACATGTCTGATTGGCTATCTATTTTTAGAAAAAGTTCTTGTAGCCACAGAGCCTACGTGCCTTTTTCCACCTTGCTCTCTGTCCTTTGTCCACACACTGGGCCTGCTTGTTATCGCCCTACAGGAGAGAACAAGGGCTCTGGGTCCTTTCACAATACTTAGTCCAAGGGAGACCATTACTGTTAAGAGAAAATACTAATGGTACTTAGTACTGGGTGTCAGGCATGCCCTAAGGATGTAACTAGCACGTATAATCTCATTAAATCCTCACTACCAGTCAACTGAGGAGATCCCAGCTAACCTTGTTTCCATTAAACAGACAGGGAAACTGCAGCATAAACAATACTACAAAATCCATCAGGAACTGACAGCCTCGCATACTGCCGTTTAAACACGTTTATTTCATCTCAGCACTGAAAACACACACCATATTTCTCATTTTGTAAGGCTATTTTGTAGGGTTGGAGGCAATGCTGAGCAGATGTCAAGAAGCCAGTCCAGATCTGCAGGCCCCTGGACATCTCTCCCTTTAACCCAGTGGGAGAAGCGAGCCTGAACACGCCTATCCTGGCCACCGCCCTCAGGGCCCCGCCTGAGGAGCCGAACCATCAGCTTCCTCACTGCCAACTTGGCGACCAGCGTTGCCACCGCCTGCCCCTCTCAGAGCCTGGACAAACCCTCGTCCAGAGCAGGCCTAGGCGAGCGCCACAGAGTCACAACCTGAGCGTGGGACGAGCCGATCGAGCTCCCCGCCCCGCCCTTCCCGCAGCCCAGCCCAGAGCCCCTCCATGGTTCCTCTTCCTCCTAGGCAGCAGCCCCCGCGCAGTTACCGGTTACGCTGCTCCTTGAAGAGCGCCGTGAGCGCGCGCAGGGCCTCCAGGTCCTGGATGGGCGCTGGCACCATGATGCCCGACAGCCGGGCGGGTGGCATCCTGGGCGCCGCCATCTTGCCACTCGCTGTTTGGCCGAGCCTGACGAGGCGGAGAGAAGAGCGAGAGAATGGGAGACAGACGATCGGAGAGGAGACGGAGACGCGGTCTGCACAGCTCTGGCTTCTGCAGCCCGCGTCACCCAGATCCCGTGGTGCTACAAGGCAGAGAGCGCGAGACTTAGCTGTCTTGCCTCAGGCGAAGAGGACAACGCGACGCGGCAGGGGGAGGGGGCGGGGGCGGAAGTCCCGCCTGAGGGGAGGGGGCGCAGCGGAAGTCCTGCTCCTGCGTGGGGTGGGATGGGGCGGTCTTCGGTCCCTTGGTGGGGCGACAGGGGGTAAAGACACACACATACCCCAGGGGACAGAATACTGAGATGAAGGGGTCGGGGTAGGGTGGACGTTGGTGGGCTGTAGTGTCCTAGAGAATGAGTGCCTTATCAGGGACAGATGCTCACCATAAGGAAGGGCCACCATTGATGGGGCCCTCTTGCAGAGGTGTCCCTTTGGGGAAGGGATACCAAGCCGAAGTGGCGTCCACAGAATAATGAATGTTGTCCCTAACGAGACCGGGAAAGGAGGCCTCTGAGAAGAAGAGCAGAGATACTGGCCAGAGGTCACCATGGGAGGGAACCTGGAGAGAAGACTTACCCTCAGGGGATGTGTGGCTGGGCCAACTAGTTCTACTGCAAGAAAACCTGGATAGAGACTCCCTCCCAGGGAGGGAATGCTAGGTTGAGGTGTTCCATGGAGGAAACCTGAAATAGAGGTTCCCACAAAGGGAAAAGATGTGGGATACCTAAAGCCATGAAAGAAGACCTTGGACAGAGGCTCCCCTCCTGGGAAGAGGCCAAAGAACAGAAGTGTCCCCTTGGGAAAGGACCAGGAAGAAGACTTCCCACAGAAGAGAATGCTGGGAAGAAGTATCTCCACCAGAGGTGTATTGTTTCTTGTTGCAACATCGAAATACCTGACAAAAGCTATTTTTAAAAGGATAGGTTTATTTTGGCCCACAGGTTGAGAGTACAAGCCAACATGGTCGGGTCTAATGGCACAAGTGCTTTAGGTGGCTGGCCACATTGCATCTATAGCCAGAAAGCAGATGTGGATGAATGCTGTGCTCAGCTGGCTTTGACCTTTTTATAGAGACCATGGAATGGTACCACCCACATTTGGTACAGGTTTCCACACAGTTAACCTAATCTAGACAATTCTCAAACATGCCCAGAGGCTTGCCTTTTTGGTGATTCTTGACCTTGTCAAATTGACCATTAGTACTAAAGGGGGCCTAGGGAAGGGAGAGGATACTTAACAGAAATAGCCCCTTATTGGGCTGAAGAGCTTACTCAGACATTAAGAGTACTTTCTATCTTCCAGGAGACCTGAGTTTGTTTCCCAGCATGTTTATGCAGGTGTTCTAGGGTTTTATTGCTGTGAAGAGACACCATGACCAAGGCAACTCTTACAAAGAAAACATTTATTTGGGACTGGCTAACAGTTTCAGAGGTTCAGTCTATTATCATCATAGCAGGAAGCATGGCAGCCTGCAGGCAGACAGGATGCTGCAGGAGCTACATCTTGATCCAAAAGCAGCCAGGAGACTATTCCACGGGCAGCCAGGAGGCTCTCTTCCACACTGGGCGGGGCCTGAGCATAGGAGGCCCCAAAGCCCACCTACACTGTGACATTCTTCCTCTATCAAGACACCTCCACGAGGTCAGCCTGGTCTACAGAGTGAGTTCCAGGACAGCCAGGGCTATACAGAGAAACCAGTTTCGAAAACAAAAAAACAAAAAACAAAAAGACCACACCTCCTACAATAAGGTGACAACCTTCTAATTGGGTTACTCTATGAGCTAGCATTCAAATCACCACAGGGGGAGGGAGGGGCACAGCTACCTGTAATTCCAGCTCCAGGAGATCTGTCGGCCCCCACATGGCATACACCTATACAGATACAGATTAAAATAAGTAATTTTAAAAAACATATCCCCATAAAAGGCAACCTGGGACAGGAGGCAAAGAAATACAAAGCAGGCCTCCCTAGGAAGAGAAACACTGGCTGGGGCCTGGGAGGGGAGGTCCCAGGCAAAAGGTCCCCAGAGAAGGTAGAATACCTAGATCCTCACATTTAAGTGTTTGAATCCAGGCTCCTCCCTCAGGTGCCACAGCCTGTCACCAGTTGCTAAATCTCAGACCATGAAAGCTGGCTTCCTTGTGATAGCCTGCTGATAATACTGTCATTTGCCAAGTACTTAGAATGGCTCATTGAGGTTTTTAAAACAGTTAAAGAGCCAGCAAAATAGCTCACACTGCCAAACCTGATGACCCTGAGACCGCATGGCAGAAGAGATCAATCCAACACATTGACCTTTGACCTCTACTTCTGTACCTACACACACAGACACACAGACACACACACAATTAGAAGTTGTTTCAGTCTCTGTTTTATTGATATGAAGAGACACCCTGGCCAGGGAAATGCTTATAAAAGGAACTATTTAATTTGAGCCTTGCTTACAATTTCAGAGGGTTAGCCCACCCATGATCATCCCAGCAGGGAGCATGGCAGCAGGCAGGCACGGTGGAGGCATGCTGGAGAAGGAGCTGAGGGCTACATCCAGATCCACAGGCAGAGAGACTGGGTCTGGCTTGGGCTTTTGAAACCTCAAAGCCCACCCCAAAGTGACACACTATCTCCAACAAGGCCACGCCTACTTATCATTCTACTCCCTTCCAATAACACCCGTCCCTAGTGACTAAGCATTCAAATATATGAGCCTGCAGGGGACATTCTTATTCCAACTATCACAGATGTAAAAAGACTCAATCTGCCAGCAGTAAGGCGAGAATGTGTTTCTCTAAAGGGAATGAGTAGATTTCATTTCATTGGCTGATATTGATAAGCCATTTATTTTCTTCCCACCGCTCTTTACTTGATTGTGCTGTATATACAAGAATTATTCTCAAACCCAGGACTGGGAACGAGACATACAATGATTGGCAGAAGATGTTCCAACCTTGAAGGAACACAGGCTAGAGGAGACAAACAGAGGCAAATGTACTGCTGTCCTGTTGATTGCTGTGATAGACAGTTCTACCAACCACTGGTGTCACTTAAAAGATATAACTGTAGCAACACTAAGGATCAAGTGCCATCAGTCTTTTCCACCTCACTGGCTCCCCATTCATCTAATGCTCCACAACTGTCCCTATGTGACTGCTAGGTGCCAGGTATGAGATAGCCTGGAAGGCAGGCTTGTGACAATTCAGAGTATTATTCCCAGACTAGCAAGGCAAACCTTCCAACTTTTATCTTAAGGAGCTGTAGATAGTGTAGATAGATAGATAGATAAAATAGATAGATAATAGATAGATGATAGATAGTATATATAGATAATAGAACATAAACGTATATAGATAGATAGTATATATATATATATATATATATATATATATATGCATATATGTATGTAGGTATGTATAGATAGTACATCCTTAGGCAAGTGGGCCTAGGTTCTATGAGAAAGTAGGCCAAGGAGCAAGATATACATATATATATAGAGAGAGAGAGAGAGAGAAAGAGAGAGAGAGAGAGAGAGAGAGAGATTTATTAGATACTTCTCACATATGAAGGTCTTCACCCTTCACCTTTCCTGTCTTCTACTGAAAACAAAAACTGCACTGAATCTTCGGAAACTGTCCCCATTTTAGTTAGGGTTACTCTTACAGTGACAAAACACTGTGACCAAAAACAAGTTGGAAAGGAAAGGGTTTATTTGGTTTATGTTCCTATATAACCGTTTCTCAGAACACGAATTCAAAACAAGGCAGGAACTGATGCAGAGGCCACGGAGGGGTGCTGCTTACTTGCTTGCTCCTCAGGGCTTGCTCAACCTGCTTTCTTATAGAACCTAGGCCCACCTGCCCAAGGATGCACTACCCACAATGATCTGGGCCCACGCATATCAATCACTAATTTAAAAAAAATGTTCTGCCAGGGGCTGGAGAGATGACTCAGTGGGTAAAAGCCTCGACTGTTCTTCCATAGGTCCTGAGTTCAAGTCCCAGCACCCACATGGTGGCTCACAACCATCTGTAATGAGATCTGATGCCCTATCTAGTGTGTCTGAAGACAGTGACAGTGTATTCACATACACAAAATAAATAAATCTTAAAAACATTTTTTAAAAAAATGCTCTGCCAGCATGCCTACAGCCTAATCTTGTGGAGGCATTTTCTTTATTGAGGCTTCCTCCTCTCAGGTGACTTTATCTTGTGTCAAGTTAGCATAAAACTATCCCACACACACCCCCATTCTATTAATTTATTTTCTGGAATATTGCTATGGGTTCCTTATTTATCTCTTAGCTACACTATAAATCTTTTTATAAAAAAAAAACTCAATATTTCACTCTGTTCAAAACCTCTGATGGATTTCCATTGTCCTCGGCTTTCCTAAAATTTGAAATCCCCTAAACAGAATTTAAGCTAGCTTCCTCCCACAACCTACTACGGTCCTCTCCTCTCTGTTCTTCCTCCTCTGTTTTGCTTCAGCCAACTGGCCTCAGGAACGTCGCCCTCTCCCACAGAACTCTGCACACTTGGTGCCTGTTACATAGGATACCTCCCCACAGATGCCTGTATGGCAGACATTCTTCAGTTGTCTGCTCGAGTACCTTCCTCTTTCCCTTCCCCCCACCCCCCACACTACCACTATCGTCACTTTCTTTAAGATGTTTTTTGTGTGCTTACATGTATGTGTGTGAGTGTCCGTGAGTATACATACACCCTATATGTACAGGAGCCTGAAAAGACCAGAAGAGGGCATCAGCTACCCTGAAACTGGAGTAATAGGGTTTATGAGCCACCATGTGGGTGCTGGAAACAGAATCCAGTCCTCTGAAAGAGCAGCATGAATTCCTAACCACTGAGTCATCTCTCCAGTCCCGAACAATAGACTGCCCCTTCCTCCATGTCCATGTTACTGGCATTTAAACCTAGGGCCCTGTACTCCCGATGTATGTGTTCCACCACTAAACTACCTGCCCAGCCCCGCCTCCGATTGCTTTGAAGACCATCGAGCCCCCTTATGGCACACCCAGTCTCCGATTGCTTTGAAAACCATCGAGCTCCCATATGGCACACCCAGTCTCAAGCTACCATGCTCAAGCAATCCACCTCTGCCTCCCAAGTTTGCCGGGGTCGCAGGGACTGCCATCGCAGCTAGCTCATGTGATTTATGAGCTCCTCCATCAGTTTGCTTAGAACTACAATACTTCTCCCAACCCTGAGGCCAAGGAATCTTCTCTGTACACCCACTCCATGACCAAACTCCACTTGAGGAAGAGAAGGTTTATTTGGTTTGTAGGTTAGAGTTCATAGTCGTCAGGGAAGCCTGAGGCAGGAGCTGAAGCAAAGACCACAGAGGAACATTACTTCCTGGCCTGCTTTTCATGGCTTTCCAATCTTGCTTTCTTATATAACCTAGGATCACCCTCTTCAGAGACAGCACCACCCACAGTGGACTGGTCCCTCTCACACCAATCATGAATCAAGAAAAGGCTCCCATAGACTTACTGACAGGCCAATCCAGTGAAGGCAATTCCTCAGTTAAGGTTCCCTATCCAGGCCAGGCAGTGGTGGCGCATGCCTTTAATCCCAGCACTTGGGAGGCAGAGGCAGGCGGATTTCTGAGTTCGAGGATAGCCAGGGCTACACAGAGAAACCCTGTCTCGAAAAACAAAAAAAATCAAACAAACAAAAAAAAAATCCCTATCCAGGGGGAACTCTAACTTGTGTCACAAACCCTATTTAGCACAGCACCCAACACATTCTGCACTGCAGAGTTTACATACCAGTTTTTTTAATTACTCATCTATTATGTTTACTACTACAAAAACAAGCTGCAAAGAAGTAGAGATGCCCGTTGTGTCGCCATCCCAGCAGCTAGAAAAAGGCCCAGTGTATGGTGCTGGATCAATAAATATTAATGACCAAAGAATATTTTATAATATATAATATTTTCCAAAAGGAAAAGAAAATGTTACATACTCCAAAGGAATACAGTCATTGAAAGAGTTCAGGAACAGGGGAAGAAGGGAACAGAGGAAGTAAAAGAAAAAATACTTTAGAAGGCAAAATGACAGACCAAAATTATATATGTCTAAGTATGGTAAGAAGAGCAAAAGAAAGTTAAATCCGCCAGACAGCGTGCGGTATCGACTACCCAGAATCGATGGAGGAGCGCAACCTTGACTGAACGGATGTGAGCAAGTTAATATTTCACTTGGTTCAATGGCATCTTTTACTTTTGTGTAACTGTTTGCCTTAGACAAACCACATGAGCAAGCCACCACCTCGAGATGGAACCTGTGACACACATTTGTACTGTGAGCCCACTACACAAAAAAGAAGAATCGGCAGCTTGAGTAATCAAGGAAAAAAGAATGGAGAGAGGGAAGGAAGGAAGGAAGGAAGGAAATCAGAGATGAAGGTGAAGGAAGTATATGGCAAACAGACTTAGACCAGATGCACATGGTCTTAGAGAGGAAAGGAGAGAGGCAGTGAATGACCACTGGAAAGAATGAAGACCAGAAAAAATAAAAATAAATAAACAAGAAAACTCCGGCTCCTATATCTGACACGCCACCTCACGCAGACTTTGTTGTCTGTTGCTGTGATGAACAATACCATAACCAGAGGCAACCTGGGGAGAAAGGGCTTGTTTCACCTTACCCTTTAGTCTGTCATGGAGAGACGTCAAGGAAGACACCTGGATGCAGAAGCTGAAGCAGAGACTGTAGAGGAGTGATGCTTCTGAGCTTGCTCTCCCTGGCTTGCTTTCCCCAGCTTGCTCGGCTAGCTTTCTTATATAGCCTAGGCCTACATGCATAGGAACGGTGTCACCCACGGAGTACCGGGCCCTCCTAGATCAATCAACAATCGAGAAAATGCCCCACAGACATGTCCACGGGCCACTTTGATGTAGGCAATTCTTCAGCTGAGGTTCCCTCTTCTTCCGTGTGTCAGGATGACAACGCTGTGGCATCTTTATTAACTCTTTCCACTAGACTTTCCATTGTGTATGAACATGAGACCCATATGCCATCAGGAGGTCCTCTAGCCACCAGATACCTGTCTACTAGCTCTTTCTGTCCTAGTTATCTTTGTCAACTTGACACAGCCTAGAGTCACCTGAGAGAGAAGCCTTGACTGAGGCTAGGTCAGATGGGCTGTGCACATGTCTGAGGGTCAAGGTCTTGATTGCTGGTTGGTACCAGCCTACTGTGGGTAGGTGATCCTGGGCCTGTGTAAGAAAGTTAAGCACAGACATGCAAACAATGTTCTAAGTAGTGATTCTAGGCCTGGCCCCAAGGTATCTCTCTAATCCATGCATGTATAGTAGACTCTTAACTCAGCTCTCTGCTCTTTTAATAGTTTTGTTTCTTCTTGCTGGATAGGTTCTTTGGGTCCATCAACCAGCTAATTTACTCCAAGTACATACACATAAATAAAAACTGAATAAATAATAAACTCTCTCTTTTTTTTTGAGAGAGAGAGAGAGAGAAATAGAGAGAGAGAGAAATAGATGTATTGGAAAGATGACTCAGCAGTTCAGAGAACTGGCTGCTCTTCCAATGGTTGCTGATTCTGCTCCCAGCACCCACAGGCGGTTTACAACCATCTGTTACTCCAGTCCCAGAGGAACTGATGTCCTCTTCTGGTCTCTAGAGGCACTGCACACATGACATACACATAGGCAGAACACAACATAAACTAATACAATTAAATTAAAATCTTAAACAAACAAACCAGAAATTCTGAGAGATGAGGCAGAGAGAGAGAGAGAGAGAGGATAGATAGCACAGTAAGAACGTGCCAGGTAGAATTAAGAGAGCTAAGAGCCAACCCTAGAAGCAGTACTTAGATCAAAACCACAGCTTCATCGAGAACAGAGCAGACCGGGCAAACTGAGAGGAGTTATATTTATAGACGTATCAGAATGAAGCTGCAGAGCACAACAAAGACAACCTGATAAGTCACAGGAAACATACAGCTTCCTTTTTAAGGGAGTGACAATTCAAGTAGGCTGCATTTAAGGCAGAATTACTAGAAACCAAAAATATCGCACTGAGATCTTCCATGTGCTGTAAACCATAAATAACCACAAACAGACCCACGCGACAGGAAACAGGGAGGCGTGAAGACAATCCCAGCTGGAGGAGGAGTAGCTGACTGAGGACCTGTGAGGACGGTAAACCATTAGCATCACAGGAAGGGACCAAATGATGGGTGGACAAACAAATCGAGGTATGTCCATACAGCAGGATGCTGCTCAGGGATAAAGAGAAACAAAATGTCAACACAACGATGTGAGCCAATTTCAAAATCAACTATGGGGAATACAATGACTCAGGCAGGAAGGGACTGTGTGCTGTGAAATTTCACAGTTCAGTTCATTGTGTGACGTTATAGTGAAGTTACAGAATGAGGTTGAAACCTGAGAGAGACTAGAAGGGCAAAGCCAGGCGTGGTGGTACAATCTGTAATCCAGCACTTGGGAGGCTGAGGTTGAGGGCACTGCGGGTTCAAGGCCAGTCTGCACTACATAGTAAGACCAAAACAGTAGAGAGGGCTGCGTTTTAGGATCACAAAACTGCTCTGCCATGATTGTGATAACGGTTAGCAGAAAATCTACCAAACCATGCACTTTAAAAATGAGAATCCGAAGCCGGGCAGTGGTGGCGCACGCCTTTAATCCCAGCACTTGGGAGGCAGAAACAGGCAGATTTCTGAGTTTGAGGCCAGCCTGGTCTACAGAGTGAGTTCCAGGACAGCCAGGGTTAAACAGAGAAACCCTGTCTCAAAAAACCAAAAAAGAAAAGGCGGGGGGGGGGGGGTGGGTTAGATAATCCGAGGCTGGAGAGATGGCTCAGTGGTTAAGATCACTGGTTCCTCTTCCAGAGGTCCTGAGTTCACTTCCCAGCAACCACATGGTGGCTCACAACCATCCCATGCCTTCTTCTGGTGTGTCTGAAGACAGCTACAGAGCTACAGTGTATTCATATACATAAGATAATAAATAATTCTTTTTAATAAATGAGAATCTGATTTTATGTAAATAATAGGCAGTGAGCTCTCTTTGCCCTTTCTCTCTCTTCTCTCTCTGACTCCTTTCTCCCTCACTCTCCTTCCCTTTCCCCCACCTCTCTCTCTATGTGTTCCTGGCTGGCCTCTTCTCCCCTCCCCTCCCCTCCCCCACTGTCCCCTCCCCTCCCCTTCCCCCACCCTCCCCTCCACTCTCCCGCCCTGTGTCTTTCTCTATCTCGACTTCCTTCTCAACAACTCCCCTTTCCATGTCCTAAATAAACTCTATTTTACACTAAAAAATAAAAATAAAACAAACAAACAAAAAGTAGATAGTGAAAAAAAATTCAGCAACAAAGTGTAGCTGGCCCTGGTGTGTTACAAACAGATCTGCTTGTGAACAGCTGTGAACAGCTTCCAGGCACTGACTAACAGACACCGCAACCCAGAATCCCTAAGTAAACAGACATCTGACAGGCAGATCGACACTCACCTGACCTTTATGTCTGGACTCACTTCCCAAGTCGTAGGAAGAATGCTGTCACCAAGGACAGTGCGACAAACTGGGTGAGTCAAAGAGTCAGGGTCACAGGTAGCAAACCTGTGTGGCTGGAACTTCCTTCCCAAGCTAAGAGCTAAGCTGGCTAAATTCCTGGGAGATTCCAGAGGCCATCAAGAAGCTATGTGAGTCTTAGGCTGAGGGTTGAACTGTGTGTCCTGAGAATCCACTAATCCAGACAAAGATACCAGGGAGGAGCAGCAACCCTGGGCACCACTGGAGATTACACGGAACCTGAAGTCAGACTTCTAAACAGTTATAGTGAAGACACATATAGTGTGAATAAGCCTCAAAAACATTGTGGTAAGGGAAAGAAATCACAGACTATTTCTATGAGATCTCTAGAAAAGGAAAATCTATACAGGCCAAAAAAAAAAAATCTGTATTTGCCTAGAATTGTAAGCAGGAGCAGGAATTGAACAAAAAGACATAGTCTGCAAAAATAAACCAAAAAAAAAAAAAAAAGGCAAATCTGTTTTTGTTTTTTGTTTCTCTAGATAAGGTCGCTTGTAGCCCAAGGTGGCTCCAAACTCCTAATCTTCCTACCTTTACCTTCTAAGTAAGTCACCTTGTCCATCTTAAAAGTCATCAGACTTGTCAAGTGTGGTGGCACACACCTTTAATCTCAATACTTGAGAGGCAGAGGCAAGCAGATCTCTGTGAGTTTGAGGCCAGCCTGGTCTACATATCAAGTTCTAGCCCAGCCAAGGGTGCATAATGAGAGCCTATCCAAATACACACACACACACACACACACACACACACACACAAAGCAGGCCAATGAAGAGAACTCATGGAGGTTGATTGTGAAGAATATAGTTCTCCACAGTTGATGGATTCTGGTGGGGGGGTGGATAGGGAAGGACTCCGTTTTCTTTGAGAGGCTGGTCACCGAGAGTTTGACTGTGCTCCAGTGAGTGTATGAGCAACATAAATTAGACTTGGTTTTTGTTGTTTTATTTTGCTTTCTTCTTCTTCTT
The DNA here is from genome assembly GCA_019843965.1 of Rhynchomys soricoides. Classification (NCBI taxonomy): domain Eukaryota; kingdom Metazoa; phylum Chordata; class Mammalia; order Rodentia; family Muridae; genus Rhynchomys; species Rhynchomys soricoides. The sequence goes on along the minus strand of JADRCH010000028.1, from coordinate 2,315,233 downwards.
CTTCTTCTTCTTCTTCTTCTTCTTCTTCTTCTT
>JADRCH010000028.1:2248541-2315190 GCA_019843965.1 Rhynchomys soricoides | reverse complement strand
TTCTTCTTCTTCTTCTTCTTCTTCTTCTTCTTCTTCTTCTTCTTCTTCTTCTTCTTCTTCTTCTTCTTTCTCTTCTTCCTCCTCTTCCTCTTCCTCCTCCTCCCTCTTTTTTGGGGGAGTGTGTGGGTCACAGGGCTGTGGGGGCAGACCTGGGAGAACTGGGAGGTAAGTGTGCTCAGGGTTTAATGTGTAGAACTCCCAAATGATCAACAAAAAATATTATGAAAAAATACACGTGCACACACACACATACACACAGAGTGTCATTAAACTTTTAAAGAAAACAAAATCTTCTGACTTATTACTGGCCCTCATGAAGACAGACAGAACCCCTGACCAGGACAGCAAGTGATTGTGTGACCGTCAGACCGATTATCACAAAACTGTTCATTTTTAGGATGGAAGAACTTCCCCTGGGGTGCAGTGCCAAGAAGCCCTAGAGCAAAAACACATAGCACAAGTCGGTGATTCAAATTCATTTCACCCACCATCATGTTGTTGGCATGTCCCAAAGTTCCTGTGACATATGGTCACACAGGTAGGAATCCCTTAAGATCAGAAGAAGACAAAGAACACACTTAGGCTCCAGGATCCTTTGGAGCATCATTCTATGACGCTACTGTAAAAAAATGAATTCAAAGAAACAGGGTAGATTCGAATTATGTGTCCTGGGTCTGGAAAGATGGGTTAGCAGTTAAGAGCACTTGCTGCTCTTCCAGAGGATGGGAGTACAATTTCCAGCACCCACATCGTGGCTCACAACTGTCTAGAACTCCAGTTCCAGGGAATGTGACATCCTCTTCTGGCCTCTGGGGATCCCAGGAATACTTGTGGTGCACATGTATTCATGCAGACAAAACACCCATACTCATGACACATAAAATAAATACCAGAGAATAATCTAGTATCTTACCCTTCTGGAATGTAGAAGCTTGAAATGAGTTTCACTGAAGCTAGAATCAAAGTGTTTACAAGGCTGATGCCTTCTGGGGTCTCTGCAAAAGAACATATTTCTTTGCTTTTTTCAGCTCAGAGCCCCCTCACAGCTCCTTGGCTCCAATCTTCTTTTTGTATCTTCAGGGGCAGAAAGGCAGGGCTAAAGATCTGCCTTCTCACATGGCCATCCGTCTGTTCTTCAGATTCTGTGGTTACATCTCCATTTCTGACTTGAACACTCTCTTGCCTCCCTCTTTTACTTAGGAAGACCCCATGATCAATTCTGTGCCCATCAGGGTGATTCAAGGCCAGCTCCCATCTTAAGGCCAGCACGGGAGACCCTTGATTTCCCATTTGCAATCTGACATATTAAATCTGATATATTCACAGATGCAGAGTCTAGAGTGAGGGATGCTTGGATGACATCATCCCACCTGCCACACTGGGTGGGTGAGTGTAAGTTAGGGGTGGAATGTGTTCTATCAAAACCTCACTCTGGAACAGCTTTGAAAGACAATGGCAGTGAGTTGAACTCTTGGTGTGTGTGTGTGGGGGGGGGGAGTAATGGTGAGTGCTTCCCATGAGTGCTCCTGACTATATTTGTGGAAAAAGAAGCACTCCAGGTTGGACCACATATGGACTCAGGAGCAGTGGCAAATGGTCCAGTCAGAAGGTGGAAATAGGAAACCCTGGAGGACTGAGGTCGGACTAGAGAGGAAGATACAAATGATGCTTTAAAACAAAAAATGAGCACCAAGAAAAAGATGTGGGGCCAGAAAAATGCTGAGCAGGTAAGAACACGAGCTGCTCTTGCTGAGGACTGGAGTTTGGTTCCCAATACCCACATGGTAGCTCACAACCATCTGTGACTCTGCTTCTAGAAACAATGGCTCCTTCTGGACTCCATGGTCACCTGCAGTCACATGTACAAACACATATACATAGAGTGTAAATAAACATAAAATAAATCTTTTGAAAAGAGAGAAAGGATCTTGGCTCACACTGTTAGAGAGTGTTCAACACAGGAGGGCTCTACACAGCCAAGGACAGCAGGACAACTTCAGCCACTTGTCTTCCTCGACAGCCATGCTGGAACTGATAGGAGTCTCACAAAATCAGTGGCTACGTGGCAGGAATGGAGTCCTGCCTGGGCCGCCCAGCACAGATGACCACACATTATCACTGTCCTTTGTCCACTAAGCAATACTCAATGCTCTCTCTCAGTCTATTTCTGTTTCCTCACACTCCACAGAGGTCTAGATCAAACTGCCCATCACAGATGCTCTGCATCCAAGTCTCTTCCAACCGCATCCTAGGGTACCTAACCCAGGACAAGATGCTCAGGGACCACTGAGGTGAACTTATTCTTTTTTAAAAATTTTTTATTTATTTTTTAATGAGTATTGGTATTTTGCCTGCATGTATGTCTGTGTGAGCGTGTCAGATTTGGGAGTTTAAGACAGTTGTGAGCTGCTCTGTGGGTGCTTGGAACTGAACTCAGGTCCTTTGAAAGAGCAGTCCACCCTCTTTACCACTGAGCCATCTCCCCAGACCACTGAGTAGGATGTAATCAGCCCATTTTCATTGTGCACAGGACCACCTTTTTGGAAGAAGCCGAGATATACACACAAGGTTACTATGCAAGTCTTGGTTACCTCTCTTACACACCCATCCCTCACCTCAGTAACTCTGTCCCTTTAATGTTGTATTAAATATTTAATCTCAGCCAGAGCTTTCTACCTTGCCTTGATCATTCAGTTCCCAGATAAAAGACACACAAATCTATCCTCTAAGCTGACATTTGGGCAGCTCTTAACTCCAATTGGCCCTGTTTTCATGACTCACCTAACCCATGGTGTCTTCTCTTTCCACCTTCTCTGCCTCAGACCCCAAGCTTGGAAACTGAAACTCTGCCTGTCTTCTACCCAACTATAGGCTATAGGCATCTTTATTCACCAACCAGGGAGAACTTTGGTGGCAAGGTTACATAACATCACTTGAGTCTGTGTGAGAATCTCCTCAGCCCTGGAGGCAACCAGGGCCAGTATTTAGTATTGTGATACAAAGCAACAGACCAAACCTCAACACTTTAATGCATCACCTAGCCCTGAGACCCTTGCTCCTCACTTGGTAACAATGGTTACTAGAACATAGACAAATGCATAGCCCTGGAATCAGTGGAAATGTCTCCTATGGAGCGGGTAGGAGACAGGTAAGGGCAGAGTGCACTCTTCCTACTGAGGTTCCCATTGACAACCTTACTGGGGTCACTCTGCTCCAAATTCTCAGTCACTGGTCTCTGCTTCCCTTTGGTGGTGCTTACACCATCTGCAGTTATTTAAGTGGTAATTTACACACTTGTTTATCGTCTGTCTTTCTAAAGTGTAAGCTCCAAGATGGTTGACACTGCTTCCATCTTATGACCATATGTTTAGTCTGAGATCTAACTGGGGAGCAAGATAAGAGTGAAGCTAAAAAACAAATCAGCACCAAGAAAAAGATATCTGGGTCCAGAGAGATGCTAAGTAGTTAACACCCAGTGCTCTTGCAGAGCATGGCTAATCTTCACTGTCAGCTTGACAAATTTAGAATCACCATGTGCGCTGGCTAGTTTTCTATCAACTTGACACAAGCTATAGTCATCTGAGAGGAAGGAACCTCAATTAAAATAATGTCTCCTTAAGATCGGTCAGTCGGTAGGCAGACAAGCCTGTAGAACATTTTCTTAATTAGTGATTAGTGGAGGAGGGCAAGGCCTTTTATGGGTGGCACCATAATGGTGGCCCTGCATTCTGTAAGAAAGCAGACTGAGCAAACCATACAAAGCAAGCCAGTAAGCAGCACCCTTCCATGGCCTCTGCATCAGCTCCTGCCTCCAAGCTCCTGCCTGCTTGAGTTCCAGCCCTCACTGCTTCTGATGAACTATTATATGGAACAGTGAGTGAAATAAACCTTTTCTTCCCCGTGTTGCTTTTGGTTGCAGTGTTTCATCTTAGCAATAGTGACCCCAACTAAGACACTATAGAAACACACCTCTGGGTATCTCTGTGAGAATGTTTCCAGAGAGGTTTAGCTGTGAACATTGCTGAATGTGGCAGCAGCATCCCATTGGAGGGAACCTTACACTGAATAAAAAGGAGATCAGTGGAGTTCTGGCATTCGTTTCTCTTGGGTTCCTGACTAAGAATGTGATGTGAGCAGCAGCTTCACTCTCCCACTGCCCTGCCTCTGCTCCATGGTAGACTGTGTCCCCTCAAACTATAATGGACACAAACCCTTCCTCCCTTAACTTGCCCCCTTTCAGGCGTTTTGTCCTATCAATGAGGAAAGTAACTAGTATCCTGTGACTGACATGACATCCAGCACGGTGCCTGGCTCTGAAGGTCAAGAGCACACTTAGAACACAATGCTCAGTAAGCACGGTGGCTCACATCTTTAATAACAGCACTCAGGAGGCTCAGGCAGGCAGATCTCCGAGTTCGAGGCCAGCCTGGTCTACAAATTGAATTCCAGGAAAGCCAGGGCAACACAGAGAAATCCTGTCTGGAAAAACCAAAACCCAAAACTAACAAACCCCACAAATGATCTGTGGCTCTCAGGCAGGTCCCTCCATCTCACAGAACCTCAGCCTCAGAGATGTCATCTACAAGATGAGAATGGGGAAGGATATGATGGGGTACCTCCTGGAGTGGACCCACAGGCTGTGCAGTCCTAGGTAGAGTCATAGTCGGGAATCTGTACCTGTACAACCAGGATTCCCCCACCATGAACTAGAAGACAGAGTCAGTCGGGAAGAGAGGTTGCAGGTTAGGGAAAGGTTCTGGGAAGAGGCCACTGACAGTGTGGAGCCAGCAGCTGACTCTGAGTATCATTTGTGGGGGTTGTCTCCCATGGGTGCAAGAAGACTGGCAAGAGGGTGAAGAAGACAGGTGCTGTGAAATCCCTGCTTCAGCCTGAGGAGCAAAACAGGAAGTACAAGGGCCAAGCAGTTGGGGGTACTGGCAAGAGAAGGTTGACATGATGCCCTGGTTGGAAGGCCTGGAGGCGGCAAGCCATAGGAGCCAATGCCATGGGAAAATCCAAGGAGCTGGGATCAGGATGAGGTCAAGGGACTGGCCAGCTGGAGGCGTGAGAGGCCTGGCAGGCTCGGAAGCTGTGGTCAGGGAGTGGGATTGTGGAGAGCAGTTGGAAATGTCTGGTGATGACAGGGCCGGGCAGAGGGTAGCCGCAGTGCAGTGGAGGTGAAGGTCAGACAGGGAGGTGTGGGAAGGGTGTACAGATCTGCAGCCCCCTCTGCAGGCCTTAGGGCGTGTAGGGTGACTCACAGATGGCTTCTCACCCTCCCTCTGTCCTTTGATGTCTTGCTGTCTTACTGATGAGTGAACCATGTTTCTCACTACAAGACCATTCTCAAAGGAAACTTATTTCCCTGGTCCCTCCCTTTCAAACCTCCCCGTTCATCGCCTTCCCAATGCCCAATTTTTATGTCACTCACTCTTCTTTGCTGGCTCTGTTCCCACCATCTTGTCAATCATGAATCCTAGTGAATTCTTTTGTCCATAACAGTGTTTACTTCTTCCCATCTGCCTACACACACTGGGTGAGCGCTTAGCACTGAGCAGGCGCCAGCCTATGTCCATATCATTCCTAAACCTTCAAAGGGAAAATCTGCCTCCGGGAACTGACATCACACATCTAACCAGAGAAGGTAAAGAAACAGCTGATTGACAGAAGTCACCCAAACAGGCTGGCAGGAGCCCTGAGAGCAAACAGAAGCACACAGTTCTGCACTCACACACAAATGGTTTCCAACCTGGCTCTGCCAATCATAGAGGGTTGGGTGGGGAGCTTGGGCAAGTCATACGCTCAGCATCAATTAAGCAAAGAAAACCGTACCTAAAGGGTCATTAGGAACACTGGTTGGAATTAGCCATTGCCATGCCTGGCACATAGCAGATGCTGTAATCTTCCTTAACTACAAGGGATGTGCCATGCCCCCCAGCACATGTTTGAGGCCATGGTCAGTACCAAGTCTCTTCTCCACACTGTCCTTCTGTGTGTGTGTGTGTGTGTGTGTACATATATAACATACATGTACCTTTGATAAAGCTTATTATAAATTAATACAGAAAGGAATTATCAATAATAAAAAAATGATAAAGTCAAGTATGATGGCCTGTGCCTGTAATCCCAGTACTCGGGATGCGGAGGCAGGAGGATTGCCACAGTGTGAGGCCAGTGTGTCTATACAGTGAGTTCCACAATAACCAGAACTACATAGCAAGGCTCTCCCTTGGCAAAATAAAAACAAAACAAAACAAAAAAAATAGAACAAATCACAACAATTCGCTATAATAAGATTATGTAACTATGGTCTTTCTCACAAAATATCTCACTATACTATATCAATCTACATCGTTGCTATGCTGTGAGATGATACAATGCCTACATCATGAGACAGAGTGACGAATGACTTAGGCATTGACATGGTGCTGGACTGTATGTACAGGCTACTCTAACAGGCGTTGTAAAGGGGAGAGAGCTGCTAGGAGAACAGAGAAGCCTGCTGAGGAGCTAAGGGGGAGGGTAGCACATACAGCGTGGATACATTGTATACCATATAGACTGGATACACTGTATATCAGGATGATTTACTTATCAGGATGCTCAGAGTTAAGTGATAACACTTCATCTTGCTATTTGACATGTCCTGCAATTTAAAACTCGGTAATTGTTTATTTCTTGAATTCTCCAGTTAATATTTTCAGGCCGTAGTTGACTTTGGGCATCTGAAACCTCAGAAAGCGACACGGAGGGAGTATCGCAGATCGTTCTGTCTAGTCAAATAGGTCCCCATGGAGCTTTCCCCACCATGCCACAGGTAGTGGAGGAGGCTCTGAGCTGGAGCCAAACCAGTCTTGAGTTGTTTCTGGGACTTAGTTTCCTATCTGTCAAATGTTACTGACATCTGCTTTGCCTGCTGCAGGGCTGCTAGGAGAATAAATAAACTTAAAATGCTCCGCGGATGAGATTTACTCTTGGGGTGAGCTAAAACACACTATCTCTTTCTCTTTCCCTACAATTTCCACACTAACCTGTGCGGTTTCCTCTCTTTGTCTCCTTCTCTCTCCTCCCTCCTCCCCTATCCTTCCTCACCCCTCTTTCCTCCATCCCTCCCTCCTCCGTCTCCTCCTTTTTCTCCTCCACCTTTCCTTCCTCCTCTTCCTCTTCCTGTCCCTCTTCTTCCTCCTCCTCTTCCTCCTCCTCTCCCTCTTCCTTTTCCTTCTCCTTCTTTCCCCTCTTCTTCCTCCTCCTCTTTCTCCTCCTCCTCCTTCTCTTCCTCTCCCCCTCTTCCTCTTTCTCCGCCTCCTCCTCTTCCTCCTCCTTCTCTTCCTCTCCCTCCTCCTCCTCTTTCCTCCTCCTTTTTCTCTTCCTCCTCCTCCTCCTCTTCTTCTTAAGACAGATTCTCATTATGCAGTCCAAGTAGCCTGGAACTTGGGGTCCTCTGCCTCTGGGATTACAGATAAGCACCACCGAGTCTGTCTGTCCCAGCTTCTTACAACAAATATCCTGCCAACATGGACTCTCCAAGCTGAGTTCAAGGAGTAAACTCTCCTTCAGAGGCTTCTCACCTCTGCCATCCAGTCCATCCAAGTGGCTGATCAGGGCTCCTCCATCAAGCACCTGCATCTTTGCTTGGAGCACTGCCCAATCCTGTGACCCAGGCACATCCTGTGGCCAGGCATGCAACCCTGATAGGCCCTGTCTGCCTCTAAGAGATGCAGGACAATGGTCAGTGTCCCCCTCAGTGGGAGGGGGAAGGACAGTCACTGCAAGTGTCTGCCATGAGGTTAGTGCTTCATACATTAGCTATTACCATCACCACAGGTTTCCCCACCCCGCCCTCACCAACGGCATGGTCATCTCTGTCCTCTGTCCCCTCAGGAGAGTGACATGACTCAGTGGCCTTGTCTAGACTCCCCCGAGGATGAACACCGGCCCAGAATGACTACTCCCATCTTCAGGAGCTTTCCAATTTGGTTTTCCGTTCTTTTTATGCTCACACTCATAGCCAACACCACAAAGACATCACCCCAGATAAACAATGTTAAGTAATTGATGGGTTGCCCCTCCCCATTCTCCCTCGAGACTTCTGCTAGAGATGTTTGTACATGACCTGGGATGAGAGGAAGCAGACTGGATGGGGAGGGGATTGGAATCCCCAGCTACTCCCCTAGAGCCAAGAGGCCTTTGCTCCACACTGGCGTCTCTTGTCTCTGCCTCTAAGCAACAGTACACGCCTTGCCCTGCACCAGAGTGTCCTGTGTCCTTCCCCTGTGCTCTGACAAAGCCTGCACCACAATGTAAATCCACACTGCCCCCAGTCTCTCCAGGCAGCTCCTGCATTCAGCCTGACTTTTATCATCTTCTTGGGCATGTAGCACCTTATTCCTTTTATGGTTACAGCCACTATAGTTTTGAATATTTTCTTATCTCTGTCATCTCTTTACTTGGTTCTGTTCAATGACACTTAGCCCAATCATTTCTCACTCTGCTGTCTTCAGGGAATACAGAGGTTGCAGAGATTCAGGGTGACAACCTAGAAGGCAGGGCTGACCAAGGTAGGCAGTCAGAGGTGGCTGGTAGGCACGATTCCTGGAGATCAGGAGCTGAGGTACTTCTTCCTGGAGCAGGGACACAAGGAGCCACAAGAGCCCAGAGCAGCAGCAGGCCTCATCTTCTTTCTCAGGGGCTCACAGTGGGTCCTTTCTAAGGAAAGCGAGGTGTTTTCGACCTTGCGGGTAGCATCATCGTGAACACATTACAGGGAAAGGGGCCCCCAAAGAGGGAAAAGCCTGTTGAGGAGACCAAGAAGGGAAGATAGACGGAAACATGACTTCAATGGAGAATTCCGAAATGTGCTAGAGGCAGAGCAAGATTAAAAAACAAAAAAACAAAACAAAACAATAAAAAACCCTACCAATCTAAGAAAGCTACATACTGCCCCGGGCACAACAAGCAGCCGTTGGAGGCCACAGAGTGCCACCTGGTGGCCACAAGGGGAAATGCTTTGTGTGGGTCTCTGGATCTATGTTAAGTCCCAGACACCGGTTGGAAGTCTCTAGAGTCCATCAAGAAGTGGCGATAGAAGAGTTCTGTCCCGGAATTCTCTGCGATTTTCTCCCTCTGCCAGCCCCCAGACCACCACCACTACACACCCTTTCCTCTGCTCCAAGCAGTGATTAACTGCCATCTGAAAGCCCAGCACTCAGCTCCGGATTTTGCTGGCAGTAGTGCTTGCAGAGAAAGGATTCTAGCTTGAGCTAACCACAAAAGTCTGGGCTAGCTACCAGCTGCCCTTTTAGGAATGTCTCCCTGATCCCTCTCAAAGTTGACTTCTCATCTGTGGTACCCCGTTGGTTTTTGGGCGGACTTCTGTTTTTCATGCAACCCCCCAAAACAGCTTTCTCTTTCTTTTGCAAACACAACTAAATGTCCCGCCTCCTCATTCTTTAGGGTGGGATCCCTAGCCCAGGCCTTGGCTGGACAACACTTGGCAATGTCTGAAGACCTGGGCTGCCACACCTGGAGGATCGAAGCCGCTACTGACCCCTAGTGAGAAGAAGCTGATGGTGCATAGGATGGCATTCACTGGGCTCAGTGTCAAGGCCCAAACACCAGGGCTAAGGTCACCAGGGAGAAGAATCCTAGCTGTCTCAGGAAACAGGACCCTTCTAGAAAATTTTGCTTCATTCATCTGTTATATGACCTTGATGTGTGTGTGTGTGTGTGTGTGTGTGTGTGTGTGTGTGTGTTATATGACCAGATACAGTAATATCTGTCTACCTACAACTCTGACTGCAGTTTTGACTCAGCAGCTACCTGGCAATCTTGGGTTGCTTCTGGTCAATCCATCCTCCCTCCGTGTTTTCTGAGCAAAGAACATGGGTACAATTAAGAAAGACACATACATCACTCGGCAAAACCAGTATTACCCTTCACACATACGCATTTGTATTGAGTGGATTTGATTCTAAATGATGATTATTGTATAACTTTTCCCCCAGCTCTCCCTTCTAACAAAGAAACGGTAAAGGCTTGCTAAAGCCCTGAGTAGCAGGCAGAACAAAGAGAGAAAGACTCTTGTCAAGTCAAATATGAAAGGCCTAGCGCCCCTAATTACATCTTGGAAGGGAAGCTTTGTCCCAGTGACACTCAGGCTGGCTTTGGGCCAGCTCAGGTTCCCCCTTGAAGATTTTAGGAAGTTCCATGATATGGAGACATTGTTGAAAAACCAACTGCTTAACTTCTGCTGAGCAATCAGCTACAGAGATCAAACCGGCTCCTGCCACTTAGGTGGTTTAGAGTGCCGCTGGTTATCTCGGGAGAAAAAAAACAAAACAAAACCGAGCTTGCAATTTTAACCTGGGCTTCTCAGAGAAGCCAGACCACTCTGCTGACCTTCTACCCGTTTTTTTGTGTGTGATGTTCACAAAGGATCTCCAAGGATGTTTAGTTGAGAGGTTCGGACTGATTTCTGATACTGGTAGTTCTGCATTCACATTGATCGTTAAAGGAGAGAAAAATATTGTTTTCCTTTTGTTAACGAGAAAGTGATAAGAAAGGCAGCTCCCTCCCTCCCTCCCTCCCTCCCTCTCTCTCTCTCTCCCTCTCCTTTTCTCCCCTTCTCCCCCTCTCCCCCTCCCCCTTCCCCCCTCTCTCTTTCATACTGGGGACCAAACTCAGACAGAGCCTTGGACCATACACTCTGCCACCAGCTATACCCCCATCCCCACTGTCATCCCTTAAACACAAAACTCTGAAGCGACTCTTGTCCTGTTGTAATTTCAAGATTTTAGCTTTTGGTTTTGTTTTGTAAGACAGGGTCTTACACAGCCCCCGGGGGAGGAGGGCTTGAAATCCCTTTGCAGTAAGTAGAGAACAGCCCTGACCTCCTTACCCTTCTGTTTCCACCTTTCAAGCACTGGGGTAACAGCGAGCAGTATCACACCTTGGTCTCTACAGTGATGGGATGGGGCCCAGAGTTCCCCACAGACAGTAAATGAGCTACATCCACAGCCCAACTATTTGATGACTTCAAACATTAAAAGTTAATGGAAGTCATCTGATTGTCACACTACACTCCAAGTCCCAGTGTCTTGTTCATTTGCTAAGGAAACGTTTGTATGTGGGGTCAAGATGTGGAGTCGTAGAGTCGACTGCTTGTTTCTGTATAAAGTGTTCATTCCTGGGAAAGGAGTGTCTGGCAACTAGGAATATATTATAAATCACATTTCTAGTGAGACTGACAAAGCTCAAGGACCCTTGCCTTAGGGAACCTGTTCGATCTGACAGTTAGAATTCAGCCCCACTGAAATGGAACGAGCCTGTTCATGTCATGAGAGGCTTGGTTTGAGAGGAAAGGGCCTTCTCTCGGGAGCCGTCAGGGCAGACTCTGGGGTAATGCTGGGCAACACACAGACACCTTGAGATAGCCCCTGTCACTTTGTCACGCAGCCACCCAGTGCCTTTCTCAGGCCTGATGTGGACATGCAAGACTCCCATTGCCGCTCAGGTTCACAACCAGGCTTGGCATCTGTTCCTGCGGAGAACAAGATTTTGGAATCATTGCACATGAGACAGAGAAGGAGCAGGGGACAAGCTCAACCCCTGTCCTCCGTGCACTGTGGACTGAGTCCAAACAGGCCATCTACTAAGGCAGGAGTGGGTTTTCATTTTGTACCCTATGGCTTGATGATTCTGAAATGTTCTGAGGTGGTTCACTGGCACAGTTCACTGAAGGACTGAGGAGGCAGGAGCTAGAAAGGAGTCTATAAGTCTTAATAATGACATACTTTGGACCTAGACCCCAAAGAGCTGTGTTCTCTCCTTGCTGAGTCACATGATCTCTACACCAAGCCAAGAGGGAGCCCAGCCCTACAAGACCTGTCCTTGCTAAAGCCCCAGTGACTGTTGGGCTATGTAGCTACCATGAAACAGTAGCCCTGGCCCTTGACCAATGCCTTGGCTCTCATCCGTAGGTCGCAGCATCAGAAACCTTCACACCAACTATGGTATTGAAAACCCACCTCTGGGTCCCACCATGGACCTTTCCAGTCATAGCCTCTGGGAGATGAGGCTAGTTTCTGTATCCAGCTGTTTTCTCAGGAGACCTGAGGAACACAGAGCAAGCAGTAGTAGGAGGGACTTCCTGAAGGTGTTGTCCCTCTTCAGTAGCACCTTCCAGCAAGTAAGGAATGGGCTTTGTCACTCCACACAGGTGTCCTTCCTTCCCTGATAGCTATGTGCTGGACAAGGGTCATTCTGGCAATCCCCACCTCAACAAGCTCACCCTGAGAGGAAACACGGCAGTTTCAATAATTAGTCCTGCTTGGCAGACTGAGGGGAACACTGCGTGGAGCTTAGAATCTTTCTTCATGTGAGTTTCTATGGAGGTGCAGAAGACATGCATCTGGAAGGGGGAATCAAAAAAAGGTGGGTGAGTTGCCAGCAGTCTCACTGGCGTCTGCTTCACTTGCTGTTGTGACACTAGCTATGCGTACAGTGCTTTGAAGCAGCTGGTGAGGTGGGAGATAGGACCATGTGTAGAGGAGAAAGCCAGGGCACAGTGAGGTGAAGCAATCGACTCAGGCCATACTGCAAGGCAGGCAGAGCTCCAGGTAGTTCCCATGGATGTGATGTTTTGACCAGCCCTCTCGGCAATTCCAAGTTGCTCCTTACTGGAGAAAAATCTAGGTGCTGTAATCATGTGTTTTGGCTTTTGTGGAAGAAGGCAGCCATGAGAAGTGAGGCGTGTGAGGGTGGGGTGGTTTGCATCCAAGAGAGCCAGAGGGAAAGAGAGGAGATCCAACTGGCCCAGCTTGCTTCTCCATCACTGCCTATCTCTGCTGTGACCACCAGAGGAGAAAATGTCAACTCCTTGTAGCCTCCTGGTCTGGAATTACAGAAAGATGGATACTTCTGGCTGTCACAACAATTGGCTCCTGGGGAAGGGCCAGCCTCATCCCATTTTGTCTGGGGTATGCAGAGATTCATGGGTTCATAATGGCTGGCAGTCTTACAGCCATCTCTGCACCCCAATAGCACCTGAAGCTGGCACCTCTCACGGTCTCCTCATTGCCCTCCTATGCTGTGGCTATGAACTTAATCATGGGGAAAGACTCCTTTGAAACAGACATGCTCGTGGGCCAGCCCATGTGGCTTGCCTCCTATTCAAGCCTGTTTGTTGAACGTGAAGGAGCTTTATGTTTAAGACAAACTGTCCCTAATGCATTTTCTAGTCTCTACAAAAACCACAGCTATCAATTAAAAAATTGAAAAAAAAAAAAAAAAAAAAGCAAGCAAGAAAACCCGTGAAGCACACTTCTGTGGCCGGACTTACCATTTTCTTTGATCCATTAAAGATCCAAAAGCAAGCCCTTCTTCGTCTCTGGAGTATGAGGCAAAGAGGGAATAATTATCCATAAAGTGGTCTTCCAAGTGTTTGTTTTGTGATGAAAGAAAACTTTTCAAAGCTTGGAAGAAAGAAAGAATATGTAAGTCTCTCCAGACATCATCAGTAATAATATTAATGAATTAATGATTTACCCGAGTCTTATATGTCTATTTGCTTTGCTGCTCATAAGCATACATCGTTTCCATAGTAACCTTGACATCAGACCAAACGCCATCGCTCTGGAACCAAAGGGCAGCTCTCAAGGAAAAGCATACAGTCTCGCTTGCTCTTTTCAGTGTTTGCCAATGGGAAAATGATAAATTGATATGTTCTAAAGGGGCCGTTTGTCTTTTTTCCCTTCCTTCCCATTACCACCGAGGCATGACATTTGAAACGCCTACTGTATCAACATCTAATTCCTTCGCCTTCCTTCTCAATGTGCCTTTAGTCTTAGCCAAACACCACCATTCTTGCCGATGCTTTTCATTTATTTATATCTGTGTGTTTGCACGTGCGCACACACCATCAACTTCTTACCAACCAACAAAAATGTTGACTTATTTCCTTATCTGCTTTAAAAACTTCAGTAATCCCATTGCTCGTGTACAGGGCTGTACCGAAGCCTTCATAAACGATCAGACTGCTGGCTAATGAGGAGGGAAACCTTTGGATATACTGGGTTTTAAAAGGTCACATATTCGCAACAGATTAAATGTCAGTGAGTTTAAATTTCCTTACTCCAAATACTGACAAAAGAATCTGGTCAGACAGATGCATATAGATATTTAAGAAAAGAATAAATGCAGACTAAGACTCACACCCAGCATGCATCATCTCCTTGAGTTGCTGCAGCTTTTGAAAATATTCTTGTAGGCTAGAAAGATTTCTCGGTGGTTAAAAGCTCTTTTCTGCTTTTGGAGAGGACCTGGGTTGAGTTCCCAGCACCCACATGGCTGCTCACAGAGGTCTGTAACTGCACTTCCTGGAAATCCAGTGCTCTCTTGTGGCTCCTGTGGGTACCACGCATACACATGGTGTCCTTACATACGTGCAGATCAAACATTCATTCACATGAAACGAAAGTAAATCTTTGGGGCTGGAGAAATCATACAAGACAATTAAGAGCACTTGCTGCTCTTCCAGAGGACCAGAGTTGAGTTCCCTGAACCCACATCAGACAGCTCACAGCCAGCTGTCACTCCAGCTGCAGAGGACCTGACACCTGGGGCTCCCGCAAGCATCTGCACACATGTGCATGTATGTACTACCCACATGCGCGTGCACACACGTGCACACACCCCTACACATAATTAAAAAAATAAAAAGATAAATCTTTTATTAAAAAGAAAAAAATTGCAGGGTGTGATGAGGTATGCCTTTAATCCCAGCACTCAGGAGGTAGACACAGGTGGATCTCTGTGAGTTTGAGGCCAGCCTTGTCTACGGAGCTAGTTTCAGAGCAGCCACGATTCTGTTAACAAAGAAATCCTATCTTGAAAAAAACAAAAAACAACAAAACAAAACATCAGGCGTTGGAGAGATGGCTCAGTGAGAATATTGGCTGCTCTTCCAGAGGTCCTGAGTTCAATTCCCAGCACCCACATGGTGGCTCACGACCATCAATAATGGGATCTGACTCCCTCTTCTGGGTGTGAAAACAGATCATTCATATACATAAAAATAATAAATATTTAAAAAGAAAAACAAAAACATCCTTGTAAAAGGACTTGGTTATTTTCAACCTAGGGAGTAGGGAACCAGGAAACAGGAGGCCCAGGAAGGAATCTATATTTGCTGAGAAGAAACAAATCTGTTTTCTGACAATCAGAAAAGCCAGGGCTTTGCATAGCCTAAAGGAAAGAAGAAAGCCTCTCCTGGAACTGGGGCATAGCCTGAAGGAAAGAAGAAAGCCTCTCCTGGTACTGGGGCATGGCCCTGGGAGGCACTCAGATCAGGAGACACACAGTTGCAGGGAGTTCATCAGTACAATGGCTCTGTTGGGTTTACAAAACTTTTTAAAAAAAGATTTTTAAAAAAAGATTTTTAAAAAGTTTTGAGTATAGAAGTGTGCTACCTGTGTGTGTGTGTGTGTGTGTGTGTGTGTGTGTGTGTACCACGGGCATGCCTGGTACCCATGAAGGCTAGAAGGGGGCATAGGATTCCCTGGAACTAGTTACAAATGGTTGCAAGCTGCACTTTGGGTGCTGTGAACTGAACCCAGGTCTTCTACAAAAGCAGTAAGCCTCTTAACCACCGAGCCATCTGTCCAAGCCCCAGAAGCAATCTGCCTCTTGTGTTCCTTCTGCTCCCTCTTCCTTGATGTTAGAGAGGGGTGGGGACACAGATGGTTTATTTAGGGCCAAGCACTCTGCTGCACCTCGTTTCTCAGGACTTCAATCTATTATGAGTCTGTCTGTTAACCACAGCCTGCTACAAAAACTAGCAGAGCTAGTTTGTAGTTATAAACATGAATATTTAGAAGGCAGTTGGACCACATGTCCACTTAACGAAATAATAGAGAGTTCCCCCTAGGGCCTGTGATCTTCCTAGCTGCCAGGACTCATCCAGGTTTATAGAAACAGACATGTTCCTTCCTGTAGAGGGGACTTGAAATCCAATCAGAAGGTTGTGATTGAAATCCAATCACAACATGCATGCAACCAGTTCACCAATAGTTACATCTAGGCCAGTCATTATTGTAGCTCAAAGGGTGGCAGCTGGGTAAGACTGTTGATTCTTCTTTCAGTTCAGTTCCAGCTGGATTCTTCCATGTTCTGCTATCCTTTAAATGGCATGGTGTTGTCAGCAACAGAGACCAATATAGCTGGCCGCAGAGGGACAGTGTATCAGGAATATGGTTGTCCATATCTCACATAGCTTAACCAGACCTCCTGGCTGCACAAGCAGATAAGGAAGCCACAGACTCCTAGGGCTGACCCCTGCTTGGGCTTCTGTGTCTTCTGGGAATGGCGGTGAGGGCTACATAGTCCAGGTGGCTTAGGCAGGGATGAGGATTCCTGAGACCACTGGACAAACGCAATGCTCTTGACTTGGCTGCTTGGCCTTTGGCTTGGCTAAATCATAGAAGGCATCTCCATATTCCCACAGAATCTCCATATCCGTATCATGACACATGTGGATGGGAACCCAGCTCTGTTCCACCAGCAGAGGCTACTGTTAGGGTTTATTGCTGTGAACAGACACCATGATCAAGGCAACTCTTATAAGGACAACATTTAACTGGGGCTGGCTTAAAGGTTCAGAGGTTCAGTCCATTATCACCAACGTAGGAACATGGCAGCATCCAGATATGCATACATGGTACAGGAGGAGCTGAGAGTTCTACATCTTCATCTGAAGGCTGCTAGCAGAATACTGGCTCCCAGGCAGCTAGGTTGAAGGTCTTAAAGCCCACACTCACAGTGACACACCTACTCCAGCAGGCCCACACCTTCTAATAGTGCCACTCCCTGGGCCGAGCATATACAAACTATAACAGCTACTTAGGTTTCTTGGCTTATTAATAATTGCTGAGATCTAGCTACAGAGCTTTCAAAACAAAAGCATCCAGGACAGCCAGAAAGACATAGTGAGACCCTGTCTTGAAAACAACAACAATAACAACAACAACAAAAACAAACAAAGAAACAAAATAAAACAAGGTCTTATCACACAGCCCTGACTGGCCTGGAACTTTCTATGTAGACCAGGCTAGCTTTGAACTCAGAGATCTGTCTGTTCTGTTTCCTGGGTGCTGGGATTAAAGGTGTGTACCATACACCTGACTCCTACAGAACTTTCTGAAGCATGCTGGGACCATGGCCAGGGTTCCTGACATTCAGGAGGAATTCCAAAGTTGTTTGTTGCATGTTGCTATTTTTTCAAGGGGAGGGGAGAGTCTTTTAAAAATTTTCTTACATTAACTCCCTGTGGGCTTTTGAGAAAGAGAGGCTCTAATTTCATAAACAATGCAGATGGGATTAGAATCCCAAATCTTGATAGAAATGTACCTGAGATTTCTCTTTAAAAGCACTGTCAAGTGTTGTTTAGTGACAGGTACATACGTGAGGAACTGCTTTGCTGGGTGATCTCACTGCTGTGTGATCACTACAGAGTATACACCCGGTGTAGCACCTCCCACATACCCAGGGTATGTGGGACCACCATGGTGTATGCAGTACATCATTGGCTAAACCTAAAACCTATCTGCAGTGACTAATGGTTGTGTTTAAAGGTCTAAGAGCGTAGCGGTACAAAGGGGCCTGGCTGCCGACTTTGTTTCTAGCACATTCGGGTGCTGCTGCTATGTGACCTAGACTCCACGATGCAACCTCCTAGTGTCTGGGTTTCCTCGCTAGCACAAAGGGTGATTTGAAGGACACTAACTCAGAGGAGGCCACAGAGGCACACCTGCCTGTGGTATGAACTGCATGTGGTTTCCAGCAGCCTGTATTAGTCACTTTTCTGTTGCTGAGACAGGGACTTGTGGTTTGAATGTTCTTAGCCTATGGGAAGTGGCAGAATTAAGAGGCGTGGCCTTGTTGGAGTGGGTGTAGCCTTGTTGGAGGAAGTACATCACTGTGGGGGTGGGCTTTGAGGTCCTATGCACAAGCAACGGCCAGTGAGGAAGAGAGCCTCCTTCTGGCTTCCTGTGGAAGAAAGTGTGCTTCTCCCAGCCTTTGGATCAAGATATAGAACTCTCAGCTCCTTCTCCAACACCATGCCTGCCTGGACGTGGTCATGCTTCCCACCTTGATGATAATGGGCTGAACCTCCGAACCTGTAAGCCAGCCCCAATTAAATGTTGTCCTTTATAAGAGTTGCTTCAGTCATGGTGTCTCTACATAG
This sequence comes from Rhynchomys soricoides, assembly GCA_019843965.1. Classification (NCBI taxonomy): domain Eukaryota; kingdom Metazoa; phylum Chordata; class Mammalia; order Rodentia; family Muridae; genus Rhynchomys; species Rhynchomys soricoides. The sequence continues at coordinate 2,296,949 of JADRCH010000028.1, read as the reverse complement.
AAATGAAATCCTAAGGCACTGACAAAACCAAAACCCTTTGGGAGAGAAAGGATTTATTTTGGTTTATAGTTGCAGAGAGACTTCCTTGTGTAGGGGCAGGAAGCTGGTTGATCACATTGCATCAGCACACAGGAAGCAGAAAGAACAGGAAGTGAAGTCAGGTTACCAAACCTCAAAGCCTACTCCAGTGACATGCTTCTTCCAGCAAGGCTCTACCTCTTAAAGTTCCCACAAGGTTCTCAAACAGTACCACCAAATGGGAACCAAGTGTTCAATTACGGAAGCCTATAGGGCCCATTCCTCATTCCAGCCACAACATAGCCACCTGGTACAAGCTGCACGTGATTGCTAGTAGCCCTTCAGAAGGTACTGCTGTGTGTGGAAGCAGCTTGTCTTTTAGGTGCTTAGGGGATGAGACTCAAAGTCCCTTGGCTTTGTGGGTAAAATCATTCCCCTATTTGCATACAAAGAAATAAGAGATCAGAAAGTCCCAGAGACATGTCAGTCATACAGCCAGACATGGTGGAAGCAGAAATGCAAACCAGGTCTCTGTGACCTCAAAGCTTTGTAGTTTTGTTTCTTCCCAGGTTGATGCTCCATTGTGAGTATGGTGCACACACACACACACACACCTCCCCAAGGACAAGTGACTCTAGTTAGCACTCTGAGACATAACTTCCTGTCAAGGATTTAGGACCCCTTCCTACATCAGGGTCACCCAGTCAGCTTCAGGCTTTGTCTGTGTCCTAGGACTTTGACTCTGTCACACTCTGCTCATTCGTGTCCCCGTGTAGCCCGAGCTGACCATGCTGTCAGCCTTCCTCCAGCTCAGACAGGCTGAGGGAATCAGAGCTGGTGGTCCCACGAGGCAAGGATCTGTTCTCTCTGGGTGATGTATCAGCTCTGTCCCTTCTCCAAGCTCAGTTTTCACAAATTCCATTTTCCAGGGTCAGCCCCACCCTGTCTGCCGAGTTGGCTTCATTATACAGAACATTGGGACCCGGCTCCCACCTGGGTGTTCTGAATTTAGGTCATAATCACAGACTATCAATCAGGACTTTAGACACTGGCATCTGTCCCTCCCCCAGCCTCATGGAAGAGGCTATGAGCCAGAACACAATGCCTTTCTTTTTCCGTTGCCCGCCCTGGTGAATAAGGAGTCACATTCAAGGTGGGGTCAGCCAGGGGAAAAGCAGCCGACCTGTGCCCTGACCCATGGGGAAGGACAGATTAGGCACTCACTCCTCTGGAGGGTGGGCAGGTGCATGCAAGCGCCTATGGCAGGGCAGGCTCAAAACTGGGGCTTCTGCTCACTCTTCTGCTTGGACTGCTATCCTTCTCCACCGTCTTCAGTCATTGCTGCCTCCTCCACCTCAGTAATTTCCTTGTTCCTTTGTTCCTTGCTTTGTTTCCTCACTGCAGACACCACTCTGTTTAAGTGTATGTGTGTGTATGTCTGTGTGTTTGTGTGTATGTTTATGTGTGTGTATGTGTTTGTGTGTGTATGTGTTTGTGTGTATGTGTTTATGTGTGTGTGTGTTTGTGTGTGAATGTGTTTGTGTGTGAATGTGTGTGTGAATGTGTTTGTGTGTGTGTATGTTTATGTATGTATGTATATGTGTGTTTGTGTGTGAATATGTTTGTGGGTGTATGTGTGTGTATGTGTAAGTGTATGTGTGTACATGTGTATGTATGTGTTTGTGTGGGTGTGTATATGTGTGTATGTATATATGTGTTTGTGTGTGTATGTGTAGGTGTGTGTGTGTGTGTATGTGTGTGTGTGAAGTTCCTTTCTCATAGCAATCTGTTCTTGGTTGATGAATGTCTTCCTCAGACTCTCTAAGTGGTTCAGTTTTGGGGAAGAATCCTGTGCTTTAGGTATGGATCACCTGTTGGGGTCAGTACCACATCATTCGGGGTTTCAGTGAGCTGCCTGCTCTGTAGATGGATCTTTTGTTATTACCGAGACTGTAGCTCAGGTTGGCCTGAAACTCGCTATGTAGAGCAGGGTGATCTCAAACTCTTGATCCTCCTGCCTCCTAAGAGCTGGAATTATATACCCCACACCCTGCTTGGAAACTGACTTTTGGCTTTGTCTGGAAGAGACCAATTGTCAAATCTGCCTCTCTCATAGACAGCTGTGTGACCTTGGCTTCAGTATCAAATCTTCCCAGCTGTGTTGCCCACCTGTGAGATGACTGCAGTGAGTGTGGCGCCCCAGGCCTGCTCCTATGTAGTTGAGCTCCACAGCCATGACCACTACCATTCACATCATCATACCCCAGTGAAGGGCAGTAGGACCCCCTGAGTACTCCACAGACTGCCATGGGGGGACTCCTCCTTTGTCAGCTGCACACAATCCTCCCTCACCCCTCAGCTGCTTCAAGGGCAGACCTGGCGTCGACTGTTCCCTTAACTGCGCTCACCTCATTTGTGTATGGCCTTTTATTCTAATTTCCAGTAGAATGGCCCTTGTTGCCTGGGCAACTGGAAGCTGGGGCTCAATTCCTCTCTTTCACAGTCAGTGCTCACCCCCCCTCACTTTCTATTTGCAATCATAGAGTCACACAGGACTCCGACACAGGCACCTCATGTACTGAGCTTCTCCCCGTCACACCCACACCTCTCCCCTTTCTCCCCCTCCAATTAGTGTCCTTTGTTCCCCTAGACAGCTGAGCTTCCATTTCTGTATCATCTGTATTTATACCTTTATGTATCAGTAAAGAGCACCATCCACAGATGAGAGACAGCATGTAATGTTTGTCTTTCTGAGATGGACTTAATTCACCTAATATGACTGTCTCTGATTATGTCCATTTTCTGATAACAACTTCATTCTTTATAGTTGAAAAAAAATTACTATTCTGTGTATAAAGTCCATTTTTTTTGGTCCATTTTTCTGTTGATGGGCCCAAGTTTGGCTCTGCAACTTGGTGTCTTAGTCAGTGTTCTATTGCTGTGAAGAGACGCCATGACCAAAAAACAATGCTTACAAAAGAAAGCACTTATTTAGAGACTGACTTACAGTTTCGGAGATTTAGTCCATTGTCATCATGGTGGGGAACATGGTGGCACACAGGGAGACATGGTGCTGTGGAAGTAGCTGAGAGTTCTACCCCTAGAGTCATAGGCAGCAGAAGAAGAAAGAAGCCACTGGACCTGTCTTGGGCTTCTGAAACCTTAAAGCCCACCCCCAGTGACAGGTGTCCTCCAACAAGGCCACACCCCTAATCCTTCTCAAATAGTGCCATTCCCTGATGACTAAGCATCCAAATATATGTACCTAAGGGAGCTGTTTTCATTCAAAGCTCCACACTTGGTCATTGTGAACAGTACTGCAGAAAACACTAAGGATCTGTGTCTCTGTGACATGTTGACTTACATTGCTGGGTCAGAGAGTAGGTCTTTTTTTTTTTTTTAAGCTTTCAGAGGAACCTTCATACTGAGTTCCATAGTGGATGGACTGATTAAATTCCCCACCACCGTAATGATGGTTCCCTCTTGCCCACATCCTCACCCACCTTTGTCATTTCCTAGGTGCCTTTCTGACCAGGGTGTCTTAGAATCTAACATGGTTTTTCTGTTCATTTCTCTGAAGGGTAAAGGTGTTTTCATATGTTTATTGGTCATTTGTACTTTATCTTTTGAGGTCTGTCTGCTTGTTCCACCAGTCCATTATTCACTGGTTTGGTATTTAGTTTTTAAATTTTTTACAATTCTCCCTCTCTCTCTCTCTTTCTCTCTCTCTCTCTCTGTGTATGTGTGTGCGTGTGTATGTGTGTGTATGTGTGTGTATGTGTGTGCGTGGCACATGTGGAGTTTAGCATGCAATCTTTAGGACTTGGTTCTCCTTCCACCATGTGGGTCCAGAGGAGTGAACTCAGGTTGTCAGGCATGGGGCCAAATGTACTTACCAGTGCTCTATTGCTTAGCATTTCTTAGTTCTTTGTATAGTGTAGATATTAACCCCTGTCTGATACCAACTTCTTCACAGTCTCAGTGCTATTCCCTCCTGCCTATCCTGTCTGCCGTGTCTCATGCCATCTCAGGGATGCACATTCTCTTTTGTATCTATGGCACTCCCTCAGTTGGGCATTCCCTGAGGTTCTGGGGATGCTGGAGGAGGTGGCCTGTCAGTCACTTTGATGGTCATAGCAGGGACCTAGTGTCTGTCTCCAGTGGAGTCCTGGCCCATGTGCTTGGTAAACATGTCTGAATGCATTTGTTGCCCTGGTAGATCTCTGTCCCTCCTCTTTTCTAGGATCCCTATGGCATTTTTGTCCCAGACACAGGTGCTTTCCTGTTCTCCATCCCCCTGCCTTATCCTCCAGAGGGCTGGGATTACAGGTGAGTGTTACTCCTGGCCTCTGGATGCATTCAGAACATGGGAACGTCCTGCGTATCTGTCTGAGTCCTGTATTAACAATGGTCCTGGGTTCCTGGCACTGATGGATGACTGAATGGCCCTCGACATGGTCATGTGCTCTTTTGTGTATGTGCATGTGATATTTGCTTGTGTGTAGGCACACGTGTGTGAGTGCTCCGTGTATGTGTGTATGCATGCACGCAGAGGCCTGGAGTTGACGTTGGGTGTCCTTTATCTCTTGACGATCTATTTGTTCAGATAACAAATCTTACTGCTTAGTTGGCCCCTCTGTCCCAGGGACCCCTATCCCTGCCTCCTGAATTCCAGGCTTACAGGCAGCCCCCACACCTGCCTGGCTCTTACCTGGGTTCTGGTTGTCACATTTGCATAGCAAGTGCTATGCCGGTCAAGCCACTTCCCCAGCCCAAGATGTCATTTTCTCAGGCAGGCTTGATGGAACCATTTTAATTTAATTTGCTTTGATTCATTTAGTGCTTAGTTAGTTAGTTTAGCTGTAGTGGGGATGGAACCAAGCTGAAAACTGTGGTTCAGACCGTAGCCACAGCTAAGGTGTAAGAGCACAAACTCCACAAAGCCAGCCTGCTGCTCACACCTACCCAGCCATGCTCTGCCAGGCTCCTACCCCGTGAGCTCAGGTTCATCCCCTTCCAAAGTCTGTTTCTTACTGACAACAGTGCCATTTTTATTTATTTAAATTTTTTGATATAATTTTTTTCTGTGGTGCTGGAGGTGGGAGTGTGTCAAAACCAGGGTCCTGTGGACAACGGGCAAGCTCTCTGCCGCTGAGCCACCATCGTATTCGCTAGAGCCATCTCAATGTAATTTACATTTATTTATTTATTTACTTGTTTTATTTACTTTTTAAAAATTTATCTATTTACTCATTTATTTAGTGTTTAGTTAGTTAAGCAAGTGTGGGGATAGAATGAAGGCTATGCATTCTAGGCTAGTACCTTACCAGTCCTTAAGGTCACATTAATTTTACCCACCATACATCTATATATCTGTCTGTCTGTCTGTCTCATCTATCAATCATCTATTTATATATCTCTATTATCTATCAATCTATCAATTCTCTACTTATCTATTAATCACCAGTCATCTATCTATCATCTATCTTATCAATCATCTATTTATATATCTATATTATCTATCAATCTATCAATCATCTATCTACTTAATATCTATCTATATCCTCTATCTATCATCATCCATCTCTCCTTCCACCTCCTTCCCCCACCCACCTGCCTACCTACTTTTTTGTGGAACTCAGGCACATAAACTAGGGTTCTACCACTGAGCTATATGCCAGGCTCTAAAGACATCCTTGTATAGTTTTATATTTTAAAATCTTTCATGCATGAGTATTTGCCTGCATGTGTGCCTATGGCACCATGTGAGTACCTGGCTCCCACAGAGGTGGGAAGAAGACATTGAATCCTCTGGACTAGAGTTCTACATGGTTGTGAAATACCAGATCGGTGCTTGGAATCCAATCTGTGGCCTCTGCAAGAGAAGCCAGTGCTCTTAACCACAGGCTGTGTCTCCAACCACAGGGGCCATTTTTCCAACAATGTTGTGTATGTTGCATTTTCCTAGATATGTTGTGAATGTTACTCAGTGTGTCTCCAGTACTGCATCACAGAAATGACAAAACTCTTGGTGGGGGGGGCTCTTTGGAGGATAAAGAGCAGACTTTGGACACTCCCTGCTGAACGTTGATGGACAGTTAGAGTCGATTACCATCATGTTATTTATTTTTGCTTACTCCTACCTTGTATGGTGACTGTGTTGTTTTTCTGTTGTTAATGTCCTGTCACAGGGTTCTCCCCCAACCCGCAGTGTTTCCAGAGTCACTAAAGGTCAGGTCAGGTCTGGCCAGGCAAAGTGAGTGTTCCAGCCACTGAGATGGGTTGCAGCAGGACTTTCTGAGAGTTTGTGCCCTACTGCAGTGTGGCCTTTTTGTGCTGTTTGGAACTTTGTTTTCTTTTATAGTATTAGGCAAGGAACTTAAGTGTAGGACTGGGCCTGTGTGTCTGTGAGAGCAGAGCTTCCAGTGCCACCCCTTTGAGAGGAGGTGCTTGTGCCAGTTGTGGTTCAGAAAGTAAGCCATATCAGTGACCACTCCCACCACCTCTGTCACTCCATCCCCACCAACCCCCTCATCCCCGTCCCCACTCCCATCTCCACCCCCACCCTTCACCCTCACCCCCACCTTTCCAGCAAACCCACCCCCAAACCCACTCCCCACCCTTCACCGCACCCCAAAAACTCCCCTCAACCCCCAAACCCCCAGCCACTCACTCCCACCCCAGCAAACCCACCCCCAAAACATTCCCCCACTTTCCCACCCCACCAACCCCACCACATCCCCACTCCCACTCCAAGCAAAGGAAAACTACAGCTTTGGTCTTGTCTGTTAGCAAGCCTCCAGGGCAAAGAAGGGTGTAGACCATTGCCTTCTTAAATTGTGACGCCTCCAATAACAGTTTTCTGTGATGGTTCACTCCTGTGTGTGTCTTCTTTCACCATATCTATGCTTTCTCCTTTAGTCAAGAGGTCTGAGCAGGAACTCAGGGCTGCAGACGCTACAAGGCTTGGGGCTTCGGCTGCCTCCTTTGTCAAGTAAAAATTTAAACAATGATAACTATCAGGATGAGAGAGACATAGGATGTCTGCAGGACCCAGCCCATAGCAGTTTTGTTGATTACTATAGAGTCCTCGAAAGCCAAGTAGAGTCAGGAGAATCAATTTCAGTCCGGGAGTGTGAGGCCAACCTGAGCCACATAAAGAGACTTTGTCTCAAAACAATAATGCAAATAAACATTGCTGGGCTAGGGGTATAGGTCAGTGGTGGGTACAAGCTTATTTCAGCCCCAAGCTTATTTCTGATGGGGGAAAAGCCCCAAACAGCAACAAAAATTCAGATCACTTGGGAAAGGCCTGCTTGACCATGCATAGCTGTGGGTTCTTGGGATTCAGCACTCTTACTCAGGAGTCTCAGAAGTAGCTGGGGAGACTGTTCTGCTGGTAAATAAAGTGCTTGCCAAGCGTGAGGGCTTGAATTCGATTCCCAGCACCCATACAGAAAGCTAGGTGCAGCAGCCTGCCCCGCCCTTGCAATCCCTTTATAAGGGGAGGCAGAGACAGGAGGGACCGGATGAGCTCCAGGTCCAAAAATTGAAAGTTTTTGAGAAATCCTGTCTCAACAAAATTCATTGAGAAATCCTGCCTCAACAAGTTATGTTGGAGAGCCATACAGGAAGATACCTGATCTTTACATGCAATGCACATATATGTGCACAGGGAACATATACACATGCATACAAAGGTACACATACATCCAGATACTCGGGAACACACACACACACACACACACACACACTCACACACATACACAGGAACACATGCACACACATACATGGCTAGAAAGACATATGCATATGACAGTCCACGTGCTACAAACAAACCATGGCAAAGGCATAACACACTGAGTTATGGGAAATGAGCCCCCAGCCGTCTTAGCGCATGAACCTCTTAACACTAGCCATCCTCGGACTCCGTTACCTGCTGGCTGGGGGCATGTTGATGATGGAACATGCGAGTTCCATCTCGGCCCAGTTACCCCTGCCAAAGATGACTCAGGTGAACATGTTATCCTTTCAATTGCCAGGCGCCTGCTGTGATCTAACCAGTACAGTCATGCCAGGCACCCAGGCCACTCACCTGTGCAGAAAATTCCCTGGCTTGTCTCCACTAGAATCAGAATGGAAAGAGGGGGAGATACTGACTGCTCCAGGGGAGAGGAAGGGAGCCTGGTAGGTGTGAAGAGGAAGGGCACAACCAGTGTGAGCAGAGCGAAGTGCCAGGAACCCCCAGGGCAGGTTCAATATGGAGGAGCCCCTGCTTCCTGGGAGCTTAAACATACAGGTCAGGATAACACCACACACCCATTACTACAAAGTATGGTAAGTCTCTGGAAGAGCAAAACTGAAAGTCAATGACCTGAGGTTACAGAGAGGGTCTGATTTAAATAGGAGGAGGAGCAAGAAACACAGTTTTACAAGGAACGTGTAAATTAAGACCTCTGGAGAAATGCAGACAAGGATATTTATTAGTCAAAGGAACGGCAAGTAGAAGCCAGACAGGTTTTGGAATGTTTGAAGAGCCATAAAGGAGCTAAGGAAGCTAACACACTGTGAGCAGGGGAGCGAGGCTGGGCGCTATCATTTCACGTGCACGGATATGTAATAGATACCGTGCTGCTCAATGAACCCTGCCAGGCTGGGATGGGGATCCCCATGTACCCTTGAAGTCTTGTTCCAAAGGTGCCAGCTCGGATTTGAATCCTGCCCCAGCTGCTTTAAGTGTGGAGAGGGGGTGGTTTCAACTCTGAGAACCCTGTCTGTCAGTGAGCTGTTGACACCTGCCTCTGAAGCTGAGGAAATGTCTGGAATGTGTGGCTTTGGGTGTGCAGTGGGTTCCTGTCCTCGTTCCAAACAAACACCCACCCTGCCCCGACTAGGGAGTAAAGGGGGTTTATTCTGTCACTGCTCTGCCTTCCCTCTTAGAAGAGGACTAAGGACCAGTGTGGGAACCCACAGCAGGAGAACACTCGGGACGTGAGGCTTCTCCCTCCCCCACTTAGCAGAAGGAACTAACAGAAGCCAGGTGGGGGATGGTGGTGAGGGACCAGGAGAAATGTTTTAAAAACTGCTGCAAGCTTGTCGGGGCAACACAGGGACTAAAATTGGAATGACATGTGGAAGATGGCACGGCCCCCAAGGGTGACATGCAAATTGAGGCATTTCATAGTTCTAGAATCCAGGAGACAATGGACTAACATATTGAACTCGCTGACAGAGCAAACAGACCCTGCTCACCTCTTTGAAGGAGAGATTCTTCAGAGACGAAGGCTAAGTGGAAATGTTTCCAAGATATGCTGAGGGAAGCTGGAACTCCAAGACCCACACTCCAGGACCCTGCCCCTAAAAAATTCTCCTGAGTGAAAGCGGATTCCCAAGGAAAGGTCGGGCTTCAGGGAGATGTGAGGATGCAGAAAAGGCCACATGCTGGGTGAACATCCAAAATATTAGCTCTGTAGAGCAATAATGAAGGAATGCACCCTACAAGCCACAGGGTCAACAGTGCCAGTGTGGAAGAGGATTGATAAAACTGGGCACCATTCACCAAGACAGACCCCATGCTGGGTCCACAAGCAAGTCTCAGCAGATCTCAAAGGGTTGAGCTCCCACAGCATTGAGCTCAGACCACAGTTTAATTAGACAAGAAAAATGATAACAGAAAGCTCCTCAGAAAGTCCCCCAAGCATTTGGAAACACATTTCTGAATAACCAGAGGTGAGATTGCAATGGGAATTAGAAAATTCCTTGGGTTGAAGGATGAAGAGAATGTTCATATTGATTAGATTATGTGCGTATTCCAATATGTTTGTATTGGAACTTGTGAGAGGCAGCTAAGGAAGAGCCGAAGTGTGGAAGTTTCTAGCAGTGCAGGCCTCAGAAAATAAGGAGGCCAAGCCAGGCATGATAGTATATGCCTGTCATTCCCCCAGCATAGCGGGGCAGAGGCAGGAGGATTGCTGCATGTTTGAGGTCAGCCTAGTTAAAATAGTGAGACTATATTGAGAGAGAGAGACAGAGAGAGACAGAGACAACAAGAGAATGTGAGACACAGAGAGAGACAGAGTTAGAGAGACAGAGACAGACAGAGACAAAAAGAGAGAGTGTGACACACACAGAGAGAGGAGTTGGTTACAAACAACTTTGAGCCAATAAAGGTGAAGGGGTAGACAAGAAGGCTCAGTAGGCAAATGCGCTTGTCAGCAAGCCCGCTGACCAGAATTGGATCCTAGGACCCACATGATGGGAGGAGAGAACTGACTTCCAAAAGTTTTCCTCTGACGTCCACACACGTGCCACAGTGCATCCATAGCCTCACACTGCCACCCCTCAAATAAGTCATACGGGAAAATTTGAAGGCCTTTTTTTCCACTGCGCCCCCCACCCTCTGTGAGGCTGTAGCCTATATGACCTCTTAGTTGGGGTCTTCAACTGCTCCTCCACACTGGGACTTCCTGTCACTTGTGTTGCCCTTATACATAGGGACATCACACTCCTGCTGCCTATATAAGGAATAAAGCACCTGAACCACAGACAATTCACTGTCCTTCACTGCTGCTTCTGTGGGACCATGGCCTCCCGGGACAGGACATTCTTACTTGGTCCCATGCACTGTGCCAGGAAACTCTACAACCATCATTGTCTTTGTATCCATCTTAGAGAGGCTTGGCCACTTGCCCCCATCACACAGCCTATTGGGGCAGAGCCAGGTTTCCAGCATAGGTGGTTGGGTTTTTTTGTTGTTGTTGTTTTTGTTTTTGTTTTTTTTATCGTCATCACATTTGGTCTGAAATGTACATCCACCGTTGCCGGGGAAACTGCATCTCCACACTGCTTTAAGCTAAAGCTGTTCTCTTACAGCTCAGGCCACAGGATTCTGGCCAGGGCCTCAGAGGACTTACTGTCTGCCTGGCTTCTATCTACCACTAAGCTCTGTCCTCAGCCCCTGGCTCCCAAGGTCTCCAATGATGACAAAGATCGCAGAAAGCACTTGTGATGTCCTGACTGGATGAAGCCTTCTTTGCCCATCTGTTGACAATCACGGTGACTATGAACAGTCTCCCGTCTTCCTCTTCACCAAAGAGTAGATTGCTTCTGTCTGTCTTTGCTCAGTGACTCGGTGTTCTAATGGCTCTTCTTTTTCTTCCCCACAGCCAACAGGCAAAATTGTGGGTGATGATTTAATATGACTAATAACAGGGAATTGGTGTGAACAGCCCAAGGCCAGGGATAAACCGGTGGTGACAGCTGCGGCTGAATACTGCCTTACAGTGTTGTCTCCTACCGAGGCCTGTGCTGGCCTTGAAGAACTGCTCGGCCAGCCTGTGTCCTGCCATTTCACACATGACCTCTGCTTTGGGACCAGGGGTTTGCTCGCTCATCAAATTCCAGCTGTAGTGTGCAAACTGCAGTTAAAAGCGAGTCAGCGTTGGTACAGTAGATGTGTCCCCAGAGAGATCTAGAACAATGAACTTTGGCAGCAGGACATTTGTTTATTTACTGTGTGTATGTGTGTGTATATGTGTATGCGTGTATGTGTGTGTATATGTGTGCATGTGTGTGTGTGTATATGTGTGTGTGTGTATGTGTGTGTGTATGTGTGTGTATGTGTATGCGTGTATGTGTGTGTATGCGTGTATGTGTGTATGTGTGTGTGTATGTGTGTATGTGTGTGTGTATATGTGTGTATGTGTATGCATGTACGTGTGTGTATATGTGTGTATGTGTATATGTGTATGTGTGTGTGTGTGCACATACCATAGCATGCTCATGGACATAGGACAACTTGTGGGAGTAGGTTCTCTTCTTCCATGTGGGTCCTAGGGTGAACTCAGAGCATTAGCCATGGCAGCAGCTACCTTTACCAGCTGAGCCATCTTCCTGGCTGCTTTACATTTTATGTCTTATTAACCATTTAAAAGCTGATAAAATATATACTACATAAAGCTCACTTTGAAGCCGGGCAGTGGTGGCACACGCCTTTAATCCCAGCACTTGGGAGGCAGAGGCAGGCGGATTTCTGAGTTCAAGGCCAGCCTGGTCTACAGAGTCAGTTCCAGGACAGCCAGGGCTACATAGAGAAACCCTGTCTTGAAACCAAAAACCAAAAACAAACAAAACAAAACAAAACAAAACAAAAAAGCTCACTTTGATCATTTCCATGAAAATGTGCAGTCTTGTGGCACAGAGCCTGTTCACATTACTGACCACCATCACCACCACTGCCCAGAACTGTCAGTTTTCCTAATTGGATACTCCAGCCCCTCTAAAAAGCTCTCCAGCCCCCCAAAACCCCCATTTAACCTCTGTCCCTGTGAAGTGCCTCATATAGGTGGACTCACATGGGATTTGCCCTGTGTGCCTATGTCACATGCACATTATCTTCAGAGTTCATCCAGGTGACAGCATGTATCAGAATTCCCTTTGCTGTTTGTTCATTTATCAAGGCACAATTTCTCTGTGTAGCTCTGGCTGTCCTGAAACTCACTCTGTAGATCAGGCTGGCCTCGAACTCACAGAGATCTGCCTGCCTCCGCCTCTGCCTCTGCCTCTGTCTCTGCCTCCAGAATGCTGGGATTAAGATGTCCACCACCACCACCTGGTTGCTATTTTATTTTTATGTGTATGGGTGCTTTGCCTGAATGTGTGTATATATGGGTATGTTCACCATATGCATGCAATGCCCATAGAAGCCAGAAGAGGGCGTCAGATATCTTAGAACTGTTATGAGTTAACATTAATGAATGAGTTACTATTTGGTTGTGAACAGTCATGTAGGTGCTGGGAACCAAATGCAAGTCCTGTGCAAGAACAGCATGTGCTCTTAAACACTGACCCATCTCTCCAGCCATTCTCTTTGATTTTTTTTTTAAAAATTATTTTTCTCTATGTGTTTCTGTAAGTGTATGCCACATGTGTGCAGGTGACCAAGATATCCAGAAGAAGTAGTCTGCTGTTCTCCATTATTCTCTGCGTAGTCCTTTAAAGTAAGGTCTCAGGTTTTCTTAGCTAGGCTAGAAGCTAGCAAATCCCAGGGGATCCTCCTGTCTCTGTTCACCCTTGGATCTGGGATTGCAGGCATGTGCTAGATGCCCAGTGTGTTACATATGTGCTGAAATCCAAACATTAGTGCATACAACTGCACAGCAAGTGCTTTTAACTGCTAAGCCTGCTCACCAGCCTCCATCCCTCCATTTTTGAGATAGAGTTTGGATATATACCACTGGCTGGCCTGGAACTTGCTTTATCAGATTGACCTTAAATTCATGTGACAATACTGCCTTAGAAAATGCTGAGATTGCAGGCATGAGCCACCACACCCAGCTGAGTCAGGTGATTTTGATTGTGATAATCCTTTTATCTTTCACAGAAATTATTTCTAATTCATGTTGCATTTTGCAAGAAACTATGATATGTCTTTCCTTTAAAAATATCCTTTAAGGCCTCATATGGTAGCTTACATCTGTAAGCCCAGCATTTGGGAGGCTGAGGCAGCATGAGTGTTGTAAATTTGAGGCTAACTTGGGCTATATAATAAATTGCAGGCCAGCCTGGGATACAAAGCCAGGTGTAGTGGTGCATGCCTTTAATCTCAGCACTCCAGAGGCAGAGAGGTAGGTTCTCTGAGTTCAAGGCCAGCCTAGTCTATAGAGCAAATTGCAGGAGAACCAGGGCTACACAGAGACATACTATTTCAAAGAGAGGGGAGGTGTGCTTTAGAGCTGGGGATGTGGCTCACTGATAGAGCACTTCTCTAGCTTATGTAAGACCCTGTTTTGTTTTGTTTTTTTTTTAAAAAGAGCGTTTGGAGCCTGGAGTGATGGCTCAGTGGTTAAGAGAACTGTTGCTTTTCCAGGGGCCCTGGGTTTGATTCCCAGTACCCACATGGTGGCTTATAACCATCTCTAGCTCCAGTTCCAGGGGATCTGATGCCTCTTCAGAGGCACCGCATGCACACGCGCACATACACACACACACACACACACACACACACACACACACACACACACACACACGAGAGAGAGAGAGAGAGAAAGAGAGAGAGAGAAAGAGAGAGAGAGAAAAAGAGAGAGAGAGACTCTGATGAGCCTTAGCTACCAGGGACCTTCCAAGTGAACCACACAGAGCTGTGGATCGATGCAAAGGCAAGAGGAATTTATTGTTCCAGCAAGCTGGGGTCACCCTGCACCCAAAGCAGAGGCGGCGACCCCAGGCAGCCCGTTTGGCTGCAAGTTTTTATACAGTTTCCAGGGGCAGAATAGAGCATCAACAGCTAGGCACAATATGATTGGCAGAACAGTGCACCCTTTAAACTGATTGGTCTTTAGGGAATGAAGTAGTGGGGGCTTCCCAAAGTCTTTCTGAGGAATGTAATCAGACTCTCCCTTCCAGCCTATGTGCTCCATGGACCTCTTCTTTCTGGGAGGAGAGGGGTCTTGATGTTCTGGGATCTGGTGGAATTTTCCAAATACCCTGAGCTGACCTCTTCAAGAGAATGCCCATACACATAAACTAAACTAAACAAACAAACAAACACAACTTAAAATAGTATAATAGAGTAGGAAAACAGGAGAAGCAAGATTAAACTATCAGGCAGCATTTTATTCAACTCAATATTGCATTTAGACTTGATCTTCACTGAAGTCGAACAGGAAGAGATACTTCCGTACTTGGGATTTTAAAAGCATAACAATCTTATTAAAGGTCCTAATTATGATAAGTGCATTGGATCCTTCTAGATTTTGCTTCTTATGTGAACTTAAAATGAGTCTGGAGCATAACTGATAAAATGATCAAAGTAAAAGTGATGAAAAGAAGCCAGGCCTGATAGCACAGACATGAAATCTCAGCATGAGGAACATCGTCACAAGTTCAAAGCTAGCCGAGGCTCACCAGTGAGACTGTCTCAAAACAAAGCAAAAAACTGCAAAGAAAGAAAGAAATAAGTTTGAAGAAGACAAATGTAGCTACCATTGTGCCTGAGGAACCCTCCCTCCCTCACAACCCCCTTCTGATTAAGTCTCTAAGCAGTCACTTTGCCTCTTTCTTCCTGTACATCCGGGTCTCTTCCATACCTGAGATATAGAGGAGACATGGAAAAAGACAAGTGTTTAAGCAATTATTTATTGGCCGATGTGTGTGTGTGGTGTGTATATGAGTATATGTGTGTGTATGTATCTGTGCTGTGTGTTTGTGTTTGTGTATGTGTATATGTGTGTATTTGTGTGGTGTGGGTGGGTGTGGTGGTGGTTTTGTGTGTGTGTGCGTGTGTGTGTGTGTGTGTGTGTGTGTGTGTGTGTCCCATTCAGTGAGCAGTAGCTTCTGCTGTTCATGGGAGGAAGGTCTGGCATGAAGTGACTTTACATAGAGAAGTGCAGAATCGGTGTTGAGCCAGGATCACCATACGCCCCACACGCAGGGGCAGTAGTTGAGGTGAGGCAGCTGGCGAGGGCCTAAGGGCATGACAATGGCATGACAGGTCTGTGGATGCTACCACTCAGACTTCTCATTTAGGATGTGGGGACTTGATCGCAGAGATGCCATTGACAAAGATGTTAGATGACAAAGAATAGATAGCTTCTCAGCTGTGAGTGGTGACCCCCTGGGGGAGATCGAACAGCCCTTTAACAGGAGTCACCTAAAGCCATCAGAAAACACAAATATTGACATTATGATTCACAACAGCAGCAAAATTACAGTCATGAAGTAGCATCAAAAATAATTTTATGGTTGGGGTTGCCACAACATGAGAAACTGTATTAAAAGGGCGCAGTATCAGGAAAGTTGAGAACCCCTGTGTTAGAGGATCCTGGGTCCAACTCTCCAGGTGACTCCTTCCTTGGTCCAGTTTCATGTCTCATGTTCCTTCCTCTCTAACCCACCTTGACTCTTCTCCCTACCTCCTTCTCTGGAGCAGGCTTGGGATGCACAGGGTGTGGTTGCTGAGTGATGGAGAGAGGCTCTGTGCTTCCTGACTCCTGCTGAGGTCCCAAGGAGACAGGTCATAAACTGCCATACACCTGTGTAATGCAGAGGAAGAAAGGGTGTGACCGTGAGGGAAACGGAGGTCGGCAGACTGTGGATGGATGCTTAGCAGATAGCAACCCTGAGCTGACCCACTTCAAGTTCCGCCCCTCCATGCCCCACCCCTTCCATGTCCCACTCTCCATGCTCCGCCCCCTCTAGTATCCACAGCCTTGGGAATCTATCTATGTCCTGTAGTAAGACAATAGAGGGCAAGCAAGGGAAGAGAGGGACTTCAAAAATTCAAGTCTGCTTTGGAACCATTTCTCTGACTCCAACACTTTGTCCACTGGGGTCTATTCCTTTGAAGATTGACTTCCTGGGACCCCAAAGCCAATGTGTGGTTTTATGGACAATGAGGGAGGGGCATGGAGTGCATGTAGAAGTAAAAATCACGGGTGGTTTTTCTGGATGCTACTGCTTTGCAGAAGCATCCAGAAAATGAACTGGTCAAAGCCCCTGGGGATGCCGATTCTTTCTAACCTTGAGCTGAGAGGCCTTCTTACCCAGCCATCCTGTAGAGCCTCTGATCTGGGGAACAGCCTCTGACTTAAGCCTATAGTATAAGCATGCCATGACAAGGTCACTGGGTTCCAGCAAAGCTGTCCCCTAGAGGTCTCATGAGCATGCCAAGGGCCCCATGTCACAGGCATGTCCATGATGGGGTCTGCACAGAGGCTGCCTGGCACCTTTCCAGGGCAGTGAAACCTGGGCCCCCACACCCTGTAACCTTCTCCCCTGGGTGAATTACCTGCACACAATTAATTATGCAATTATCTAGAATGGGGCTGTGAAGAGCAACGATCAAATCGTCAAGATGGGCTGCGGGATAAGACGTTTGTACTTTGCCAAGTAGAAAACAGTCCTCCCTCATTTCTGAGATCCAGTGGCTGCCATAGCTAGGGCCACAGTGTGACCTTGGGGTGAGCCTGTCTCCAAAGCCCAACCTGCTACCCCAGAGCACTGTCAAATAACCATCCTTGACCAGTGGCTCCACTTCTTCCCAGCAGCCTGGCTGTTCTTATGTCACGGAGAGGATACCATCTGGAGGGTTGCTTTTCTGGGAACAGGGTGGTTCTGAGTTTGGGGTCCAAGATCAGGGCCTGAGAGATCAGGACCCATTGTCCCCTTGAGCTGCTGAGGACTGTCTCTCTTTCGAAGAGTAGATGGGTAAGGTGCACATAGACCTGAAAGTCAATACTTGGACCCTGGTGTGGGGAAGGCTGGAGGCTGAATCTTTGTTTTTTGGTGTTTGTTTGTTTGTTTTTAAACAAACTATTTTCTGAAAGGGGCTTCAAGTTATGAGAGAAGAGAGGATAGGGAAGGTGGGTTTGTTAGATCTCAGAAAGAGTTTCTAACAAGATGCTGGAGAGTAGATTATCTGAATTGTAAGCGGGAAGCTCCAGGGAGCTAGAGAGATGGCCCAGCAGTTAAGAACACTTGCTGCTCCTACGGAGTTTCTTAGCTTAGTTCCCAGGTTAGGCTGCACATAACTACCTGTGACTCCAGCTCCAGGGGATCCAACACCCTTTTCTGACTTCCTTGGGCACCCACACACATGTGGAATACACAGACACATGCACATATACAGATGAGTAAATATAAAATAAATAAAATAAGCCTCCCTAGAAACTGTCCTTTCTCGGTGCCCACTGCTGCTGCTGCTTACTTGCATCAGCTGTCACAGTGACAGGCTGTCCAGCACTGTGGCAAGTGTCTAAGCAGTCCTCTGCTTCCTGTCTATTTGCAGCACTTAGGTGCTTCCCAGTCAGAGAAGCTCTTCCGTGTCAACAACTATTTGGGAGGAACTTCAAGTGGACAAAACCAAGTCCCCACTATGGTGCTACCTGCCCAGCAGGGGGCAGACGCATAATCAAACGCTTACAGGACAGTTATAAATTCCTGTCTCCACTACCCATCCAGACTCTAATAAACTGTGTCATTTCATGGAATGAAAACTGCCCCAACTCACATATCTACAGACTGGGGACTTGTGCGCAGCAGTGTCTACCCCCCTCTTTCCGTTGACCCCCACAAGCATCCGCCCCACCATGGAGTCCACACGATGCTGTTACACAGAAACCCTAGGCTCTGAAACCTAGGGTTATGTGCCCCAGAGCTTCTGAGTAATTGACCCTGAACCCATACACACAAACTCCAAGGCTGATAACCTGCTAGACCAGGCTATCTCATTCTATTCTATTCTATTGCTATATTTTCAAAATGCAGCTAGACCCCCTAACGCCTCACGAGCAGAGTCTAGGTGCGAGATGCTCTGGCATTCTTTGTAAAATCCTTCTAACCTTGCTGCATCTTGCAAGAATTTTCTCTCTATGGAGCACTAAGAAAGCAATTAGACTCCTCCATCTAGGGTCCCAGTGACCAGCCAAAGTTCTGCCTGGGAATTGATAAACTAATGAGATTATTAGGCTTACATACAGAACATGGGTGAAGTGTCACAGACAGGAGTGTGGGTGACCCTCCCTCAAGCAGTCACACACTGGAAGGTCTGCATCCAGCATGGATGATGGCTCCCACACAGCTGTGTAGATGGAGCCTCCTTTCCCTAGTCCTTCCAGACTAAAGTCCCTTCCCAAGACCCCAGGGCTACATTCAATTAGAGCAGAATAGAAAACTACAGACAAGTGATTGGGAGGAGGGGCTAGATACTCAGGTGAGTGTCCCGTGGCCCTCAGATCCCTCTCCTGGGAGGGAACGCCCATACTCAACAAGGCCGGCTGTGATGATCTTTTGCAAGCAGGCAGTCACAGCTGAACCCACGAAAACAGCAGCTGCTTGGCTCTGAGGATGGTGCTATGCAGATTTGAAATTTTGAATAAAGTATTTAAAAAGCAAAGAACGTACAGCTGATTTCAGGTGGTTATTTGCTAGAGCAGACCCAAGAACCTTGCCGAGACTTGGGAAGGCAGGCTCTCCATCTTTGGTTCCGTTGGATGAGTGGTGATGGGGGACGGGCTCTGCTGCCCTTTCCTGGTTCCCAACAATTTATCAACACTGATTTCTCAAGGATACAGGCTGGCCTGAGCATCTCTGAGCTTCAAGCCATAGAACTCCTGAATACAGTTGTGTAGGTTCCCTCCTGTTGGGGTGGGTGTACGAAATGTTTCTCGAAGCTCCCATGTTGAAGGCTTGGTCCCCAGTGCTGCAATGTTCAGTGGTTGGTGAGCCACTGGGAGATGACTGGATCCTGGAGATTGTGGATTTGTCAAAGGATTCATCCATTGAAGTGTTCGTAAGTTATTAGTGTTTAGGAAAGTGGTGGGAACTTCAGGAGTGGGGTCTAGTTGGAGGAAGTAGGGCAGGGGGACATGTTTTTGAGGGGGAATATCTTGTTCCTGGCCCCTCCCATCTTCCTTTATTTACTTCCTGGTTCCCAGCTCTACCTTGCTACAGACCTAGAAGCAATGGTGTCGATAGGCTATAGATTGAAACTTCTGTGTGAGTTGAGATAAATCTTCCAACTGATTTCCTCACATGCTTTATAACAGCAGCTAAGTCAGCTTCCTTCAAAGCCGATAGCTTTCTGTTACAACAGGGCAATATGACACACCTTTCCGGAACCTTCTATGAGAAGCTCATTCTGTGAGATCAGCAAGTGACTGGCATCTCTGTGCATTTCCTTTATAAAATGAGTTCTGTTTTGGGAAGCCCTTCAAGTATTTATGGAGGTGATTAAGAAGGGTGCACCATTGTTGGGGGCTCTGATAATTTCTTTGTAAGAATAATGGGTACTCAGGGGACCACTATAAGCTCCACACAGGGTGTGATATGAAATGCACATAGTTGGGGCTGAGTGCAATTGACAAGCCTGTCTATCTTGATGGGTGATTAAGAAACGGAGACCAGGGTTGCAAAATCTCCTGGGGTTCATTTGTGGGGCTCCTTGGCCCGTGTGGGGCTCCACTGTTCCTTTGTTTGCATCTTTACATCAGGAGGTCAAGGAAACTAACGAATGCACACACACACAGCACTTCATAGCTTGCAAAGGCTTCTTGTGTAGACCTCTGGTACTCCTCACTGCCATTTTGGGATTAACCTCTCCACTTTGACATGGAGAAACAGGCTAGGAAGATGGCAGTGACACCTACCAGCCCCGACACAGCCCAATTTGGTTGTCTCTGAGTTGAGGAGGTCAGCACTCTGTTCTCTCTTCTGTCAGCCCTCAGGCCTCCTTTGACTGTTCTGCCCCAGGGGCACTAAGGACCAGCAGCTCCCTAAGGAAGGGCCCTGAGTAACATCTTGGGTCACATGCTTATCTGCAAGCTAACCAACATCAGGCTTAGCTCTGTCCAACATTAGCACTCGGAATGGCTATGATTGGGTCAAAATGGGGCTGGGGAGATAGCTAGGGCGAAGAGCTCCAACCATGAAAGAGGAAGGACTGAGTTCAGTCCCCAGAGTCTGTGTAAACATGCTGGGGGGTGCCTGTAATCCCAATATAGGAGGGCACAGACAGATCCCCTAGGCTTGCTAGCCATCCAGTCTAGCCTACGTGGTGAGTCCCAGACAGATGAGAGCTCTTGTCTCAAAAACAAGGTGAACAGTGCCTGGGGAATGATACTCAGGTGTGTCCCTTGGCCTCGTGTACACAACGAGCATTCGTGCACAGACACACATATGAACACACACACACACACACACACACACACACACACACATACTGGGTGTGTATGTGTGGAAGAAACAGTCTTCTCAGCCCAGGATCCAGCCATTGGAGAGGAACAAGAGGGCTCCCAGGAATCCCCTTTGCTGGAGGGGTCCTCAGCCTGTAGGACCCCTCAGCCTGGTCCTCAGGCCACAGATGACCTGAAAGGAGTCACATACCACCCATAGACTACCTCATTGAGATTCCATTTTTGTTTTTAAAAAATTATTATTTAATCTATGTGTGTGCGCATGTGTGTGTATGCATACAAGTACCCAGAGAAGCCAGAAGAGAGCATCAGATCCCCTGAAGATGGAGTTACAGGCAATTGTGAACCACCTGATGTGGGTGCTGGGAACGGAACTCAGTCCTCACCAAGGGCCAATCTCCCTTCCCCACCAAGACTCTTCAGCACGAAGACCTGCTCAAATGTCCTCTGTGCATCCTGTCCCCGATGCTCCCTGGGTTGTCTAGCCCCACCAGGGACATCTCCTAACCATCAGCTCAGATTGCCAAGATGTAATAAGCCCTGGTGCCAATGTCTCAGTGAGGGTCAGGGCCCAGGATAAGCACTGAATGTGAGTCCTTCCACGCCTGTCACAAGATCAGAGAGCTATAAAGGAGGAGCCTGATCTGAGAGCCTGCCCAGCCCATCACTGATGCTGAGTGATGTTTGTTCACCGATATATTCAGCTGAACTGGATCTGGTCTTACACGGGCTATCAAGAGTTCAGGGCCAAACAACCAGGATTTGAACCCATCTATGTTTCTAAAATGCTGTGTGAGCTCGGGCGATAGTTTCCCTGTGAGCCCTATGTGGATGTCTTGAGATTGGGCCTCACCATCAGTAAAAAAAGTACCATGTATCAAGCGAATGACCCAGTCATAGCATCTTTTGGAGATACCATGAGCAGCAGCTTCGTTCCTTTGTGCAGTTAGCTTTGACTCGTTACCCTCTACCACCCTCTACCCCAGGACGTTTGTTGTTGTTGTTGGTTTTTTTTTTTTTTTTGATACTTTATTTACATTTCAAATGTTTTCCCCTTTCCAGATCTCCCCATTGGAACCTCCCTATTCCCTCCTCCCTCCCCCTGCCTCTATGGGGGTATTCCCCCACCCACCCACTCACCCACTCTCGTCTTCCCTCCTTGGCATTCTCCTATATTGGAGCATCTAAAACCCTCAGGCCCAAGGGCTCTCCTTCCCCTGATGGCTAACAAGGCCCTCCTTAGCCACATATGTGGCCAGCACCATGGGTCCCTCCATGTATATTATTTGATTGGTGATTCAGTCTCTGGGAGCATCAGGAGGTCAGGCCAGTGGACACTGTTGCTCCCTTCATGGGACTGCCAACTCCCTCAGCTCTTTCAGTCCCTTCTCCAACTCCTCCATCTGGGACCTCACGCTCAGCCCAATGGTTGCTGTGAAGTGACTCTTCACTCCAGGACATTTTAGTGAGGCCCCAGATGACCGTGAGGGAGAAGACTTGGAGCAAGTCAGAAATCCCAGAGCTTGGAGAGGTGCCAGACAGGGATATGGAGATATATATCTATATCTATATAGATATAGATATAGATATAGATATATCTATATATATATGATTATATATAATCATATTTTATGTATGTATATATATATATCTATATCTATATATATATGCCAAATAAACATTTATTCTTTGTAAATTACCCAGCTTTGAGTATTTTGTTATAGCAACAGACTAAGACACTGTGACAACAATGATTCCAGAGTGGGAAGCTTTTGCAATCCGTAAGCTAGAGCTCGGAGGCAGGAGAGACTTTGAAATGGCTTTAGGGGAGATTTGCAGTCCTCCAGCTCTTGGAAGACCTCTGAGCTAGCAGAAGCTCCATCTGGAGAGTGTGTAGTAGGCTGTCAGGAAGCTCACAAAAGCTTGTTTACCCTTGTGAGAAAAGGCAGCTTCAGGGTACAAAGAAAGCCAGCCACCCCCATGTACACACTGGGCCATACCAGCCACCCCAATGGACCCACTGGACCAGCACCCCCATGTACACACTAGGATACACCAGTCACCCCTATGGACACACTGGAACACACCAGCCACATCTTTGGACATGAAGCTATAATAGCCACCCCCATGGACACACAAGGTCATACCAGCCACCTCCATAGACATACTGGGACATACCAGCCAACCTTATAAACAGACAGGGATGCACCGACACCCCTTTGGAAACACTTGGACATACCAGCCACTCAACGGACACTTAGGGACATACCAGCCACCTCACAGACACACTTAGACACACCAGCTACTCCCACAGACACACAGGGACACACCAGCTACCCCCACAGACACACAGGGACACACCAGCTACCCCCACAGACACACAGGAACACACCAGCTACCCCCACAGACACACAGGGACACACCAGCTTCCCACCACAGCCATACCGGGCCACACACAAACTTTGCAGCTCACATCTTTACCAAGGGCTCTCCTTTGAACAAAATTGCAATCCACTTTCTAAGGGCCCCTGAGGCATGCTTGTCAGCTGCTTCTGGGGAGAATTTATTATACATTTATTTACGCGCCGATCTACAGCAACCATCAACTTGAAACACACAAAGCCGAGTTGGTTTAAAAAAAAAAAGTCAACCCTCGTGCAGACTCAATGAGAACTAGCTACCTCTTGGCTTTCCAGTGGCTCACTGCTTTGAAAACTCCTTCAATTGTTCCTTAGCAAGGCCTAGCCCACGGGCAGGGAAAGGATTCAGCCTTTGCATTTAAAAAGCAAGGATTTAACCACGTGGCTGGGCAAAGTTTAAACACCACGGCACATCTGCTGGACTTAAGTGATGTGGCTCAGCTTAATGCACGTGGCCTTACAAACCAACATGAAACATCAAGGGAGGCCCGAGGGGTACAGACAGGCACCTGGCAGTCACTGGCAGCAAGGGCGTGGCCAGGGGGAGGGCTGTGCTGTAAACAGGCCCTCAGAACCAGTACTCAGAAACGAAGATATGCACGTTGACGACGTTCCGGTGGGAAACCACGCCCCCCAACACGTAGTTCATCTCCAGCTTCAGGACGGCATAAAATGGGCCCACGATGGGCCGCACTTGGCGCACGACACCTGTGGAGAGAGCAGAAGGTTGGATGTTAGCAGGCAACATGGGTATTTGGGAAAGGGGTTCCCTCCGGAATTTCGAGGCTACAGTAGTAAGTGAGGAAGATTCTTGAATCACCAGGATAACCATCTCCTGACACCCTGTCATTCTGGGTTGTTTCCAGTCACTCAGGATAGGTGACAGTGAGCTCACTACCTCCCTTCTGTCACAAGCAGCTTGGAATGGGGATGTGGCTTTGGGGATCAGCAGGTCTGGGGCAGGTCAGCTCCTGCCCTTGTGGGGAGCTTGGGCTTCCTGTTTTACCACCATTTGTCTAACGGGCTCAAAGGCCCTAGAAAAGGCCTGAACAGAGTTGAGCCTTCTCTCCTTCCATCCTTCCTTCTTAGAGCCCAGATGGGAACCCTAGGGAGAAAAAAAGCAATAGTTTATTCCTGGGGCATTTGAAGATTACAAGGGTGAGTTCTCAACCCACCTTCCAGAAGAAGCAGTCCCAAGTCCCTAAAAGACGGGTCCTTCTGCAATATATAATCCAGATGTCTGCCAACACATCAGCCATAGTCTTCTCCCTAAGCAAACCTGTTTTTAGCTTGGGGAGAGGGCATTATAGACCTCCACAGGCAGTCAGCACCCCATTCTCATCCCCATGAGATGAGAATGACCATAGCTTTGCCACCGTGTCCCTCCAAAGGCCTATAAGCAAATATGGCTTCAATCAAAGGCTTGTCACCCTTTGCCTGCCACTGAGCCCCTTCCTCAGCTGGGTCTGCCTGCCAGGCTGGATGGGGTCACAATGCTGGCTGGGCCAGTGATATTCTCAAAGTTCCTTTGCGTCCATATGTACTGGCTGGTTTTGTGTGTCAACTTGACACAAGCTGGAGTTATCACTGAGAAAGGAGCCTCCCTTGAGGAAATGCCTCCATGAGATCCAGCTGTAAAGCATTTTCTCAATTAGTGATCAAGGAGGGAGGGGCCCATTGTGGGTGGGGCTATCCCTGGGCTGGCAGTCCTGGGTTCTATAAGAAGGCAAGCTGAGCAAGCTAGGGGAAGCAAGCCAGTAAGGAACATCCCTCCATGGCCTCTGCATCAGCTCCTGCTTCCTGACCTGCTTGAGTTCCAGTCCTGACTTCATTAGGTGATGAACAGCAACGTGGAAGTGTAAGCTGAATAAACCCTTTCCTTCCCAACTTGCTTCTTGATCGTGATGTTTGTGCACGAATACAAAGCCCGACTAAGACACCAAACATGACACTTTTCCTTTCTGTAGACCCTACGCACACAGGGTGTCTGCCAGCCACTGTGATGTTAGCCACTGGAGAGCAAGGGTGTTCTTACCACTCTGCCTGTGGCTAAAAGCTGTTGCTCAGAGGGACCATGAGAGGCCAATGAGCCGATGATCTGCTACAGGACAGTATTATGATAAATGTCTTCAAGCTCTGATCAGATCCTGCTTCGTCGATATTAAGCAGTACTTCAATATAATTTTATGGAGAGTGGAGAGACAGCTCAATGGTTAAGAGGGATACTGCTCTTGCAGAGGGCCCAAATTCAATTCCTAGTACCCACGCTGAGTGGCTCACAACACTATATAACTCTAGCTCCAGGGGATACAAAGCCTCTGCTGAACTCTCATGCATATATACAAACAGAGACTTGATTTCATATATATATACACACACACATATACTGATACTTTATGTAACATATTTCATTCAAACACACACACATACTGTTGATTGTATATAATGGCATATAAGATTCAACATATAATATAAACATCACAAAATCTTATCTCTTTGTGGGAGTGGGTTTCAAACAGAATCTCATGTAACCCAGGCTGGCTTCAAACAAATTATGAAGTAGATCATGACCTTAAACTCTTGATCCTCTGGACCCCATTTTTGGGGATTAGAGGCATGTATTACCATGCCCAACTTGAATAAAATCTTAAATGATAAGGGTCATGTTATAGCTACAAGTTGATATAATATTTACATGTTGATCATACTGTCACACCTACAGGTTGACATGCATGTCAATATATCTTATTTGAGTGAACATTCCTAGATATTCATGGGACTCCTCACAGAGTCCACAGTTCGGACACAGTCACGACTGGGCATGTGGTAGATGCCTGACATATGAAAGAATGGAGAGGGGCTCGGTGAGATGGCTCAGTGGGTAAGGCAACTGGCATACTAACCTGATAACCTGAGTGTAGTACCTGGTACCCAAGGTAGAAGGGTTGAACAGACTCCTGAAAGAAGCTGTCTAATGTGCATGCATGTCTGTGTGTGTGTGTGTGTGTGTGTGTGTGTGTACACTAAATAAAATAAGGCTTAAAAAAAGAATGTCGAGAATGCAGTGATAGTTGTAGAGGGTAGATCTGGGTCAGGTAAGAGAGAACTCTTGTGTGGGGCACAGGGATTGAGCGTGGCCAACCGGAGTTAGAGGAATTCCTTAACTTCTCTGAGTCTCAATTTCCTTTTCTGTGGACAGACATAAAACCCAGCAATCTTCAAAATCAGAAACCAAAGTGGCAGCCCAGGCCTGCAGTCTCAGCTACTTGGGATGTAAGAGCAGAAGGATCGAGTGTTCAAGGCCTCACTGGGCCACAGTGTGAGTTCAAGGCCAACTTGGGAGCTTAGTGAGATCCTGTTCAAAGTTTCCAGAAAATGTAGCTCAGTGGCAGAGCACTTCCCAGCAAGTGTGAAGGCCCTGGATTTAGTCCCCAGAAACACACACACTCAGAAATGACTATTGGCTATAAAACAAATTTCAATGTAATCTCTGTGCTCTAATGGGTAGGAAATGTTCGCATCTAAATTCATCATATCAGGGATTCTATTAAGGCTCATTTCTGTCACATCTGAAGATTACAACTCCATGGCTTGTTGACTGGTTTGCTTTGGGACAAAGCACCAAAGCAAACTCTGCCTTAGTCAAGGGGGGACTACAGGGCCTCCGGGTGCCAGGCCTCATCACAGACATGAGTCACTTTCAGAGCCTACAGTGGCTCAGGATCTTTGCACATAGAAAGAAAGATGACTAAGGAGAGCTCCAGATGCTGCCTGGGTGAAGTAAGAGCTTGTATGGGTGCAGGCTCAAGGAATGTGTCCCTTCCAGCTCATCCAGAATCTTCTGTTTTCTGCCCCTTTGACCTGAAGTCTGTGTGGTACTTGCAGCTAACCACAGCTTCACTCAGCCC
This sequence comes from Rhynchomys soricoides, assembly GCA_019843965.1. Taxonomy (NCBI): domain Eukaryota; kingdom Metazoa; phylum Chordata; class Mammalia; order Rodentia; family Muridae; genus Rhynchomys; species Rhynchomys soricoides. Next base: position 2,269,913 of record JADRCH010000028.1, on the reverse strand, counting down.
AGAGCTATCTGTCCCACAGAAGACCTCTGAGAGGATCTGGCTCCCACCATTCCCAGCCAGACATACTTTCCTGTACCTCTGTTTTCAGAGAATAGGTTTACTCTGTCTAACTAGTTCAAGCCTGACTTTCACACTCTTGCCCTCACTTTGACGGAAACCAGGCCACAGTGTTTCATGAATGATGACACAAACAACCCAGCTGGTCCTCAGTATCTGGCACTCAACAGATGCCAAATGAAGGGCTGGTTCTGGTGCTAACTTTTTATTCATAACTTCCTATCACCTGTCATTTTCTCACCCACCTATCATCCATCTATACACCTACTTATCCACCAATCAATGGATCCATCCATTGCTCCATCCATCTATCTATCATCTATCCATTGACCCATCCATCTATCCATAGACCCATCTGTCTATCATCCATCCATTGACCCATCTATCCATCCATCCATCCATCCATCCCACTGACCCACTCATCCATTTATCTAACCCATCTATCTCATCCATTCTTCCAGACATCCTTCCATCTACCTATCTGTCTCTCTATCCAAGAGAGTTCAATTTACACAGGGAGATTTGAAGAAGTTTCTACAGAGAGCAGAAAGGACATGTGTTCTCAACTGTAATGCTCCACCTGCCCAGTTCAGGGGATGTTCCAGCTTGCCTCCCATTCAGGGCAGACTGCATTGTGCTCATGCCTGCTCCACCATCCCCAGGGCTTGGGCAGGCCCCTGCCATGAGTTCAGCCATGATTACTGAAGGAGATAGAGATTCGGAGGAAAGGAAAGGAAGTCAGTTCTTGAGGCCACACTAAGAATGCATCATCGTCTGGCCTCACAGGTGGCATTTCATTCTGTATGATCTGTCTAAAACTCCTGTAAATACTCTTCGAGAGCAAAGAACCCCTTCCTCCATGGGGCCCACAGGCTAGTGTGTGCTATGGAATAAACTGGGAGTTGAAAGGATCATCTGGGAGTCAGAAATGGGCTGGAGGCACTCCACGGTTTCTCCCTCCTGTTCTCCTGAACTCAGGACCTCCTGTCCCATGTACCTGTCACCTTCCCGTGAAGAGCACCATGACCACCTTCTTCAACACTGGACTTCTCATTCCATACAATTCTATTCTGTGTTTGCCAATAGCATTTGCCTTCTTAGAGCACCCCAGGAAGAACGGTAGGCCCTCCCATGGAAGCACTGTCCTGTGATGCAGTGAGAGAGCTTGGAGCAGCTAGCCCTAAATGGGATGTCTTTATCAAACCCCGCCCCTTCAAGGCTCAGGGACCTATGCAGAGGAGTAGGCAGAGAGACTGTAAAAGCCAGAGGTCATGTATGACTCCAGGGAGACAGAGCCTTCCAGACAGAACGGGATTGATGCACATACATATGAACTCACAGAGACTGATAGCACAGATGTATAGACCTATACAGATGCAAACCAGACAAACCCAAGTACTGAGACCAGGAGTGGACACAAAGTTCCATCTCCAATCAAGAACCTATTTACAACTGATATCTGCTGGGAGGGAAAGTCAGTTTTCTCCAATAGAAGGTCACTGGGTATATCAACCCCATTCCAGGGAAAGCCTCATGCTTAGGAGTAGTTGACAAACACAAAACAGACTCCATGGTTTTTCTGTGTATGCCCTTTTTGTTGTTGTTGTTATTGATGTTGTTGTTGTTGCAATGGTTTGATTTTTTGGGGGGGAGAGAGAGAGAAACCATGAAGTTGGGCGGGTAGGGAGGTAGGGAGAATCTGGAAAGAATGGGGAACAGAAAATCATATGATCAAAATATATTGTACAAAATTTAATAAAATTCAAAATGTAAAAACAAACAAACAAATAAACGTTTGTCCTGCAAGCACTGGGAGCTATGGAAGGCTTTGGCTAAGGGCATATGTATTTGACTGAGCCATGTAGCAGCAAGCAGCCCATGTCCATACAGCCTGACATGGCCATCCCATCTGGAGGGGTGTTTCACCTTTTCAAAGGCTCTGGAAAAAGGGAAAGAGGGCCTGAGCAGATGGCCTGTTGAGTAAAGAGTTAGCCTTGCAATCAGGAGGACCTAAGTTAGGACACTCACCATCCATGCAAAGCTCCACGTGTGGTGACATGGACTGTGATCCTAGTGAAGGCCAGATGCAGGGCAGACAGGGGACCCCTGGAGCGCAATGCCGGGCTAGCCTAACCTACTCGGCAAAATTCCAGGCCAATGAGAGACCCTGTGTTGAACAATAGGTAGACAGTGCCTAAGGACCAAATAAAGATTGTTCTCTGACATCCACTTATACACCACGCATGCATACACCTGTATTCACATGTGTAACCCCACACACATGACCACACACACACACACACACACACACACACACACACAGGCATGGTGCTGCCAAATTCAACAGCTTTAACCTTCTAAATCCTCATCTTAGGCATTTCTGCTCCAGGTCCCAGGCGCTTCTGGTATTCCTCCTCAGCGTGTCTGTACCTCTTAGAGATATAATTAAGCCTGTTTTTTTCCCCATTGAAAAATGTAGCCCCCTGGGGTAGCTCACCTTCATGTCTCAGCTCTGCTGTGTAACCTGACGCTGATGTTCTGGGATTCTTGATCCTGAACACAAAGTCCACAGGTCCAGAAGGGGACGTCTGTCTCCTGGGGTTGGTGCTCCTCACACTCACCCCCGAGCCCATCCAAGCTCCTTCCATGTAATGTATCCAGGTGTCTATCAACCACTTGAAATAACATAAACTCATCTAGGCTCTCCTCACACTTGACTGGCTTTCAGACATTTTATCCAGATAGCTAGAGTCATACCCTCTGGTTCTTGGGCTGTCTCTGTGCTGGCCAGTTATGTGACCTTATGCAAGGCCTCATGTGGTCTTTAGTTCAGCTTCTGACACGAAAGGGCCGTGATTCGAACTGACAGAGTTTAATGGAGTGGACCGGGATGTCAGAGTATTTCAACTAACAAGATGATGAATCAAGACACTGTGTGTGATGCCAAGGGAACAGATAGCAGCTTGAGTGGGGAAAGGCACACGTGACAGTCTGAAAGCTACGTGTCATCACCAAGAAGAGAATAAGAAGCTATCCCTCCCTGCAGCCAGACTAGGGGTGGTGTGCATTTAGTGTAAAGCCAAGGCATGGTTAGTCCTGCATGCCTGGTTCCTGGGGCTTCTCAGTGCCTGATTTACTCAACAAACGGCTTCTGAATGCATGAACCACGGGGTCGAACACTGAATGTAACTTATAAAGTGGGAAATTATTGGGAACTAGTGACCAACGGCCCAAAGCGTTGACATTTCAGATGGTGACCACCTGGGACGAGAATGGGCAGTAAGAAAGTGTTGGGTTCACTGTCTGGCCTCAGTGGCTACCTTCCCCCATGCCAGACACTGGAAAGAAGACATCACCAGATCCAGCAAACCTCCCAGGATCAGAACCACAGGCTGACAGGTAGCATGAGCCAGAGCAAGGAGCTAAAGTCAAGGAGGGGATACTGTTGGCTCAGTGAGCTCTCCCATCCTGAACACGCAGGGCCCGCATGGTGAGGACTTTGGGATGTCTGCACACACATGTCCTAATGTATAGCAGAATGTTGCAGGTGAAGCCGGGAGGGGGTGACCCCACATCTGAACATGAAGTTCATCTGTTTCATAACTGCCTTCTACATGCAGCTATGTATGTAGCATCCTTCAGAATGTTGAGGATGAAGGCGAGTTTTACCACGTGGGATATTCTTCTTGTGGTCTCAGACACCCATCAAGTTTCAACTTTTGGGGCATTTTGTATTGGGGTGGGGGTAAGGAATGCTTGACTTGAATCGATATATAGGGTGCAGCTGGGTGGGGAAAGAGTCTGCAGAGCAGGAGTGGGGATGACCCCCTGTGCCTAGGCTGAATCTGGTCCCCACCACTGATCTGTGAAAATGACCAGCTTCATCCAATAGGAGGAAGGAGCCAAAGGTGAAACTCTGGAAGTAAGATGTCCCAAATTCTAGCCACCTGGGCCATGAGTCCCAGTCCAGGTAGGACTGATCCCAAAGCTCAGCTCACTATGTGACACAATCCATGGATGCTTCCAGTGTATCCTGAACTGGCCTGACTCAAAAATATTCCAGCAAGGGGTTAGAGAAATGGCTCAGTGGTTAAGGCCACTTGCTGCTCTTTCAGAGAACTGGGATTTGGTTCCCAGAACCCACATGGTGGCTCACTACCATCTATACTTCTAATGCCAGGGCATCTAACACCCTCTTCTGACCTCTGTGGACACCAGGCATGCACACGGTTCACATATATATGCGTAAGCAAAACACTCAAACACAGAAAACAAAATAAATAGTTCTTTTAAAAAAATCATTCAGCGAACTCGGCAGAAGAATCTGGAATTTTAGAGCCCTCACAGCAGGAATTAGGGCTGTGCCTGGACTCCCCACACCCTACCTTTCCTGCTTGCTCAAGAAACCCCATAATGGCCGGAAAGGAAGGAGTACAGGTGTCTAGGCTGCATATTTAAAATACCAAATGTCACTCAACATGTTTCAGCCAAACTCATCAGCCATATTTTGGGATTATTATAAATGGACCCCTCCCCAACTCTCCAGTGAGCAAAAGCAGATATGTCAAGCAGACACCTGCAGGCAGCCAAGTGGAGGAGGTTAAAGCCCAGGGTGCAGCTGCCCTCGTGAGAAACGAATAGAAATGTGATGAGAATCCGGCTTGGCTCTACACCTCCCCGACCCACGTCTGGGACAGGGAACCGCCATTTCTGTAGCACTGGGCTCACACATGCTAAGGATTGCTGGTTGTGACTAGGCCAGTGCTACTGTTTTCTATTTGGTTTGTTGGGAGAGAAAATAAAACTCAGGGTGGCCAAGTGACTTGCTGAAGATCACACAGCCAGGAAGACACAAACCAGGATTCTGATAGGATCCTGGGTCACACTGTGCCTTCCCCTGAGCCGTGTGGCTTTAACAAAAGAAAGGCCAGGAAGGTTTGGGAAATACTCTGGAAGGATGTGCTTCTACTCGTCCTGAATTGGTCAAAGGTGTGTCCTTTTCCTATGTCCCTGCCTTGACCCTAGTCCTCCTCACCTACCCGCAGCCCAACCTCTACCTCAACTATGTACATGTGGCCCCAAACATACTGAACCCTAACCCACCCTCTCCTTCCTTCCTGTGGGTGTCAGCCTCCACACATACCATGACTGATGTACAATCACCCAGGAGACTGAGAAGCACACTTCTAGGTTTCTCTGAGGATTAACTGGGGTGGGTGGGGCCACCCATAGGATGGGGACCCAGACAGTATAAAGGGGGTAAAGGCAGAAAGGCAGCACTGGTGTTCCCTGCCTGTCCCCTGCTTCCTAGATGCCAGGAGGTGAGCTAATTCACCGTGCCCTCTCTGTCACGATGATGACCTGTGCCCTTGGGAACTGAAGGCTGAAAGGAAATCTCTTCTGTTTCTCTCAAGGATTTTTGTCACTGAATGAACAAAAGAAATCGAAAAAGGAAGCACATGGCTGCTCCTGGATATGGTAGAAGGGAAGGTTTACTGTAGACACCAGGGTGAGCATAGCTGGAGCCAGGGACATCTGGGAGAGTCCAGAGTGGACATGACCCTGACCTTCGAGAAGAGAGGGGAGAGGAAAGAGGAGCTAGACCAAGAGACCAGGAGGGTAAGGGTAGATGAAAAGGCCAGGTAACCAAACTAGTGGGATTCTATAGAGAAGGGCAGCCTGGGCTGGAGACGGTTAGGGTAGGGGCGGGGTGTGCCAGCAAGGAGGACCTTGTGCTGGGAGAACCTGACTGTCAAGTCCAGTTTGATCTGTCAATGAGTACTTCAGCCATTTGTCCTGAGTTTGAGACCTAACAGTCATATGACAAGAAAGCCCTATTCCCAAACCCTACCCAGCTCCCCAGAGCCAGGAACTTGGAGCAGTTCTGCTTCTCAGCTGACACTTTCTTCCAGCCCCAGGCTCACTTATCACCAAAATTCTTATTATCAGAGTTCTTTCCTTCACACAGGCCCTTAGGCCATGGTTCATTGTTTCCACTGGAGCTCACAGCTCCTTCATCCCCACCTTCTAGAAGGTAAGTTTGGTAGCAGGGTCCTCCAGTGGTTCTGGACACCCGATGGGTACGAGGGCCTGGTACCTCCTAGTAGATGTTTTTGTGCATATGTGTACCCATGTACATATGTGTGTGTGCTCAAGAAACAAAGGGGGGGCAACCCAATGATGAATCCTTGGTCCTCAACTATCCTGATTCTCAGCAGTGCAGCTTAGCAGCCCTTCCTGGGTTCCAGGCCCTTATCCTGACCCTGCTGCTGGCTATTTCTTGTCTCTGTAACCTCTTGTATTCAGTCTGGTCCCTTTGTCTTTCTTCTCACCATGCTAATGAGCTCATCAGCTCTTGAGGACGTAACTACCTTCCCTTCTGGAGGGCTGCAGTCCATGATTCCAGTCACATCTCTGAGGGTATTTGACAAGCGTTTTAGACCCAGTGTCACCACATCACTGCTTTGGCCACTTACAGCTGTTAGAACAGATACCAGCCACCAAACCCGAGTCCCCAATGGCCCATCAGCAGATACAACCTGCCAGCCCGACCATAACCCTATCTGCCTACACCCCTACCCTCCCTACCAGACCCCAATGGTTAGAGCCACTATCATCTTGGCCTCCTGGAGGATGGAGGTAGCCATCCCAGGAGGCACCTAGAGGAGCCTCCCTCTGTGTGAGCTTCCTGCATTGCTCAGTGGAAACCCACAGCAAAGGCTTTCCTGTGGCTTCAAGGTCCCAAGGTCCCATCTCAGTCTTCCTCTGCGTGAGCTGCAGCTCCACACAGCGAGCACATGTGCCTTAGGGCTTTGTGCAGGGTGTTCTCTCAGCCTCTAGCTCTTCTTCCTGCTTGCCTGAGGCTCATTCCTAGGCTTCTCTGGCTTTGCCAAGTGCCCCCAGTATTCATATTTGAAGTGGTGTATCCTTCAAGTTCTGAAGTTCTGGTTACCACCAGACCGTATCACACGCTTTGCTACCTGGCGGTGGGATAAGAAGTGTACAGTGCAGGAGGAATATCTGTCCCTCCCTCGGACCGCCTTGTTCCCAGCTGTGTCCCAGAGAACAGCCTGGGGTGGACTGTAAAAGATGAACAGTTTACTAAGAGGAAAAAGAGGTGGGGAGAGAACGGTGTGTGTTTGGGGCGTGGGTAAGCTGGCAGGGGTGGGCACAGCAGTAAAAGTTAACATTTGTGAGAGGCAGGGCTAAAGGGGCCAGTGGGCAGGCCTGGGAGCATCACCCTGGGTTTCCAGCCAGGTGCTATTTAACTTTACAGTGATCAAGGCAGAAAGACTGTCCCTTATGATCTCTGTTCTGAGGAGAGGAGGGAACAGCAGATCTAGGCTGCAGATATCCCTCCAGCCAGGCAGCAGGGAGAGACAAAGTTAACACTGGCTGTGGGCAGGGAGGGAGCCACCCAGTGGGTCTCAGGTTCTACCATGAAGAGTAGAGACTGAGTTCTTTCAACCACAGCAGGCAAGTACTCTTCTTAAAAGGATGCGTCCTGGGCTCTGCAGTACTGCTGGGCCATGGTATGACAAGGTGATGGAGACTTGCTGTCTGGGAAGCAGCTCCAGGGCAGGAGCCATGTACCAGCAGCCATGAGCACAGGAGGGGTCTGGTGGGCAGAGCAGTATCCCAACGCTCCCAGGGTTCACATCTGCCTTGTTCAGAGGCTTGTCCTGGCACTGTGCACACATGGCCCACCTGCAGCCCTACCTGCTGGCCATGTTGTCATTCATCCACAGGCATCATTGGGTGTCACTCTGGGATGGATCAGGGGAACATATAGATGCTCCTTTGCTACATCTGGTTCTTTATAAGTCCTCACTGACTCTGCGAGAGACACCTTCTCAAGACCCATGCCTGTCATCTGTTCAGATGGACATCCTACCTTCATGTACCTGCAGTTTACAGTCCCCAGGTACTTAGATACATCTCTTCAAGGACCAAGTGAGCTCAGAGGACAAACTTTCCAGACACTTGCCAGGCCAGCCTTCCAGTCTAACCTTAATGATCACCATTGCCCAGGAGTGAGGCAGGCATCAACCTGGTCCACCTTTCTTAGGAACCAGGACGGTTCCACCCACACAGTTTCAACTGCCTGGCTCTTGTAACTGGGTGATGGCATAGTTAGTGTTTAGCTTAGGTGGGGCACCCCATCATCATCTGCTCCTCCTTTGGAGTGGTAGATACAGAGAGCTGCTGGTCATCAGCTAGGATAGACTATGGGCCTATGAGGTCCCAGAGCTGTCCCAGCAGGGAAGGTAACACTGTCACCATTGAGCAACTGCTCAGGTCACACACAGCAGGATCCCAGGGGGCATTTGGAGCCACCTGGGCAAGGGCCAGGACTCTTGGCTGTTCTTTATGGCCCTTTAGCATCACTTTAGTAGGCCCCTGGCAGAGATCACTCCCATACCCATGCCTGTGGGTTAGGGGCATATGTCTTATGTTTAAGAGACCTTTGAGCATCTGCATGTGTGAGCTTGGGGGTGGGCCATCTCCTATGGTGCTGAGAAGCCTTAGGCAATGAGTAGATCCTACCTTTGCTCCACAGGGCCCCCACACAGGGAGCACAAAAGATGTCTGTTCTCTTCTTACCCTTCTGTCTGGCCCCCTTTGAGAAATACACCTCCCCACCTCCTGCCCTGCCTGCACCTCCTGCCAGCCTCGTGGCAGAGTCAAGCCCTGGCCCATCCCAGACTGAGGAGGAGGAGGCTGGGCCCCTCACCCGGGAATCAAGTTGGCTGCTGGCCAGGGTGTGGCCCCGGGTGACAGGGCTGTGCCTCCCGGAGAAGAGAAGGCTCCTAATCCCTGGGATTTGCCTGAAAGCCAGGACAGGGCCAATCACTCCTCACTGGGCAGGGATGGCTGCACTGTTGTTTTAGGTGGAGTTTCTGAATGTCGTTTGCAGTGCCCACTGATCCCAAGCCAAACCTGCCAAATTGGATTTCAGGGCAGGGTCAGTCTCTCATATTTAACCCCTTAGGAGGTAATGGCTTAAAGAGGCAGTTCAGATCCTCCTAGCTCGGCCAACAATGATGAACTGACGCCAAAGAACCCACAAAAGCAAGACCTTAAGTCTTGAGTCAGTTCCTCGGGCTCTATTGTGGGGCCACGGTGTACAGGTGTACAAGTTGCACACTGCAGACAGACTAAGCTAGGAATGGCTTTCCTAGGGTTTTACAGTGTATAACACATTCAACTGCCCATGGCAGTCCTGACACATACGACTCTCACCCTCTTGAGATATGTAGCCAGCTTCTGAAAAACAACCACCTTCAGTCATGGAAGCCCAATGGATATATGGTATAGAAGCTGGCAGGCAGTATTCTGAAAGCAGGTGAGGGGAGCTACTTGCCAGCCATCAGTGGAGGGCCTGGCACAAGGCAGGGTCACACCTGCCCTTGTGGGATGAGTAAGAGCATTCAAGATTGGCAGGACATGGGAGGCATGCCCTCCATTTTGCTTTAGGCCAGGCCAGATTCACTGGTCCAGGCATAGGACATGCGTGTTAAACAGTTCCCAGGCAGTGAACTGGAGTGAACAGCCCTACACTGTCCCATTAAACCACGTGTGTACTGCCATCCAAGGGTGCTCTGAGCTTGCCCAGGGAGCTCACTTGTTAACAGCCCACGCAGGCAGAGTACTCTAACCTTGTGTTTAAATACATACATCACCTTGAACCTTACGGTCCCATGGGGCAAGAACTACTGTGTTGATCTTCTGAGATGTAAACGGAGGCCCAGAGAATTTGTGTAATCAGCCTGAAGCTACAAAACTGGAAGTGAAGATCCACAAATCAAGCCCGGAAGAGCTCCTATCAGGGCCTTTTGGAATCAATTGTACATGACCCTAAAAGAAACTGGCTCTTAGTATTTTTTTAAACAGTATGATTCAGTTGATGAGACCTGTGTCCTGTGCACCCATAGATGAGACTTTAAATACTAGATCAGGATGAAAAGTATTTCCATGACCTTTAAGAGGGGGAGCGGGGGACGGGCATAGCGGGTCATACCTCTAATGTTAGCACTTGGGTGGCTAAGGCAGGAGGATTGTCATGAGTTTCAGGCCAGCCTGTGCATCAAAGTGAGACTCTATTTCAGAACAATGGCAATAAATAAAAAGGTGGGGTGTGGGAGAGCGGTATGAGGGGGGGGTACACTTGTGCCCCCATGATGTCGGAAACACGGAGTACTTTTTCATATTTAAGATCAGCATCTACTTTTGAATACTGGCTGGACCATTTATCACCAGCGGGGCTTAGATCCTTGGACACGGTCTCCAGTTCTGTACCCCCCCCCACACCTCAGTGTGGGCCACGTAGGTGGTTTTCCTCTTAGAGATACCGCCCTATAAGACAGATAGGCTACACGTGCACTGTGCAGATAGGTCTCTGTGGTGACCCTTTCATCACAGGCTGACATCGTGGGGCTCATACCTGCCTGATCTATACGTATTAGCTGCACCCACGGACTTCATCAAAGGCTCTGGCCCAGGCAGCTCCCTAACCCTACTTTTCAAGTTAGTTGAACGTATGTGTCAAAAGCACTGATCTGCTGCTGGTCCCATGTGACACCATCTCCTCTCTGGAATCTGTGCTGGGTCAACTCTACCTGCTCCTTGGTGGGCTCAGCTGTGTGCCTCCTGTGTCCCACCTGACCATGAACCTGGATCTGCTTCCACTCCATCCCAGGCAGGTCTGGCATTTACAGTCACTCTCAGATGTGACACCAGAGACCCTGGACTCACAGGATCTGAACTGTCATCGCTGGACTTCTGTAGTCCTCTATGCACCCAACATGAGAAGGCCTCTCACAAATCCCTTTCTGGGTCACAGTGAAAGAGACTCTGTAATCAGGGCGTCTCTTTCCTAAACTAACACAGCAACAGTGCCCAAAGTGAGCCAGCCTATCTTTCCGTCTTGCATTCCAACTTTCCCAGCTGCCTGGGGCTTGGTCAGCCACACCCATGTGTGGGACTGAGGAGTCCACCCTTCTTCTCCCCAGGGATACCTAGAAGCTGTGTCCCCAAAGCCGTCTAGGGGGGTGAGGAGCTTGAGGAAAACAGAGAACGGATCTATAGGCTTGACTGCTAGTTGGCCAGAGGACCCAGACAGCCACTTTCCATTTTTCCTCTGTAAATAGCCATATCAGTTCGGAGTGGCTATCATCCTTGAGGCTGTATCTGGAACTGATGAAGGGGTTCGGTGCGAAGGCTGGGTGACAGTTACTAACTTTAGGTGACTCCAGAGCAACACTTGGTAAAGTCTCCTAACCCTCTTCCTGCACTTGAGGTCGCACGAGGATCATGAATGGTAAGCAAGGCAGAGCAGGGAACCAATAAGGAATCAAACATCATGTGCATCCACACATTCAGCCTCCTGTCCATGACGCCCCATACACACACACTGCTGCTCTCAGCCCCCTACACAGCCCTGCACACACACTAAGTCCGACCTTGGGACTTGCCCAGAAATGAGTGGGAAGTGCAGGGAAGTGCAAAGAGGGCAGTCACAGCAGCCAACCAGAGCCGTTTCCAGTTGGGAGGGTTCTGCTCAGCTTTCAAATAACCTTCCTGGATCACTAGTGACCACAATGACAACCTCGGTTCCCAACTCTGGAACTGCTCAGATATGGGGGCCCTGGAGGCTGGCCTGCCAGTCCTTGGGCAAATGGGGGGGGGGGTGGACACAGAAAGACACGATACTGAGTGTCCTCATAAGCCCTAAGATAGCACCTGCTAGAGCAGAGATTCACAGGTACTAGCCAGGTGGAGAATTGTTGTGGGCACTCCAGTACCCTGTCCTACCCCCCAGTGAATCCCATCTCCTGGTCCCATGGATCTTAGGTCTTTACCTCTAAATGTCAGGTTAGATCCAAAATCCCAAGACTATTTCTAGAGGACTCAGACCTACCTGGTGTTGGCAGATGCCAGTGGGATAGACATCATTGGGTACATACTGCCAAGAAATGGCTTCATGGTGACCTCACAGGGGTCTACAAAGTGACTGTGATGTGGATTGGCCTTGGGTCTGAAGTAATCCTCCAACACCTCCCCCCTGACGGTTGTGCTACCTCCTCCAAGAAGCCTGCCTTGCGTGCCCCACTGTTAACATTGGCACCACCACAGCTGTGATAACTATTAGGTGATCTTTCAAGCATCTAAGGGTCCTGTGGAGGATGATGTGGTGCAGAGTCAGGATGGCAATGCAAAATTAGACCGAAGGCCAAAAAAAACCCACCCACAAACAAACAGACAGATAAAAATGTATCAGCTGAGCATTCTCAGCTCCTCTTGGCTTGGGTGAGGCTTTGGTAGAAATTCTGGCAAAGCTGACAACCCATTCTAGATAGATTCTATTCTTCACTTCTAGAAAAACAGAGTTGAGAAGCTGCGTGTAAGCAAGCTAAAGAGAGGCCCAGAGCCTGGGTATCCTCTAAACCCCAGAGGCTCAGACAGGGCTCAGGCTGACAGTGAGTGGCTCACAATTTTCATAGCCAGGGTTCCCCATTACTCACTCTATTCAGCTTCTCAAAGCACCCTGACTGCAGCCTGGGCTCTGCAGAGTGAAGTGTGAACTCCCAAGCAGGATAGGGAGGCTCTGTGGTGGCCCGAGCATGCCCCAGGCATTGATAGAGCTTTTCTCCACAGGCTGGAGAAGCATCCTTCAAGTCTCACTGACAGCTGGAGAGAGAGGAATGCAAGGGGGCTTTGCAAAGGCATCAGCTCCGCCCTGAGCAGCATCTCCCTGATCCCCTAAAACCCAAGGACATTAGAGGAAGCCGGACCTTTTTAGCCCCACCCCCACCCCGCCACCTACTCTCTCAAGCATTTCACTGTCCTGTCACTTTTAAGGACCCGAATGCCATGGGCACAGGGTCCAAGGCTCATCATTTGCTGCTTATTTTTGTGGGACTTCCAAACGTGGAGAACTCTGTCTATGCCAGCACTGGGTTTCTGTGGGTTCTAGCTCTGGGGAAGCCTACGTTTGTGCTATGTCTACTCCATTGCCGGTGCTTCCCCCCCACCCCCATCCCTGAATGGAGATAGTTTCCCTGTGTTCCAGGGACTGAATGCTGGTTCCTGAATGCTAGGCTCACTGGGGCTCCTGAATATGTGAGGAGACTCTGCTTGGGCCTTGCCTCTCTAGGGAAGCCTTTGTAGGAAGTGTCCACACAGGTTGTGGCCTGGACAGGCTGTTATTCATCAAGCCCAGGGAGCAGGTAGGTGCCCTGGCATGGATATATACAGGCCCATGCCCTTTGCCAGGGATACAGAAACATCTTGGGCCTGGATGGAAGCAGCAGGAGGCAGACCTGCAGAATCCTGAACCATGCTTTTGCCGATGGCCAGGCCTTGGGGGTATTGCTTAAAGCATGGCCTGAAGCAAGTATTGCGGTGTTCAAAATAAGTCAGAAGATACCCAGGCCCATGTTTTGCTGTGGCATGGTCTTACGAGGTCATTGGACTGTGTTCCCTCCTTTGCCCAAGGGAGATCTTCCTGTCCCATTCCCAGCAGTCACGTTTGCAAGGACTGAACAAGAACACAGGGTAAGAGTGTACAGTGGTGACAAGAAGCCACGAGTGCTAAACCCCATTCCCAGGGCTGCTTCATGCCGGGCCAAAGCTCAGGAGAAAACTCCATCCCCCCCAGTGGTCAGGACTGGAGCCATGTACTGGGCTAGCTCCTGGAGGGACATCCCCAGGTACACAGAGATGTTTCTGGGCAGAAAAGGGGAAAGGAATTGGGCTACAGGCAATCTCAGGGAAAATGTGCCAAGCAGAGAACTGAGGCCATAAGACAAGAAAGTCTGAAAGCAGAACCCAGCCACACACACAGCCTTCATCTCCACTCAGTACAACCTGCCCCACCTGGTCTCCCTCTCCACCCGGCAGGTGATGTGTGCACCAGATGGAACGCTCTGTAAACCTGCTGAGCAGTGGAAAAGGCTGGGCCACTCAGTAGGCAGGGAGATGAGCCCCAGGAATTTCCGAGGGCTGGGGATCCACCCCCATGCCGCCCAAGCCTAGAATTCCAAAGATCAGGGCACCCATGACCAAGCGCAGTGAGGGGAATGCTCAGCAGTGAGGGGAATGCTCATTCCCCGTGCCCTCGGCTGCATTCCATTCCTGAGACGCCCACTGCCTGAAGGTTACCTGTGGTCACTCGTCACACCTGGAGCTATCTCATGGCCAGCTGGGCCCCTGAATTACTAAGAAAAGACTGGCACCCTCATCCTCCAGTGGCCTTTGTCTCTTTCTCCTCTTGTGGACATGGCTGGAAAAGATGAGGCCTCCCGGCTCTAACACAAGCAGGATTTTCTGATGTAGCAGATGAGAAGCCAAAAAGCAGATGCACCCAGGATTGTTCTGTCTGGGAGGCAGCCATGACCCACTCACTGGGTACTGGTGCCATCGTACCAAGATGCACCTCTGCCCAACTTCTCAGCTTAGAGCACTCCAGGAACTATTTAGCAGAGAACAGATGTGGAAATGGGAAGGGCCAGTTCCTGAGAGAGCTGGGGTGGGCTAAAGAGGCTTGAAGAGACCCGCAGGCTCGCCTCGCTGTCTCAGTATATTGATGGCCCAGGGCTCTCTTCTGGGGAAAGGCAAGCATGGGGGGAGGGGCAATATCCATCTCTATAAACACAGGCCAACCAGGGCCAGTAACGCAAGTGTTCAGAAAGTAACAGAGAGCAAGTTAACTGGAAGGCTCTATGGTTATAATCGCAGGGGCTGGGGCTGTGCCACGCCATAGCAATAGGTCACCCACAGGGCAAGCACTAGGGGCCTTCTGCAGGCCATTGCCAGGGTGCTCATTTCTCACCCACACTTGAAGCAGGACAAACCCTTACCACCTCCACCCCACCCCACCCCCACACACATACACAGCACCTCCCCTCGTCCATAGCTAAAGGTGAAGGCTGGCAGCAGGGCTGCATGCCCTCTCCTTGAAATCTCAGAGAAGGCTGCTGAACCATTAATTGTAATTAACTAATTATCCTTGCTGCCAAACAGCGGAGGAGGAGGCCTGGGGTGGTGAGCCCCCAAATGACTCAGCCGTGTTTACAACATGCAAACCCATTTAAGAGCTTGTAAAGTTGCTATAAATGGCTCTTTGGCATCAGGAGAATAACGATTCCCTTTCTCTAGCTGCCAGTTTAGCAACTGTCAGGGTTGGGGGGTGGACAGCTGGGATGGAGGTTTGGAGATCCAACAGCGCCACCTGGAGGCCAAACTACCAAAGGTTCTGCTCCAATCCAGACCTCACAGGCTCTACAGCCTGAGTAGAATACAAGAAAATTGATGTCCAGTGGGGAAAGGGGATTGTCACCCAGTTTCTCAAAGGCTTCAAAATGTTCAGAGCATAAATCTAAGTCAGAAGTCACAGATGAGACCGTTTTCCATCACCATGAATAAAAGTTACTTAAAGACCATTCTAATGAGCTACTGTGACAAAGGTCACAGGTAGTGACCCTCTGGGTGTAGTCGTGACCCACCGGGCACTGGTGGCATCATACCAGGACTCACCTCTGCCCAGTTTCTCAGCTTAGACCACTCCAGGAGCAATTTAGCTGAGAACAGCAAATATGGAAATGGTCTCTAAAGAGCTTTCAAGGTGAGCACAGACAGCAAGAGAGACCACAGTCCCCTCTACAGAGACAGTGTGGCTTCCCTGCTTCCCTCAATCTCCTCTGTGGGTGTTCACCAGCCATGTCCTGGTGCATCCCCTCCACTTCCTCTTCACCAGGCCCAGATGAAACCAAGACAGAAGAATCCACTGACTGTCCCTGCCTCGGCCTCCTCTGTGCTCCTGAGACACTGACTATCCCTGGAGCAAGAAGAGCGGACTCCATATACTAAAAGGGTAAGCAGCGGCAGCTGGGTTCTTAGCCACTGACACCTGGGGAGGGGTGACAAGTGGCTCGAGGTTACATGCTAAGCCCAGAGAGTTAGTTGCATGGCTGGGACTATGTCTTCTCATGGCACCATGGGAAGAGCAGACAGACCAGCTCCCACTGACCAAGGCATACAGCCCTGGCCCTGGCACAGCCTTCGAAATCCAGCTATGAGATGCAGGATCTATTTCACCCAACTACTTTGTAAGTGGGGAAGAGTGAAGCTGACAGAGTTTACAGGAGAGTTAGTGGTAAAGCTGAGATGGATCCCTGGCAGATTCTTGCACACTAAGCTCCCCAGACTTGAGTGGGGGCTGCTGGGTAGGACCTGGCAGCCAGGAAGAAATGGCCTCTGATAGGAGCAAGGAGAGTGCAGGTGACCTTGGCCAATGCTCTGGGCTCCTCAGAGGGCCACTCACCCACAGTCATGCCGTCCTCATAGCGCTTGATGATATCAAAAGAGTCTCGAAAGTTCCCTTCGGTGATGTCGAAGATGATGTCGGCCTGGTTGGCAGGGTACAGCGGTGTGACGGCCCTCAGAAAGATGATCTCTGCAGCAAGTGAGAGGATGGCATGAGAACATTGTGGCAGCCCTACCCTCCCCTCCCCAGAGACTTGCCCCGACACCAAATGCGACTACGAGGATTCACTCCTAAGGCAACATCACTGAAATCACCGAACTTCCCTCCCTCCCCCCAGTTGTGGAAGGGTAGAGTCCTGGCCCTCACATCATAGCCAATCTTTGTTTCATCAGTGGGGAAACTGAGGCAACTTGGCAATTCTTACCTGCCCTGAGGTCATGGGGCCAGCTGGCCCTGTGGGCTCAGCAGATCACCTCATGGTGAAGCACCTTAGCCTTGGAACCATCATTCAGATCCCAGCCTGGCTCGGGGTAAACTTGGGGAAGTCCTTTACCTGGGCCTCAGTTTCCTCTTCTATAAAGTAAGGGAGGAAGCTGGCTGATGTCCACTGAGGGGCCTTTCAGAATCTCCGGTTTCCTGAGCCCAAGATATTAAGAGGTGTCTTGGCTGCCCCCCATTCAGGTAACCAACTCCTATGTCAGCCCAGAGTGGAACATCATAAATATGTCTGCTGGATGAGGTGGGGGGGGGGGCCCCGCAGTGGAGAGATGGCTCAGCGGTTAAGAGCACTGACTGCTCTTCCAGAGGTCCTGAGTTCAATTCCCAGCAACCACATGGTGGCTCACAACCATCTGTAATGGGATCTGATGCCCTCTTCTGGTGTGTCTGAAGATAGCTACAGTGTACTCATATATACATAAAATAAATAATCTAAAAACAAAAACTGGCTGCTGGGAACTTAGGAAAGACTTGAATGTAGGTCTGTGAAACCCCACTCAACACAGGGCACATATGAGCTGTGAAGACTTCTCTGGAAGAGTGAGTCAGTGGGAATGGAGTAGGGGCTGGGACTTCCCTAAGGATAATGCTGGCCTTGTGGGTCTCGCATGGTTTCCCCACTGTCTGGTGATCCTACGTGACTCTTTCACAGTGTTGGCCCAGGGGTCAGCTTGGATAACTCAGTGACACATTTTCCTGGAGAGGAAGGGCCTTTCTTAGCATGTTCTTAGTATGTTAGCTGGCACACGAGCTTGCTGAATGTCTGCTGATAGACTTAGCTGTGGTGGGTGGGAGACTTCATGTAGAAGAAACAAGGTGACTGGGGACAGAGAAGCTCACAGCTACACACCTCAGGGTGTGTCATGAGTATGTGGTTCACCTAGGAGCCTGTAACCCCAGGCTGTCTCAAATATGCTGTGATGGCACCTGCCATGTCCTTTGGGGCATGGACACAGGAAGGACACAGAATTGTCATGTTACCCCCATGACATTTCCCCAGTCTGGCTACTCTGTCCATCTGTCCCAGTCTCCAAGATGTTTGGCACGACAGACTTATCTATTAGGACCTCTCAACAGCTCTCTTGGGGTGGAGCCTCAGTTCCAGGTTTAGGCACCGGCTCATCCTTCCAGCCCTGTCTGTGTGTCTTGGTTCTCAATGCCCGCACCACCCGGCTCACCTCCAGACCTTGCCAATCTCTTCTCCCCCTCTCTCACTTTGGATAATAACCTCCTACCCATTTCCCTTAGGAAGTTCTCCTCAACTCCCCAGCGTTCAGCATGGAATCAATACTGAATGCTATTGGCAGAAGGAGTGTCAGCCATCAGAAGGGGCTGCCAAACAGGGAAAGGCTGAGCAGCCCAGGAACCCAGGCAGGAAAGATGTGCATTCCGCCCCAACCACATCCTACAAGAAAGGGCTCCTGCAGGACAGGCTCTCTGCTCAATCAGAAGGAGGACTGGAAGCAAGTTCCAGGTCCTTCAACCTGACCCACTCACCCTCAGGGCGGGTGAACTCTCGGAAGGTGGGCAGCGAGATGACGGTGTGGGAGATGGTATGCACAGGGTCCCGCACGCAGGCCTCATCGGTTGGACGGCAAGACTTGATGCAGCGGACGGTGTCTGTTTTTTCTTGGCGGAAGCTGTAGAGAAACACAGCCCAGGAACGTTGGTGGCAAAGCCAGGATAACAGCTCCCAAGGAACACCAGAAGTAGCAGGTGGCCCAGAGGCAGTTCTACCAATACCTATCAGTGGCCTCTGTGGCCAGACTGCACTGTATGGATCTGTGCATGGCCCTTCATACAAAATGGGGACATCATTTAGCCTAGCTGCTAATGTGCACAGTTTGGAATTTGCCAACTGCACCAAGTGAGCATCAGTCTGCCCCTGAAGAGCATGTTCACTTCTCAATTGCTTAGCAACAATGTTGAGTAGCTAGGGGTACCAGGTGCCATAGATACCAGTGAATAAGGGTGTCGGGTCCTTCATCCTGGGAGCCAACAACTGGGCAGCTAGCAGGGCTCATGGTGGGTGGTGGGGTTGGGGGCGGGGCAGAGGGTGGGGGACAGAGTTGGAGATGTATATAAACTGCTGGTCTCAGGGTCCGTCACAGAGAAGTTGAATCCATACCAAGTGAGAGGAAGGAAAAGGGTAACATTTACTGTAAGTCCGTGCCCATGTTCCACGCACTGTGCTACACTGTTCTTAAAAACTTTACCATGAAATAAAAAACAAGGTTGGTGAGATGGCTCATCAGTTAAGAGCACGGTTTGCTCTTTCAGACAGTCCACAAGGCAGCTGGTTCACAGCCATCTGTAATGCTAGAGGCAGGAGATCTAACACTCTCTGGCCTTTGTGAGCATTGTATACACATGGTATACAGACACACATGCAAGTAAAACACCCATACACATAAAATTAAATTAAAGGTAAAAAGAAGGAGGAAGAGGAAGAGGAGGAAGAAGAGAAAGAAGAGGAGAAGGAAGAGGAGGAGGAAGAGGAGGAGAAAGAGGAGGAAGAAAAGGAGGAGGAGGAAGAGGAGGAAGAGGAAGAGGAAGAAGAGGAGGAAGAGGAAGAGGAGGAGGAGGAAGAAAAGGAGGAGGAGGAGGATAGTGTCTGGGAAACAACACCCAAAGTTGTCATCTGGTTTCCACAGGACACATGTACTCATCCGTGCACACACATACATATATATGAAATAAATGAAAAAAAAAATGTCTGAGTAGCCAGGTGGTGGCGGCACATGCATTAAATCCCAGCACTCGGGAGGCAGAAGAAGGTAGATCTCTGAGTTTGGGGCCAGCCTGGTTTGCATAGTCAGTTTCAGAATAACCAGGACTATTCAGAGAAACCCTGTCTCTAATAACCAAACAAACAAACAAGAAATAAAAACAAACCCCACAAAAAAAACCCAGATATGAATGGAATGCAAATAGTTCAAAGAGTTATTGTATAGAAAACATCTTTACAATCATCAGCCACGTCAGGGAGTTGAGGCAGAAGGGTTACAAGTTCAAGGCCAGCCCACACTATACATTGAAACCCTGTCTCAAAAAAGAAAAAAAAAATTCACACAAGGAAAGAAACCTCAGCCAACCGCCTGAGGCTACTTTGTGTGCACTAGACCAATACCAACCTTCCTGTATCCTATAGCTAACCCATAACCTGGGCCCACGTAAGCCCCTGCTGGCTTTCTTCACAGCTCCTTCCCACAATGTGTACCTCTATGCCAGTCATATGGACTTGCCCATGAGTGAGTGATGGTTGTTTTTAAGGCCCCTTGGACTGACAGTTTCCTCTCTGTCCTTTCTTTTTCCATGTGATCTGGTAAGGAGCCTAGAGCATTTCAGCCTCAGAGCCCCACAGTCAGGAGCTGGCTGCCTGCATCCTTGTGATGTGGTCCAGAACATTCCTCTGTCCTCTGGATGTCTCTCACATTGGCTGCTGGATTAGACATGGGCCCAGTCTGGTTGGAAGGAAGACAGGGTGGAGTGTCTCCCATCAGCTCATGTGGGTTCTGATCTTTCTGTGATACCTACAGCAGTTGATGCTCAGGGTCTACATCCACTCTCTTAGTTAGTTTCTGTCAACTTGACACAAGCTAGAGTCATCTGGGAAGAAGGAATCTCAATTGAGAAAATGGCTTCACCAGATTGGCCTGTAGGCAAGTCTATGAGGCATTTTCTTGATAAATGATCGATGCATGGGAGGGCCCAGCCCACTATGGGTCATGGAACCGCTGGGTAAAGTGGTCCTGGGTGACAATGTTTTGTGGGTGTTGTTTGTTTGTTTGTGTTTGAGACAAGTTCTCTCTACATAGCCCTGGCTGTCCTAGAACTCAGTATGCAGACTAGGTCAGCCTTGAACTCACAGAGATCCACCTGCCTCTGCCTCTTGAGTGCTGGGATTAAAGATGTGCACCACCAGGCATGGCTGGTCTTGGGGAATATAAGAAAGCAAGCTGAGAAAGTCATAGAGATAGAGATAGGTAAGTAGGTAAATAGATGGATGGATGGATATTGTCAATAAGCAGCATTCCTCCATGGCCTCTGCTTCAGTTCTTGCCTTGGATTCCTGCCCTGACTTCCTTTCATGATGGACTATAGTCTGTTGAGGTTAAATAAACCCTCTTCCCCAGATTTTTTTTTGCTCATGGTGTTTATCACAGTGACCGAAACCCAAGCCACCCACTGACTGTACCTTGGGGTTGGAAAAAAATGCTGCTGGCCTGGCACTCTGCTCTCATTCCCTGGTTGGCCTTCTCTACAGGGAAGTGGTCTCATAGATGCTACTGCTATGTGGTCGCCAAGAAGCATACAGTTCAATACTTGCTAGGTCCAATTCTACTCTGCTACTGGCCAGTGTTATGTTGATCATGATAGGAATATGGTGTGATAAATATGAATGTGAGCACTGAGTATGAAGTGCTCCCGAGCCCTGGGTATGAAGTGCTCCCGAGCCCTGGGTATGAAGTGCTCCCGAGCCCTGGGTATGAAGTGCTTCCGAGCCCTGGGTATGAAGTGCTCCCGAGCCCTGGGTATGAAGTGCTCCC
>JADRCH010000028.1:2212961-2248531 GCA_019843965.1 Rhynchomys soricoides | reverse complement strand
AGCCCTGGGTATGAAGTGCTCCCGAGCCCTGGGTATGAAGTGCTCCCCTCAGGCCTGCAGGTCAGAACACTGGGCCCCAGCTGGTGGTGCTGTACTGAGAGGTTAAGAATCCTTTGGGAGATGGAAGTCCAGAAGGAGGAAGTGGGTAATGGGTAGGGGCTTGAGATTCACGGCCTGGCCCACTTCCTGTCCTGTTTTCTGAACTCTCAGGAAGTGCACCTGTTGCCTTATTTTCCTACCACAGCCAAGAGCTGCACTTGCCCCACCACACCTGCCATGGACTGTACCTTCAAACGTGAAACAAGAAAAACACCCCCTCTTCTGCTATGTTGCTTCTTGTGATTAGGAATTTAAGAAAAGTAACAGCCGGGCAGTGGTGGTGCACGCCTTTAATCCCAGCACTTGGAAGGCAGGTGGATTTCTGAGTTCGAGGCCAGCCTGGTCTACAGAGTGAGTTCCAGGAGGACAGCCAGGACTATACAGAGAAACCCTGTCTTGAAAAACCAAAAAAAAGTAATTAATACGGACAAGTATTTGTTAGCGTTGGGGCTCCTTACTACTCCTCAAAGGATTTTGAGGGAGAAAAAATAAAACCAGGGTGAACTCATAATGGGATCCAGTTTGATGAGATGGTCCACTGCCATCGCTGTTCTTTGTAGAAGCTCAAACATTCCTTCCCTTGTTGGCCAGAGAGAAAAAGTGGCTCTGGGGTCCCTTGTGCCCCCACAGCTCTCCAGCTATGAGGCAATACACAACACTCAGTTTCCTCAAGAATGCTTTACTGTATACTAGAGACACTTCTCCAGAGAGCCCTGGATTTATCTGTCTGCAGTTTATGGGAAATGGTGACGCAGGATCATAGTCTACAAGGCGACAATACCCAGAGCAATGAGGCTGGCCACTGTTTCCAGGCATCGCTAGCAGACATTCAAAACATAAAATACAGCAGTAGGGGCTGATGACATGCCTCAGCCAGTTACCAACTCTCTGCCAAACCTGATGACCTGAGTTTGGTCCTTGGGACCTACATGATAGGAAGAGAAAAACCAGCTTTTGCACGTTGACCTTTGACCCCTCTAAATGAACGCAATGAGAAATAAATGTAATGCAAGCTCATACTAACATTTACAATTCAAAACAAAGTTTACAAAACTTTTTATCTTCTCTAGGGCGCAAAGGTATAGTTTTTACTCCACATCACAAGCCTGATTTAACCAACACAGAGAATCTCACAACTGTCCAATTTTGACTGATCCCATGTTTTATATAGAGTAGTCTCAGAATAACAGTTCTAAAATGAGCATCACCATCAACCACTGTAAATAATTTCTCTAGTACGTTCTCCTCCTACTTAATTTAACTAGAAATACTATATCTGTGTAGTCTGAACTATATGGCAATTGATAGCATGCTGCTTCCTTTTAATAGGCATGCTTCCCTTTAATGCCATAGTCATCATTCAGTGTGTGCAACTTTGTAACAGTGTGCACTCTCTGTCAGTTTTGCTGGGTATAAAAATCCCTGGCTTACATTTCCTAACTATCCTAAGTATATTGCTTCATTTTCATCTGACATAAAATGTTGTCAAAAATCAGATATGCAGGGCTGCAGAGATGGCTCAGCAGTTAAGAGTGTTTGATGCTCTTCCAGAGAATCAGGGTTCAGTTCCCAGGACACATGTTGGATGACTCTCAAACATCTGTAACTCTAGCTCCATGGAATCCAACAACTTTCTTCTGGCCTATTCAGGCACCTGGATGCACATGCACATGTATGCACACACATACATGCACACATGTGCAGTCACACACACACACACACACACACACACACACACACACACACTTTAGAGCTCTTCCAAAGCACTTGTTTGTTCCAGAATTTGCTAGAGTCCACAAGTGAACTAGATGAAGGATTTCTGTGTCTAGAAAGATTTGCTCATTGTTTTATTTTACAAAATAGTGAAACAAAAATTATTTCCATGTCTAGATGGGGTTAGAAGTATAATCTATGGAATTAGATATCTAAAAACCGGAAGAGAAAAAAGGTCCTGAGTTGAAATCACATTTATCCAAGAAAAGAAATTTTTAAGTCAGAAATGCAGAGCTACAGGTCCTGACTTTGAACTTAATGGGTGAAAATTTACAAGACAGCATGAATCACAAGCAGATGCCATTCAAATGGCTGATTCTCACACAGGTCCTTTGTGGCTTGTCAAAATAATATACAAACGTTAAGACTCCAAACTCCTGCTTCTCTGAAACCAATGGCCTTAATTAACCTAATCTCCAGTAGTTTATTTAATATTTTTCTTCATTTTAATTTTGTGTGCACGGGCATTTTGCTTGCATGTATGTCCATGTCCATGCATGTACACCGTGTCCAGGCAGTACCCACCGAAGCCAGAAGAGGGCCCCTGGAACTGTCGTTACAAACGCTGTTAGCCACTAGCCAGCTGTTAAGAATCAACCTGGGCCGGGCAGTGGTGGCACATGCCTTTAATCCCAGCACTTGGGAGGCAGAGACAGGCGGATTTCTGAGTTCAAGGCCAGCCTGGTCTACAGAGTGAGTTCTAGGACAGTCAGGGCTATACAGAGAAACCCTGTCTCGGAAAAAAAAGAATCAAATCTGGTTCCTTTCAAATACAGCTAGTGAGGTGAGCCATCTCTCCAGAGCCCCTCATAGATTAAAAAATAAACAAACACAAAATCCCCTATAGTGATTTAAATAAATAAACAACAACAAAATTCCATGCAGGGACCCACATTCAAGTACTTGTTGCCTAGGCACAGAGAGAGAAAAACCAAAGAGGGAGGGGACTTAGCAGATCTGGAGTGCAAGTGTGCCCTCTGGTGGCTGAGTGAACTCTTGCTAGCTCTGCACCATTTAAAGTGGGATAAGGCCAACTCAAAGGGGGTGTGACCCTATCAGTTGATTGATGGGTTTAAGTCACCACTCTTCGCCCCAAGCTCTTCAACCAAACCAGCCAGTCCTTCCATTTGAACAACCTAATGATGCTGCTTCCCTGTTTAAGGGTAGATGCTACTAGATTACTAAAAATGGCTTTGGTGTATTCTCTCTGCGTGAGCTAGAATGGCCACTCGACGAGGGGGGTGGGGTGGGTGGGTGGGTGGGTGGGGAACACCCAACAAGAAGTAACTTGAGGGGAGTTGGGAGTATTTTGGCTCATGATCTGAGGCGACTGCCCATCAAGGTGGGGCAGGCACAGCAATAGGAGTGGCTCCCAGCTGTGGACACAGGCGCTAAGGCTGCAGGCACACATCTAGGTAGATCAGGAAAGAGAAGGGAATGCTGGACCTCTGCTGCCTTTCTCCTGTCCTACTTCCGACCCCAGTCCATGAGACTTCCTCCTCAGTTAAGTCTCTCACAAGACCCCAAAGACCTACCTCATTAACGCTAGAGGTGTTTCTTAATTCAACCAAGGTGGTAATCAAAATTAACCATCACAGGGTGACTTATGTTTTTCCTTAGGTATTCATAGGTCCCCCCCCCACTCCTCCCAATAATTTTACAAGATTGTCTTTGTGTTGGTTGTTCTAAGGTAATCTTGCTACAGGGAATTGCCAAGTTTATTTTTAATTTATGTGGCTTTTTTCCCCCTTCAGTTATCACTTACAGTACTGACTGTTTCTTCCCCGTTTAGGGTTACCACAGACATTTTTTTAAGGACCAGGGATTCTAAGATGCCTACTGTCTACATGTTGGACCTTCTCTGCATACCTTCAGAGTTCCCTGTTATCTGCATGTTGGATCTGCTCTGCATTCTGTCAAAGATGCCTGTTATCTGCTGGCTGGCCTGCTTTGTATACTTTGAGCATTTGCTACTTTTCCTTAAGACTTTCTTCTTGCTGTGCTTTGTTTCTTTGTTACTGTGGTATAACATTATGACCCAAAGTGACTTGGGTAGAGAAGAAGTTAACTCAAGGCAGGAACCAGGGGGATGCTACTTGCTGGTTCACTTACAGGCTCATGTTCAGCCATTTTTCTTATACAGCCAAGGACCACCTGCCTAGGGAATAGTGCTGCCCACAGTGGGCTAGGTCCTCCTTTATCACAGACTAACCTGATAAGGACAATTACTCAACTGAAACTTTTCCCCAGGGATTCTAGACTGTGTCAAGTTGACAGTGCTAACCAGAATATTCACGTTCTTTCTCTTTTTGCTTAAATTGTTTTCTTTTCTAACTTGTTTCTCTTTAGTATTTGATTTCTTTTGTTCTACTTCCTATCATTTACTTTTATTAAATAATTTATTTAACATTAAAATATATTGACTATACTGTTACGTTTTAAATTCTAATTCATATTTCTCTCCCATGTTTTTGGTCTCTCAGCCTCACAAATGCATGATGGGTTTGAGCCACTGCCAGTTGATGGCTATTAAGAGTTTTGTCTTTCAAATGTACTTCTTGTACCTGAGGGACATCATACCGGTTCATAGCCTTTGCTCTTATAATAATTTTATGCACTGATTTTCTAAAGCTGCCACAAGGATACCACAGATGTTGTTTAAGCAGCAGGCATGCACTATCTCACAGTGGTGGAGGCTGGGGGCCCATACTCATGGTTGATGGGGTTGATTTCTTCTGAGGCCTCTCTCTTTGGCTTGTAGGAGTCACTGTGCCTTCATGTGGACTCTCATAGGGTCCTCTTCATATAAGGACTTGGGTATAATGGATTAGGGCCCTGGGTTTACCTCATTTAAAATTTTAAAGGCCCCTGTCTCTATCTTGAAAGACACCAAGGTTAGTGTGTGAAATTGGTGACACTATGGTGTTACCCCTTCAAAGACAAGTCAAAGTGCCAGCCCCTGGTATCTCAGAAAACGGCCTTATTTGGAAGCAGGGTCATTGTAAATGTAATTAGCTAGGATGAAGACACAGCAGAGCAGGTGGGACCCCAATCCAAGAAGACATTAATCCTCTTAAAGAGAGGCCAATGGCAAGACAAAGACACATGAGGCCAATGCTGTTTGATGGGCTAGGAAGAGCTGGAGGGAATGTTAGTATAAGCCAAGGAATACCAGGGGGGCCAAGCAAGCCACTGGAGACTGTGCAGAGCCATTCCCCTCCAGGAAGAGGGTGTCCTGACACACAGTGAGAGACAACACACCTACTATGCAGAGCCACCTAGTTCACAGTCCTCTGTTACAAAACCTAGTAGATGGACTCTCACACTGATGCCTTTCGGTTGCTCCTTTCTATGAGGAATTCACTTCCCTGGCATTTTAAAGTCAGTACAGTTCATAGTTCTGACCTTCTAGAGCCCCCTAGGCTGTTCGCCTCTGGGCTGCCCTCTCTGATGTGCCTCTAATGGTCTGGGACCTTCCTCTTCCATGGTGTATGTTGTCACTGTTGATTTCCTATTGTTTCTACAAGCTGTTCCTAGAGAGACCCTACCACTAAGGAAAGCCTTGACAACTCATTCCCCACACTGAGGGCTGAACTGCTCCCACCTAACCCAGCCTCAGCATGGGCTCCCACACATCTTGGCCACTGAGGTGTGAGGAGGTTCCCAGTGCCTGAGCTCCTCACATTAGCCTGCTGCTCTTTCCAGGGGTGTCCTGGGGCTGTTTGGGATTCTCCAACATGCAGAGTGAGGCCCTAACTTGTATTTGGGAGATTTGTGGAGCTGCCGTGTTGCTTTGTTTAGTAGTAAATATTTCCCATGGATTTGTAATCTTCTTGCTCATTTGTTCTGAGTGTCTTGGGGGCAGGATCCAGAGAGCTTCAAAGACTCTGCCCACATCTATCAGGCTGCCCATTCAGAACACACTTCTGCATTTTAACTTTTCCTTCATTTTTATGTGTATGGCTGTTTTGTCTACACATATGCATATGAATTACATGCCCATTTATTTAATGAGTTGCTTCTTCAGGCCAAACAGCCCAAAGATGCCAAAACCAACCACAGAGACTACTCCTTCATTCAAAAGCCCAAGGCTTAGCAGGTGTAACAAACTAGCTAACAATTTTAAGATACCAGGGTAAACCGTTATGAGGGATGCCTGGGGCCATAGAGGGTTAACTAAACAAAAAAGTCTTCACTGAGGAGTTGGTCTTTGAGCTAAGTCTATAGGAAGAATGGCAGTCTGTAGAAAGAGGGCAAGGCTCAGACCAAGGCCGGGAGCTTACATAGTCAGGGACTGGCAAGGAAGGGGCAAGCTGCCCTCTGGGCCAGCAAAGATAATGAGCTAGGGAGTAGAAGCCACAGCTGAGACGGTAAGCAGGGGGCCAGACCACACTGGGAATAGACAACTTTCAAGGGAATTAGACTTCACAATTTAGGAAAGAGAACCAGAGAAAAGGAGTCTGGAGAGCCAAGACCAGCCCTTCAGAGTCCTTTGCTGTAGCCTGGTGCATGCTCTGGGGGACAGGCAACTCGAAGGCAACCTGACACACACACCTCCCCCCCCCCCCCAAATCAGAGCAAGGTCTGCATGGCAGAACTTTGGGTTGTGCTAAGAGCCAGTAGCAGCAGTCAGATCCACTGAAAGACTGAAACTCTAAGCCCGGGTGGTGGGTTCGAATGAAGATGGCCCCCAGAGGCTCAAAGGGAGTGAGCTATTAGGAGGCATGGCCTTGTTGGAGTAGGTGTGGAGGAAGTGTGTCACTGAGAGTGGGCTGTGAGGTGTCACTCCCTCAGCCGCCTGCTGATCTAGATGTGGGATTCTTAGCACCCTCTCAAGCACTAAGTCAGCCTGCACAACACCATGCTTCCCGCCATGATGATAATGGACTAAACTTCTGAACCAATTAAACCGACTAAACCAGCCCCAGTTAAATTCTTTCCTTTATAAGAATTGTAGTGGTCATGGTGTCTGCTCATAGCAATAGAAACCCAAACTAAGACAGCCAGTATTGGCATGATCTCCATTTATTTTCTCAATAAACATGGACAGAGTGCTTGCTGAGTGCCGGGAACCTTGCCAGGAGACCAGGACAGTCGTGGAATGCAACAGACCTAGTCCCTGCCTTTGTAGAGTCTTCTAGATGGTGAGAAAGACAAATTCAAAGAACAGAAGCAAATGGGAATCTAAGCACCAAAAAGAAAGTGTTATAAACAAGAGACAGAGAGAACACAGCCTGGGGTGTTGGGCAAAGCTCCTGTAACAGGAAGGATAGTGAGCATCCCCCAAGGCGTCATGTATTGACATTTAATTCATGATAGTGAGCACCCCAAGGCGTCATGTATTGACATTTAATTCATACTGATGTATTAGGAGAATGGACATTCACTGCATCTATGATATCTAGAGATGGGATGTGAGGGAGGCAGCTGGGATGAGACACTCATAATGGTGGAGCCCCACAACTGAATTCTGAAGGCTGTACTAGACAAGAGATATAAATGCTTGTGCATGCTCCATCATGCTCCATGTGACATCCTGACATCCATCAGGA
Organism: Rhynchomys soricoides; assembly: GCA_019843965.1. Classification (NCBI taxonomy): domain Eukaryota; kingdom Metazoa; phylum Chordata; class Mammalia; order Rodentia; family Muridae; genus Rhynchomys; species Rhynchomys soricoides. The sequence continues at coordinate 2,241,107 of JADRCH010000028.1, read as the reverse complement.
CTCTACCAGCAAGAAGGGCCACCTTCAAGTGGACACCCTCCATCTTGGATCTCCTTAGCTAGAAGCCAAATAAGAAGCTGAACAAACATCTTTTTTTTTTTTTTTTTCATAAAGTTACCCAGTCTCTGGTATTTTGTTATCTTAATAAAAAACGGATTAATATGGTCTGAAGAGGAAAGCCCACTTAAGCTGAGATTTAACCAGCTTTCAGGCTAAGGGTATAAAATTACGTCGTTAAAGCTTAGGGGAGTGTGAACGGGGTCAGGCTGGACTGTCACCCTAAGATGAAGTTGTGCCCACACTTGAAAATCAATGGTTCAATGGCTAAGAGCGCCAGCTAACTTTGCAGAAGACCTGGATTTAGTTCCCAGCACTTACACGGAGACTAAAACTCCAATTCTAGGGGATCTGACGCACTCGTCTGGCCTCCACCAGTCATGCATTCAGAGAAAACACTCATACACATCAAACAGATATTTTAAAAAGAAAGACTAGAATAGGGACCACAACTACATGCGATGGATGCCATGAAGGATCTTAGGCCAATTCTTCAGAATGCTCCAGCTTCTGAGCCGAGAATGAACCGTGGGGCAAGTCGAGTTGATGCCAGGAAATCAGCAGCTGGGTTGGTTAGACTCTTGACAGAGAAGACAGAGGCAAGAGGCTCAGGGCTCACAGCAGAGGGAATGTGACAGAACAGAGTAGGCAGAGCTGTGGAGTAGGGTCCACAGATCACCCGTGTGATCTTGGGCAAATCCCACCCTCTCTGAGTATCCACAAAGACGATACACACTAAAGGTATATACGAAATATCAGCATTTATCACTTCATGGTTCCAGCAAGCACCACAACAGTGCTAGCCTTTACCTCCTCTTGGCACAGCAGTGGGGGGTCAGAGAGGCAAATGAGCTCATTTAGTTGAGAGCTTTATCAAACATCAACTGTGTTCAGTGTTTGCCCAAAACAGATTAGTTCCACTCTCAGCCCGGGTGATCCTACCCATGATCCCCAGTAGCCAAAAGGCCTATTACCCCAGGCTAGCTTGGCTACAACAGGCTGAGTCATGAGATCCAAGCCCTTCCCTTTCCTGGGAGGTGTTTCTATATTGGAAAGATGAAGGCGGCAGGGCTCAGGCATCTGAGAGAGGGGCCCCTTTCTTAGCCATTAGTTTACACAACCAGAAGAGATCGTTCATAGATGTAGACCCAGCCCAGCCTCATTCTTCCTTTGCCTTGGCTGTCTGATAATGCAGTAATGAACTCTGCTGCTGCAGTTCTCAGGTGCCTAGACCATATGAAAGTTATTCCCCAGTCATCCATTAGAGAAACCAATTCTGGAAGGGGTTCAGCTTACCCCAGGAGAGAGAAAGCAGAGAGGCCCCTGTCCACACCAAATAAAACCAAGGTACAAGAGGCATGCTCTTGGGATGGCTGCTGAGAGTTTATTAGAACCCCAAGGGTGGAGTTGAACAAGAGGGAGTGCCCAGGACCCAAGCAAGCACTCAGAGCTCTGCAGACACAAAGATATAAAGCTTGGCCACAAAGGAACTGACTGTGCCGTGGCGATAGAGATCCATCTTGACGGTCAGGAGCAAGTCCCTGGGCTCAGGGATGGGCTTGGTGAGGGCCACCACCCCACTGTGGTGGCTCACCTTTCGAGTGGTGAAAAAGCCCTCCTCATTGCCCGCGGTGATGGCCAGCTGCATGCTGTCCCCAGGGACAGCACTGGAAGGGCCCATGCGGAAAACCACCGCGGGCACTTGGATGTTGGTGGGGAAAGAGAGGTGATAGTAGGTTATTCTCAGAGGCAGCCTGGGGCACTCCTGGTTCTCATGGCAAGGCAAGCGCTCACAGCGGCTGAAAGACAAGTGGACAGAGAGACAGGAAGAGGGTTAGCGCCACCTCAGCAAGCAGAGAAACAACAGAGTGTAGGTAAGTGCGGCTCACTGGGTGGGGCCTCCTGCCACCCCTCTGACCGATGCAGCCAGCACAAAGAGCACCCTCACTCACCTGGGGGAGGTGCTGTAGACCTCCAGGCCGCAGACTCTGGTACAGCCTCTTCCAACACCCTTTGGGGTACTGGTGGCCAGGGTCAAGCCATACCCAGGGGGAGATGTGTCACCTCCTCAAAGCAGAGAGCTAGCTACTCTGGGCACAGTCAGCAAGGGCCTCACCCAGATAGTGGCCAAAGCCACAAAGAGCTCTCTCAGAGACTACCCAGAAATCATCATGGCTAATGCCATTTACTGCATGTGGAGCTAATCCCCCATACATTCATTAGTGTTGTCACAACCAGTGTTCAAGATGGCGGACAGATGAGGAAACAAGTTCAGAGAAAACTACATTGTGAAGGAAAAAGACAAGTCTATGCTCAGGGATGAGATCAGCTCCCCAGCCCTGTGATTCAGCTTTAGACACTTGTTCAGTTCCCTGCTTCTGTCCACAGAGACAGAGGGGTTCAAAATGGAGACAATGATAGGTTCTAATATCCTGTGACAAGACTGAACTTCTTGTGGCAGGATGAAGACAACTCCTGTGTGGTAGAGAGGAAGACAGGTTCTCACTTCCTGTGAGAGGATGGAGACAGGTCCTAACTTCCTGTGTGGTAGAAATGAAGACAGACCAAAATCATGTAACAGAACTGAACTTCCTGTGGTATGCCTGGGATAGGCTCTAACTTCCTGTGACAGGATGGAGATAGGCCTAACTTCCTGTGTGGTAGAGATGAAGACAGGTTCTCACTTCCTGTGACAGGTTCTCACTTCCTGTATGTGGTATAGATGAAAGACAGGTCCTAATTTCTTGTGTGTTAGAGATGAAGACAGGTTCTAACTTCCTGTGACAGGATAAAGATAGGCCTAACTTCCTGTGTGGTAGAGATGAAGACAGGTTCTCACTTCCTGTGACAGGTTCTCACTTCCTGTATGTGGTATCGATGAAGATCCTAATTTCTTGTGTGTTAGAAATGATGACAGGCTCTCACTTCCTGTGGTAGGGTGAGGATAAGTCCTCTTAGTATTGTCTAATTCCAGACTCTAACTTCCTGCAACAGGATGGCAACAGTATATTCTTGTGACAGAATGTTGACAGGGAAATGGCAGGACTTGTGTTCTAGTCCTGCACACCAGGCCCAACACATGTTGAAGGCAGAATGACAGGAACTTAAGAAGCGGAGCCAAGATGGCCATCCCCATAGGATGTGACCAAGCCCTCCTCAGGTAGGTCTGCCATTTTGACTAGGTTTGGATTCTCCAGTCACAGAATCTCTCAGGGTCTTCCATCACATCTCTCCTCTGGCTTTTTAAAGTCTCCATGTATTGTCCTGGATTACTTCACATTCGACACTTCTCATGCATGGCATTTCTGTTTGAGTCTTATTGGATGCTTGTCAGGGCTGCTAAGAAGCCTCTCACATACCTGACTACTTAACATTCTGGCTCTAAGGAAAGAAAAGTCCTTCAAGTAAGACCCATGGCACCAATGACAAGAAAGAACCACGCCCACTGAAGAAGGAACTGTCACAGAGAGCCCGGAGCTGGTAGTAGGGAATAAGGTGGCCATCATGGGCACTGCTGAAAGGCAGCTGTCCCTAGAGATGCCCCTCAAGGACCAGGTCAAATGGGGGCGCTCCATATGCCAGAGAGATCTCTTTATCAAGGATGGGCCTTTGATGACTGAGAGAGGGCCACGAGAGCCAGGCAGGCAGCTGGGGTCCATGAGCCGTGTTCCTCTGGGTTGTCAACAGCAGTAAACGGCAAGTTTGGGATTCAAAGTCAGCCTATCTACCTTCAGAGGCTTTTTACACACACACACACATTACACTCACACAAAGACATACACCACACACACTCAGACACACAGAGATATATACACCATACACACTCACATACACAGACACAAAGAGGTACATAGACCATACAGTCACAGACACACACCACACACATTCAGACACACAAACACGCAGACGCACATACTCTCACATCCACTCACACGAACAAACACACACACACACACACACACACACACACACGCGGCACAGGCCCTGCTTCTGGAGTAGTTGAATGGATCTGGCCAGTAGGTGGTGCTAGAGTCTCCCCCATGGATTTTGGCTTTCCCACTTGTTTGTGCGGCCCTCAGACCAAACACTAGGTCTTGAGTTGCCACAAAAGCACAGTCCTGATGCAACTCCTATGACGGTCACATCCCAGAGCATGACAGAGATGACACTGTCATCCATCAGAGCACCCAAGCCCTCCCTGGAAGAGGTGGCTGGGCTGGCTCTTTTTAGACCACTCACTTCCTAGATGAGGCCATGGCTCCTTGGCTTTATCTCCAGTGCCAGCACACTTTGTAAACGGTCACTGTACAGACAAACTTGGTCCTTGAGTTTCCTTCTCTAACCCAAATTTATTGAAATATCCTAGAAATCAGCCGGGTGGTGGCTTTTAGTCCCAGCACTTGGGAGGCAGAGGCAGAAGGATCTCTGTTAGTTGCAGACCAGCCTGGTCTACAGAGCGAATTCCAGAACAGCCAGAGCTACACAGAGAAACCCTGTCTTGAAAAATGAGAGGAGTGGGGGAAGGGAGGAGAGGGAGGAGAGGAAGCATTCTAGAAACCACAATCACTGTGTGTGGCAAACTACTGGTCAGACTAGCGAAAGCAATAAAACCTGTTAGCTGAATCACCCCATAGGGGTGGGCAATCACTACTGAATCTATTACAGAGTAGAGCGAGGGGGGGGGGGCTGGACCTCACACCAGCTCTGCACAGGGAGCAGGCTCACAACTGCCACACATATTCCCTCCACGTGTATGATTACAGTGCAATGTCCCCCAATTGTCAACTTCAACATCTTTGATGGCAGCAGCCCAAGTTCTGTGAAAATGAGCAGAAGCCACTAAGACAAAGGCACAGAGGAAGGTGGCAGGGCCACTCCTGTGACCATCTGCTGACTGATGTCATTTCCATTTGTCATTCCTGAGACAAGGAATGACAAGGACCAGGCCACGTCCCTCTTGAGCTCTGTGACCGGCTTTTTACCTAAGCTACTTTCCTAAGACACAGTATCCAAAGCTACCCAGCTTCCCGACCATAGTCCATCGGAATGGCTCCACGGACAGGAAAATAGATATATCCAGTCCCATCGAATGCCAGAGACAGCCTGGAACACAGGAGTAGCAAGCACTCAGAGGTCAGGACCTTGGTGTGTCCAGGAGACTCATTGGTGGGCTTGTGGTGGTCCTATCTTGCTTTGTCAGGCTCCTGGGTAGCCAGAAACAACACAGGAGAGAAGGAAGCTGCATGAAGTAAGAAAGGGCCTGGGAGAGGGGGAGGAGGCATGGAAGGGGAGGGGAGAGAGGGAGGGAAGAGTGTAGAAGAACAGACTGATCCTCACATCTTACCTACTAAAGTTTCTAAACAAGCTGCAGGAACCTCAGGAGAGCCACCCACCGGCTCCTTTGTATATACATGTATGTAATGTTTGTGTGCATGTATACGCATTCATACGTGCCGCACGTGTATGTGGAGACCCAAGGTTGCCATCTGATGTCTTCTTCTTATCTCAGCTGTATATAATGAGACAGGGCACCTCACTGGAACTTGGGGCATGACAATTTGGCTGGTCTAACCAGCCAGCACGCATGGGGAATCCACTGTCTCCACACTGAGATCACAGGTGAGCTGCTGTGCATTTTTACATGAGTGTTAGGGACCCGAACTCCAGTTCTCATACTTGTACGGTAAGCGCTTTACCTGCTGAGCCATATCCTCAGCCTAGTTCATTTTGTCTCTTTTTGAGATGGGTCTCATGTAGCCCCAGCTGAGCCTGAACTCCTGATCGTCCTGCCTCTACCTCACCAATGCTGAGATTACAAGTATCATGCCACGGCATCCGGTTTATGCTGTCTACTGTCTCCTTTCTAAAGATCAGGGAATTTAGAGCACTCAGTTTTCTGATGAGGAGAAGAGGGAGTTGTAAAATAGAAGCCTGTCATCTGAGATGTGCCAGGAAGTGAGTCTCTTCTCAAGAGTGCCACCCCCTAACGGAGTGAACTGGAGACTCAGGCCCCACCCCCTCTTCCTCCACCCAACACTGGTCTTGCAACTCAACGAGCACTTTCAAAGAAGAAAGTTGTAACCAGGGAGACTCCTGTACAGCTGCAACCAGGAAGTCATACAACCATGAGTCCTTCATGTGCCATCTCAGGCTTTCCCCATCTGAGAACTGAGTGACTCTTAGTTATAGACCCATTATCCACTGGCCAGAACAAAATTGACACTGTCAAAAAGACAAAATTCAAAAAGAATTTTGTCCCCTGATTTGTACCTTGGGGAGAAGACCAATGTCCCACGACCCTTATCTCTACCACATTTCAATGTGCTGACTGGGCCAGCACTAAGCCAGGTTTGCTATCCCTGATTATCAGGACCTGACCAAGCAAGTAAGCTTGGTACCACCTAACCTAGGTGGCCCAGCACTGACCCAAGGCCACAGCACTTAAAAGGCCAGAAGCCCAGCATTTCTACATTGCAGCCCAAGTTCTTCCATTCCATATGGCCTGGTCTCCCAGATCTACGCGTCACAACCACCGAGGACCCAGCTTCCCTTCACCCATACAACAGTACCTCGAGATGAATGTGTCCTAGCATGCCTGCCCCTCTCCACTGGGCAGAACCTATATAAAAAGAGGGAGGCTGTGTCCCACAATCAGGGGTCACTCCCAGGGACCCCTGCAGACCATGCCAACGTTCTATCTTAACTCCAAGAAACCCAGGAATATGAGACCTAAGTTAGTCTGATTCCACAACTATGATCTTTCTAGAATGTCAGTCACAGCATCTCCATAAGGCTTCAGTCCTTACTTGGAAGAAATCCTCAGTACAGAGGGCTCCACCTCCACACCCCCATTCTCCTCCCCAGCCCCTGTTGAGGCTCTTGGTGACACAGAGACAAAGAGGACAGAAAGCGTCACCGGAAGATAGCCATTTTCCCAGGGTTGAGGCATCAGTTCACGCCTCCCTCACCCGTGTCCACATCTGACCTGTTTTTGCAGAGAATACAGAAGCAGTGGGACAGGATGTCTGAGACCTGCACACCAACCCCACACTGGAAGGAAAGGCACCCCAGGTGTCCCAAGGACACCCTATTTCAGTGTGTTCAGCTCCCTGATCTCCCACACTGCCCAAGTCAGCTCCCAGTGACCTTAATTCAAGCCTGGCCAACACCATTCTACTTGCCCACCATCTCCACCAGGCTGGCCTCCCTCCATTCTCGCAGCATCCTGTGTACTCTGTTCACTGTCTGGCACGTGCTCCTAAGGAGGAGCTGGCCCAAGGGGTAGGGCATCCATGGACCAATGTTTACCCAGGAGCCCATACACAGTTAGTCCACCAGCACTTGGGGTTTGCTAACCTTAACAATAAACTCAGTAAGCAAGGTCAAGCTGCCTACCCATGGACTCGTATGTCCTGACCCCAGTAGGGCAGCCTCCTCTTTCAGCCTGATGGCTGCACAGGAATTAGAAGTTGCCAGTGCAACCACAGCCTGGCTTCTGGAATCCTCAAACCAAGCATTTATAATGGGAAACAGAAGACAGTCTCAAACCAATGGTGCATAGCTTTCTTAGTGACTCAGAGCAGCTTTGCCCCAGCAGCCAGGCTATTGTGTAACCCATTCACTCTTAGGGATCTGACACATTTGCAAACTCAGAGTAGCTTTTCTCTCACCCAAGCACAGAAAAAAAAAAAAAAAAACAAGGTATGGGGTGTTGCTGAGACAGGGTCTCAATATGTAGCCCAGGCTATCCTCAAGCTGGTGATCTACCTGCCTCTGCCTCTTAGTGCTGGAATCACAGGTTTGCATCATCACATCAAGGAAGGTGACCGGTTTGTAAGTAGATTAAAAACATGCTCGGGGATGCAGGCAGGGTGGTAAGCAAGCAGCCCAAGATCTGGAAGAACTCAGGGCTGTCAAGGTAGAGCATGCTGGAAGCTGGACAGAACCTACAGCAGAAAAAGTTGTCCCCAAAGTCATATGCTGAACACCAGAGTCTGAAGCATCCTCGAAAGGAAACAATGACCCCTGAGCAGATGGGATGGCTGGCCAAGGGCCAAAGGCAAGCGCAAAGTCAAGAGGTGGAAAACACAGGCTGTCCGGCCATGTACTTGCTTTGAGCATTTCTGTGCTATGGGAGAGGTTATCAGTCCACACTCTTGGCATGAGCTCTAGAGTGGGGCTTTCCCTGAAGCAAGTACATGAGCTTCTCTGGGTAGAACTCAAATGGCGATGGTTGCTGTGAGAACCATGGCATCAAGGACAGCAGAGATGTCACCGTGATGATCAGAGCTTACAAGGGCACATGGCTACACAGTTTCAAGTATAGGACACAGGATACGCCAAGCTGTTTCCACATATCACTCAGCTAGACAGAATGCAGATGCCTTAGAAAGTCACCTTGAATCCTGGGTTTTGGCCAACACAGTGGGATGGCATTGCCACCTGCTCATCTGAGTCAGCATATTTGCACATAGTCATGTGACAGATGAAGAGACTAAGGCCTATCTCGATGACAGCATGCCCACAGTCCAAGATTCATCTGTGGTCACACCCATGGCCTCCTGATAGTCTCACTGGCCCTCAGGAGCCTGAGAACCAAGAATCAGCAAGTTCTTATGGCCCAATAGGAGAACACTAAGGTCACAGCTTGTGAACCACCTGCCCGTGCCCAGAGCTGGACCTTTAGGTAGCTCAACCCAGACAGATGACAGCAGGCCCCAGGGACTTACGTGTCTGCGGAGCGTCTATAGTTCTCGGGGCATTCAAAGGACAGACAACGGAAGCTGCCTTGGATGTTGAAGCAAGTCTCATTGATGGAACAGTTGTGGATACCAGTCACACACTCGTCAATATCTGTAGAGACCCAGACACAGCATGGTCTAGGCTAGGGCCATGAAAGCCATCCCCACCCAGAGACAGCATGGTCTAGGCTCAGGCCATGAAAGCCATCCCCACCCACACAAACTGTGTGTTGACACCCTTGCCCTCTGTGGGAGCAGAGTCTGGTGCGGGATCTTCTGTTTATCAGATGCACAGTCCCTGGAGTGGGGGCGTGTAACAAGAGCAGATACCATGTGAAGGTTCCATTATTAAGCACTGCCTGGGATAGGTTGCTACAATCCTCATCTTAGGGAAGGTTCACACAGCTGAAGGAACCTGCCCACAGTCACACATTCTATAAGTGACAGAGCCAAGCTTTGAACCCAGGTAGGTGGGCACCGGAATCTGGTGCTCTAACCACTTAGCACCTTTCCATGGTTCTCAAGGAACGCCACCTGAACCTCAGGCATGACTGGCTCCATCTAGTAGAGCAGGAAGGGTCAGAGCCTCTGGTCCCATGTCACAGGCGAGGAAACAAGACCTATAGGAACCATGCAATTCGCCTTGGGTCTCAGGGCAGTGACTAAAGTGGCCAGGCAGGGGGACCAGGCCTGGGGTCCTGCTACAGGACCTGGAGCCTCTAGAGATGGGGGAGTCCCTCTATGACATTCCATCTGCTGGGGTTCAGAGGTATCACTGAGCCTAGGAGGCAGCTTTTAAGAAGTGTCATATGGGGGTTGGAGAGATGGCTCAGTGGTTAAGAGCACTGACTGCTCTTCCAGAGGTTCTGAGTTCAATTCCCAGCCACCACATGGTGGCTCACAACTATCTGTAATGGGATCAGATGCCCTCTTCTGGTGTGTGTCTGAAGACAGCTGCAGTTTATAAATAAAAATAAGTAAATTTTAAAAGGAAAAAAAAAAAAAAAAAAAAGAAGTGTCATACATCTGACTATCACTGGCAAAGGCAACCCTTGCCAATCCCATGGCTCAGGAATGTGGGTTTGTGGTATTTTTACATTTTTATTTGGAGGGTAAGTGTGGGCGTGTGCCACAGCATGTGTGTGGAGGTCAGGGGACAACTTGCAAGAGCCTGTCACTCTTTCCATCATGTGGGTCCGAGGGATTGAACTCAGATCATCAGGCTTGGCAACAAGAGCCTTATCCAGTGAGCCATGTCACCAGCCCAGGAATGTGTTTTTGCTGTTTCTGGGCAGGACTCCAGGCTGTGGTGAGGTAGCTGGGCCAGGAGAGCAGAAAGCAGGACCATGGGGAAAATGGTCCGGTCCGACCTCAGAGAAGCTGAGTGTGTCCCTTCCAGAGAATGCCACAGGCCCTGCCTTTGGCTGGCCACCTTCTTTGTTGCTGTTGCTGTTGCTGTGGGTGGTATGCATGTGTGTGTGTGTGCGTGTGCACATGAGCATGTATGAGGGTGGGGGTATGCACACAATCGTATGTGGGGGGTGGGTGGGTGCACATGCATGAATGTGGAGAACATCAGGTATTTTCCTCTGTTGCCCCCCACTTTTCCCCCTACCCCCAAAGACAGTATCTTTCACCAAACCTGGTGCTCAGCACTTGGCTAGCTTGGCTGGTCACTGTCAGTCTCTGTACCCCCAGTGTGCACAGGTTAACTAAAGACCATGTGCAGGACCTGTGAGTCTCTGGAGCCTCTAGATCTCCAGCTCATGGGGACTCGTGAGGAAGGGGCTGGACAGCCTTGCTTGTGATCTCCTCAGGCAGCTCCTGGTGTGAGCCAGGGTGCGCACATAGGATCATTTGTTCATGAACTTGTCCTCAGCACTCTCAGTAACCAAATGGAGGTTCACGGAATGCAGGGGAACCCAGCATGTTCTTAGAAATGGGGAGCAGATATGGACAGACTCTTCCATCTTTTATCACTGAGCCCATGCCAAAGCTGACCCAACCCACCAAACACTTGCAACCACCAGAGTCCCCAATACAGAGACCTCAGGGGCCTCATACCGGACCACAGTCAGCCCCTTGCAGGTGCAGAGGCACCTGACATCTGCTCACTTCCATGACCCAGGACTTGGTTCATAGCTTATCTGCCCAATGACTGGGTGAGAGGCTGCACAACTAGACAGGGTCTCTGGGTCACTCTTCCAAAGGCTGACAAAGACAGAGTGGGAGGAAGACTCGGGTGTTCTTACCTGACAGGACCTTCACAGAGCCCAGACAGCCCTGAAGACAGGCTAGATGTTGCACACAGGAGACCTGAACATCTCTCCCTGCTCCCTGAATCCATTCCCATCTGTGGTACAGCCCCGACATCTGGGAAGCACATCTGTCCCCTGACACTGTGGGACTTGTAATACCCCTGGGTGACACCAAAGCAGAGAATCTGCCTTACTCACCTTGGCAGTTGCGACCATTGGGAGCTAGCCTGTAGCCGGAGGAGGGACAGCTGCACTGGAAGCTTCCGGGGATGTTGATGCAGCGGTAGGAGCAGATGTGACCCCCAGTGGGCAGGGCACACTCATCAATATCTGTAACAGCACAGGCACAGTTCTCCCTCAGCATCCAGCTCTGGTCTACTGCCATAGCTGCAGCTGGGCCAAGGGGTAGCCCTAGGAGGCCAGGCTGCGCTGGAGAGGGCAGTGCAGAAGGCAAGCCAGGAAGAGGCCTCAGGGTCACTGAGGCTGGGGTAGCTACAGAGATCATCATTACAGAAGGGGAAACTGAGGGCCAGGGCCAGGGTAGGACTAGTCTAGGGATATTTAGCACGTTCGTGGTGTGAAGTATGCACAAAGAAAGGGAATGAAGAACAATTTGCTAAAGAACAAAACCAAAACTGCCAATCAACAAACAAAACTCACCGCACATCACAAGAAAATACAGGCTGAGTCTCCTTTGTCTGAAATGCTTGGGACCACAAATGTTGCAAATATTTTGGAATATTGCCACTTGTATAGTAAGATATCTCAGGGATGGGAGTCAAGTCTAACCCCGAATCCATCCGTTTTCTACTCACAGACTAAAGGTATTTCTAGACAGTATTTGCAGTGCACCTAAGTTTGGACTGTGACTCAGAATATAGAACTTTGCATTGCGGAGATGCACTGGCTCAAAAAGCTTCAGGTTTGGTCAGAGCTCAGTGGAATAGCATCTGCTGAGCAAGGCCCTATGACGGATCCCAAACCCCTACACACACACACACACACACATACACACCCCTGTACACACACAGCATTGTTATAGCATCAGTAACATTTGTCCTTGAAGCTCCTTGGTACTCTTGAACTGTCATCTGGTTGGACTGTCCAGCAGTCCAAGGAGAGAGCATTGCCTTTGACAGAGAAGATGATAGTCAGGTCTAGTGAGGATGGAGCTCAAAAGGCCAGAGCAGAGCTGGGTCTCAGGGGTTGGGTGGCTCTCAGGTTGCCCTTCACCTCTCAGCCACATGTGATGCCAAGCCCTGTGCTCTGTGGCCCAGAGTGTCAGCACACTGAGGGGTTACAGCCATGGATTGTACTTAAGAGCAACCCATGGACTCGTTTGCTCTCTCGTTTGCTCTCTTCTAATCTGTCTCTCAGTCCCAGTAAAAGCTCCTCAAACTCTATCAGAGGGAAAGCCAGGAGCCAGTCCAGCCTCTGTGGGAGCAAATGGGAACTTCACCAGGTGGAGAAATCCTGGCAGGCTCTCTGCCACGGATGCTGAAAGGCTACTATTCAGTACCAAGGTCAGGGTGCTCCCCCACAGAGCACAGGGTGCTCTCACCTTCGCAGGTGACCCCGTCCACATCACTGAGTTGGTACCCTCGCCGGCAATAACACTGGTAGGAGCCGTAGACATTAGCGCATTCCTGGCTGCAAGGGCTGTTGAGGCACTCATTCACATCTAGAAGAGAAGAGGTCGCCAGGATTCAGGTCCCTGCCTCCACAGCAGACCTGACCAAGAACACAGTGAGCAGAATACTTCTTCATCACCCCCCAGATGTAAAACAGGGACATGAAGTTTGAAGTTGCAAGACTAAGATGCCCAGAGAGAGGAAACTCCACTCCAGCCCACTGTAGCTGAGAAATCTGAAGTCTCTCCATCCCTGCTACTGCCTCTGTGAAGCCACACTATCTCCTGACAAGAAGGCAGTGGTAGCCTCCAGGCTTGGCTCTGTTCAATCTGATCCCCATGGGGCATAGGCTCAGCATGATGGCATGTCCAGAGTCCCATCAGGACCAGTCCCTTTTAGCTTTCAGTGAAAATCTCTCCTGCCCTCTCCACTTCATCTCCAAGATAGTGAGGTAGGTGGGATGGTAGCCCTGGTACTCCTAAATCTCTGGACTTAGGGGCTACTCAGCAACCCAGCTATTGGTCACCAATTCTCTTCACCTAGAGCAAGCTCCAACCCAGGTTTGGCCCACCACTTGTTTTTGTAAATAAAGTTTTATTGGCACAGAGCTACAAACACATTTGGCCAGAACCCATGGCTGCTTTTATGCTCCCACAGCAAAGTGGGGTACTGTCTACAGACTGGGCAGAAAGGTTTAAAATAGTCACCATGTATCTGGGAGAGAAAAATCTTGCTGACTTAGAGATTTCCTCTTACATTCATTTACTACTGTTTCTGAGGGTAGGAGGGATAGACCACTAAATTAGCCTTTCAGTCGGTGTTTCCCATCTGTAGCCCCTACATGCCTGGCCAGGTTACCTGCTCAATCTATGTCCAGTGTGGTTTTTCTATACATCACTGACATAGCCACTGACACTAGAACCACATCTTGCCACACCCACAGTGCATAAGCTTAATTATCCATAGCAGAGCCAAGATGGGCCAAGCCTTAGCACTGTATCCTCAGGATTATGCAAGCCCAAGGCTCAGATGCCTAAGCACAGCCAGAAATTATAATCACAGCTGATAATACAAGACACTCTGTTATCTATGCATAGCAAGACTCATGAACCCAAATGACTGACCAAGCCCTGCCAGGGATACTGGCCAAGTTTCGACATGGCTGCCACTGGCTTACAGTCATATCCCTAGGGTGGGGATTCTAGCATCTTTAAAACACCAGCCTAGGAAACCCCAAATGAGTCTGTGAGCAGAGGAGAGACATGGCTAAGGCTGTTGATGGCTGGCCTGCTCCATGACCCACCCTCACCTTCACAAGACCGGCCATCCACAGATAGCCGGAAGCCCGCGGAACAGCTGCAGTGGTAGGAGCCTGGCGTGTTCTCACACTTGTGGCCACACAGGCGCCCAGGATAGCGCTGACACTCGTTGATATCTGAAACAGAGGGGCAGTCAGCTCAGAGCATGGTCACTGGAGTGCTGTCATGTCCCACCCTTCTGACAATGGCAGCCATTCATGGTCCTCTGTCTCTAACTCCCTTCATGTCTCAGGTAGAAGGACTGAGGCCTCTCCTAACTGTGTGAAGCCCTGTGCTCTGACAAATGTGTCGAAGCTGGACAGATGCCCTTCTGCCAGCCCTGCCCCCAGGGGAATCTGCAGAGATCTGTTGGGGACATGGGACAGTTCTTTGGCCTCCATTGTGTATCCTCCATTGTGTGGCTGGGTAGGGTCTGATGCCACACCTGGCCACCTTTTGTTCTGACTACCTTTGGGAGTTGTGCATCCCAAGCCCCTGGGCCCTACAGGTCTGCAGCAAATCTGAGAAATCACCAACATCTTGCCAGCTGCAGATGTGGGCTGGAGTCTTGGAAACCCTTGGAGCTGGGGTCGAACAGAACACCCATTCCACAAGGAAGCAGGCTGATACTGCTAGAGCCCTGCTGGTGGTCAGAAGCCAAGGCAGCAGCAGAGCTGCAGCTGGATAATGTCTTCTGACCGATGGTCTTCAATCTGGGACTGCCTATGCTGGGAACCTCCTGAGATGAGGACAGGATGAACATGGTCACCTTAAATGCCACAGACTGTCCCCTATGTGGTGTCACCTGGCCAGAACCCCCTGGGTCTGAAAGATATCACATACCCACACAGGTCCTGCTGATGCCATCAAAATAGTAGCCAGCCTTGCACTCACAGCGGAAGCTGCCAGGGGAGTTCAGGCAGTGGTGTCCCTTCCCACAGGGCTCAGCTGGTGGTGAGCACTCATCCACATCTTGTCAAGAAGAAAGAAAGACATGCTGAAAGCCTTTTAAGTGTGCACACCAAACGGTCCACTGATAGCAGCAATCTAACTGTCACAGAGCACCCTCTATGTCCTGGCCCCAATCTGGAACAGTAGGTGACCTCCCAAGAGGCCAGCACTGATCCAGTGAGGCAGGAAGTTTCCAGGGCTGTGGGGGAGATGCTGAGATGGCCTGGAGGTGGTGGGGAGGATGGTCCCTTTCCTAGCAGGGATCTGGGCTAGCTGACTCCCCTAGCCTACTCAGGAGCAAGCATATAGTGGATATAAACAAGATACCACCCAGTGGTTTCTGTCCTCTGGGGAGTAGCAAGATCTATGTCATCCAGATTAGCTGTGACCAATTTAGGAGAACTGAATTGTAAGTGTTCGTTCTTGATCCCCATAGGCTATGACCAGGTAGCCTAAGAACACTGGGCAAACTGAAGGCAAGGCTAGAAGCGCCGGTGTGTTACTGAAATAGTGCAGGCATGATAGCAAAAGCCTGTGCCTGGGGAGGGCGATGGAATGGATGGACAGGCAGGACGTCTTCACTAGGGTGACCAACTCTCCCTTCTAGAGAAGAGAAGGAATGTATTGGAAACAGACAGAAAGTCAAATTTCAGAAATGTGTGCGGGTGTGCATGCGGGCACGTGTGTGAGAGAGATACCAACCAACACAGCGGGTTCCCTCTTCGTTGAGATGATAACCACGGCCACAGTTGGGCACATTCTTCTGACATGTGTAGGAGCCCTCTGTATTGATGCATGTCTGCCCCACAGGGCATGGGGCACTGATACTTAAACACTCATTGATATCTACAGAGAAAAGAGACGAGATGCAGCATGGTTAAACATAGAGACTACCCACGAATACAGCCACCGAATCCCCAAAGAGTCTTTCCCTTCTCTCAGCAAAGTCACAAAACAATAGGCCCTGATCCCTTTACCCTACAAGATGAGGCAGCCTCAGGTCCCTCCCTGCCCTCGTCCCCCTGTTTTCAAACACAACTACTCCATCTTCTGCGCCGCCTGCTGGCCTGGCTTTCCTGTATGCATCTGACCCACATAGGCCCTACCCTGAGTGTGGTGCCAGGGAGACAGAGGGACCCATTCCTCTGAACTAGCCTGAGAGCCCCTAGGCTCCTCTGGTGGGTGGGTAGACCCTGTCTACTTCACCTAGCCAGTCCTTGGAAGCCCCAGTAATATAGCTCCTAAACCAGCCATGGCCCCACCCCGAGTCACTGTGGTAGCCATGTCTGTCTACCATCTCCATGGAAACTCCTTCCTGTATCCCCATCCACCTGACTCAGGCCACTCAGAACTCTTGTGTGGGGTTTCCTACCTTGAGAGGACACAAACTCTAGTATAGGGACCACTGGCCATTTACCATTGATAGACACACACAAACATGTACCAGTACCAAGGGACACTGGGGTGCACATCTGTTGGCTCCTTGTGCTCCAATTCTACGCCAAAACCAAACCTCTTCCTAAAGCACGTCTAAGAAGACCTAAGTCTCAGAAAGTCACCTTCAGGATCTTCCTAGTTCACACATTCACAAAGCACATTGGGGCTTGGGGACAGCAGGAAGGAGGCAGGCGATAGTGGAAGATTGACAGCTGAATCAAGAAAGCAGGGCCTGCTCCATGCTGGCCAAACCCTACCCTCCTCAGGCTGTCTAAAAACAAGCCTCTCCCTCTCATCCCTGGAATGGGCCTCTCCACAGACAATGCCGCACTTCGGAGTTTACAGGGACTGAAATAGCCAGCCTGCAGGTGGCAGAGCCTGCATTACTGTCTATCTGTTACACCGGGAACCCAGAACCTGGAGAGAGCAAGCAACTCCTCAGGCTCACAGGGGGTGGAGAGGGCAACACAGCCCAGGTCTAGATCCCTGGCATCCACCCTCACGATCACTTCCGGTCTCCTTCCTCAGGATCCCTCTAGCCAAATCTGGCCCACTGCTTATTCTTGTAAATAAAGTTTTATTGGCAGTCAGCCAGTCAGTCCTGCTGTCTCACATGTGGACTACAGCTGTTTTGTGCATTACCACTACAGGAGCCTGGTGATTATAATGGAAACCAGATGGCTGGAAGTTGATAGCCATTATCTAGTCCTTTCCACAAATCCGGGCAACTCCTGCCTGTTGTCAGTGATGAGTACAGTAGCCAGTAGTGACTCCCGCCCCCAGCTTTGAGTGCTTCTGTCTGATGTGATTTCTCAAACTGTATCTGTATTGGCTGGTTTTGTGTGTCAACTTGACACAAGCTGGAGTTATCACAGAGAAAGGAGCTTCAGTTGAAATGCCTCCATGAGATCCAGCGGTAAGGCATTTTCTCAATTAGTGATCAAGGAGGGAGGGGCCCATTGTGGGTGGGGCTATCCCTGGGCTGGCAGTCCTGGGTTCTATAAGAAGGCAAGCTGAGCAAGCCAGGAGAAGCAAGCCAGTAAGAAACATCCCTCCATGGCCTCTGCATCAGCTCCTGCTTCCTGACCTGCTTGAGTTCCAGTCCTGACTTCCTTTGGTGATAAACATCAGTGTGGAAGTGTAAGCTGAATAAACCCTTTCCTCCCCTACTTGCTTCTTGGTCATGATGTTTGTGCAGGAATAGAAACCCTGAGTAGGACAGTATCCACACATTGGTATCTCCTGAGACTGTGTGCTCTCTGGAGGAAGAGAGTCCCTTGTCTGAGCTCCAGGAAAGTCAGATGATGAATGAATGAAATCAAAAGTGGATCAACAAAGATGGATAGGAAAGGCCAGAGGCAGGTTTGGGGACACGCTGCATGCTGTCCCTCATGAGATTCCCATGGCAGAAGTGCAGGCTCCCTAGCTGTCATTCTCAGCTCACTTTGTCTTACAAAGCACTTCTAAGACCAAATAGGACCCTTGATGGCCCCAGGAACTTTGAAGACACCGACACCTGTGGGCTAGCCTGTGGGAAACAGTGCCCTGATCCCTTCCCTCCTCCTCACCAGGGAATGAAGGAAGAAAGGGAACATGAGGTAGAGAGTGGAGAAAAAGAAAACGCAGAAGACTTCCTCACAGTGTTGAAGAATCAACCTCAAGGTTCTAAAAAAAAAAAAATTACATTTTATATGAAGAAGGCCTCAGTCTTCTCAGCCCTGCCTCTTGTCTTCTCTGCTAGCCTGACAGGGCAGGGTTCGTCTTTCCTTGCATGGGGATGGGAATGGAGCAGTGTTTGGGGAAGGCAGATCCTGGGTCACTGTCACTGTTTCCCACCATAGATGGAGCTGCTTTGGGGAATCAAGGAAACAGGGGTAGAAGTGTGTGTGGTGTAAGCCCTGGATGCATAGAGAAGTGAAGAGACAGCCTGCAGCAATCTCCCAGATGGCCCCCATCTTTGGTTTTTATATTGTTTGGTTTTCTGAAACTGGGTCTCAACATGTAGCCCAGGCTAGACTTTAATTCCTATACAGCCCATGCTAGCCCTCAACTCATTGTATTTTCCTGCCTCAACCTCTGCAGGGATGGCAGGTGCACTCCACAGTGCCTGGCTCTCCCCTTTCTCTCCTTACGATGTCTGTCTCCTGATAGCTATTTCTGCTGCTGATGTTATTATTTTAGACAGGAATAAAAATGCTGACACAGAATGATTTCTAAACACATTGTCAAGAGGGAAAAACCAAGAGGTAGAACAGTCCAATCCTGTTTCCATGAAAAAACAAACTAAGGGAGCAATGCCCAGAAGGGTGGTCCCGCCCACCCAGAGGCTGGCCAGGCAGGCTGGGCGTTATTTTCTGCCCTTAGGTTTTCCTCATCTATAATCAGATATCTGTGGCTATTTACCATAAGAGAGGTAACTTCTAGAAGAAATTAACTTGGTTGTGACCAGAAAATACAAAGGGGGGACTTCTCCCCCATGTCAAGTTAGGGGGCTCTGCACTGAACATTTCTGGTCCTTGATGTCACTGTGGACCTAAACAGAAGTGACGGGAAAGGTATATGCAGTTAGGTTGGAATCTGGCCAAGATCCTGAACTCCCCCACGGTTTATATCTCGTCTGATGGGGGTTGAGGGTACAGAGAGGGATGGCCCCCGAAGTATCTCTGCCCTTATACTGTGTGGAGGGAAACCAGGGGCATGCTGAGACCTGCAAAGGTTTTCTCACAGAGACCAGGGCCAATCCTGCCATGAGCCAGGGTTTCCATCCTCAGCTGATGCAGTCTCCACAGAGCCCCCCTGAGCAGGCTGCAAGTCTCAGCAGGGCCCCCTTTCCTCCCTGCCCCAGGGGGAGTCAGAGCCACCCTGCTTACGGCACATGTGTGGAGCGATGACAGTCTGACCTCAGGAGGCTGGCAAGGGGCCAACTCACAGCTTGGGCACTTCTCCACTAGACCCAGGCTGTGTGGGTGGGGCTTGGGTGAAACTCCTGGGCTACAAGGTTCTACCTGGGGGCAGTAAGACAGGGACAGGGGACAAGAATTTTCAATTGGTCTCAAATCCCGCCTCAAAGAAATGATGGAGGCAAGGCCAGGTAAGAGTCTGAGGAACGATAGGAACTTGCACAGCCATATTTCAGTCTTCCCCTTTGAAAGAGAAAGGGGTTGCAACTAAGCAATACCCGCAGCTCAATTTAGAAGATGGGACTCTCTGACCTCAAACGAAAGGTTTAGAAGCTCCTGACTACAAAGCAGATATGGGTTCAAATGCTAACAGCTAGGGGGCGCCCCTGCGCAGCACAAAGACAACAGAAGAGAGAGGGGCAGGCGGCCCTCACACTGAGCAGCCTTTCTCTGGCCTCTTACTGTCACACTAAGCTCATGGCTCCTTTACACACTGGTCCACTCTGCTCTCAGCCCATGCATCCTTGAGCCTTATCATCTTCCAGATTGAAAGCATCGCCACTGAACACCACCTCTCCATCCCATCATCCCTGGTGACTACCACTCTAGCCTGTCTCCATGAAGTCAGCCATTTTTCTGTGAAATAATTTCCAAAGGTCTAAGTGGCTGTGGCAGGGAGCAACCACGTATCAAATGATGCTTCTCATGTACCCATCCTATCACAAGCTCCCGCCGCCTTCCCTGTTTCTAGCCTCTCAGCCACATGCTACAGTCACTCCCATCTTATAGGGGAAACACCTGAGGCTTTAAGGAAGGAAATGAATCTTAGCACAACGAATTCAAATCTAATAGTCTCTGACTCTAAAACCCACACTCCTTCACCCAAGCCACAGGGATTAGATAGACCCTTAGACCAGGCCTTAGACCAAACCCAGCCTGCCAGTAGTTTTATAAATAAAGTTTTATTGGGACACAACCCCATCACCTGGGTTCATATACTGTGCCTTTCGAACTATAACTGCTCAGGATGAGTCACTGAGACCCAGATCACATAGCTCACAATGCCTATGGCATTTGCTATTTGCCCTCTAAGGACGCTTGCCAGCCCTGATCTGTGCCGATTGTCCCATGCTTGGACTAACCCCTCGAATGGCATCATGTCTTACCAATGCAGTTGCCTAGAGCATCCTGTATAAAGCCGCTCTTGCACTGCAGCTTGGGTCTGCAACGGAAGGATCCCAGAGTATTCTGACAGATAAAATCGGGGGGGCAGTTATGAATACCAGTCTCACATTCGTCAATATCTGGTGCATCATAAAAAAAGGAGATTGTTAGCAAGAGTCCGACCAGAAGTGTGTCACAATACTTTAACATCACAAGAAAGTACTTTAAAAAAAACAAAAAAAAGCTCATTTCTCAGTCTATAACCCCAAAATATTTCAACAGAGAGGGTGTAATGAAAAGGCCCACGGTGAGCCAAACTCTGTATAAATTGCTAAAGTCTTAAAAAAAAAAACTCCCTCCTCCCTGACTTATGAGGCAAGCTTCTTGCTATTTAGCAAAGAGCTCAGGCATTTTCCTGGCAGGTATATCATTCATTCAGAAGTGTATGTTTGGATTAGATCATACAGCAATTATCTTAGCGACAATAAACACAGACTTTAATTCTTTTCATCCCGAGGCCGTCATAATAGTCCAAATATTAACAATAGTTACATCAAGATAGACAAGATGGATTGCCCTGTCTTCAAGTTCACGGCTGTCAAAGGTTCAAGTGTATCTACTCAACTGGCCTGGCTCCCAGGCTCTGGAGTCCAGAGGCTCAGCCAGGGAGCAGTGCAGGGTGGGGCAGTGGGATTGCTCAAGGGCTTGGCTGCCAAGAGAAGGCGTCTGGCTCTTGGGTCACCCCACACAATTCAACGATCAACATTTTTACACAAGACCTGAGCTAGCTAGCATCTTCAACAGAGCCTGGTCTGAATCTGGTTTGGTTTTGTTTGTACGGAAACACAAGTAAGGGCCCTGGACTTGTTTGTCAAGGATCAGGCTCCGAGCTTTCTAAGTCAAATGGGCTAGTGTCATTAACTCAGCACCATATTAAAGTAAACCTGCTCATCACAGACCTTCCTTCATTTGCCCTTGTCTACTTGAAAGGTGGTGGAGCACCTCCTTCTTGCAGTATCCCAGGAAGCCACATGGGGGCAGCACCACAGAGCCCAATGGGCAACCTTCCCTCTATGCTATACCCACAGCTGGGGAAGGAGGGACTTTTAGATTTGGATGTGAGCTGTACCTTTGCAGTTATTATCTTCTGTGAGCTCATAGCCAGTCCCACAGCTGCTGTCCCGCTGGCAGCGGAAAGAACCCACTGTATTGATGCAGGATTCTCCCAGCCGGCAGTTATGGCTGCCTGTGATGCATTCATTGATATCTAGAGAGATCAAGGTGATGCAGAAGTAATCAGCAAAAACAACCAAGCTTTAAGCGTGAGCAGCAGGAATGTCCCAGAAGCCATGGTGGATCTGGCTTCCTGCACTCACCATGTTGCCCAATCAAACTGAGCTGAGTCTTGCTGTGGGCACATCTGGCCAGGGCTCTAGAGAGGGGCTATCACCATATCAAGCCCTGTTAAGTTTCAGATCTCTTTGAGTAAGGGCCAGACCCTAGAATCACAGCATCTACAAGAACCCCCAACAAAGGAGGAAGCAGCATCCCCCTCTCTTAGACAAGGGAAGAGGCAGAAAGATCTACCCAAGGCCTCACGGCAGATCCTGAATCCAGAACCCAGGAGAACCCCAATGCAGCCCACACTGCATTCCCCACACTGGTATCTATATTCTTCTGGAAGACAGTCTTGTCCAGGAGCCTAAACACCAGGCAGCACGGTCAAACAGGTCCCGGCTGTGCTCCAGGAATGGGGCCAAGGTTGTGACACACAAGCCTGCTCAGACCTCCAGCAAAGGCCCCCTAGCACAGTGACGGGTTCTCAGATGTTACCTTCACAGGAGACACCATCCGACTGCAGCTGGTAACCCACAAAACAAGAGCAGACCACCTCGTCCCCGGTGTCACGGCACTGCTGCTTACAGGGCCCGCCACCTGCAATCAGAGCCCATAGGAGCTATGAACAGGCTGAGCAACCTTGAGGGACACTCCCAGAGTGCACTGACACAGAATACAGGCTCCTTGCTACAGCCACTTGTGGTCCTTGGGACACTGCCAAGCCTCGGCTCTGGGCATCTCTGGGGCCTCTGAAGGCAGCAGAGGTCTGACAAGTTAGGGACCTTGTGCTGCCTCTGTGCTTAGAGTGGACCTGGAGAGGCATCCTGCTCACTGTCAACGAGAGGCCTGGAGGGAACAGGCTCCACCGGGAGGCCAGGCTCTATCAGAGCCCCATGTAACTCTCAAGCATTTCCAGCTGCCCATTCCCAAGAGCTGGCCCACGCTCAGGTGCCGCCACAATTGTGGGTACAGCCTCTTCTTGCCTGGCACCTCCCCTGTGACTCACACAGGGGATACTTCGAGTGTAACCCCACTGGGACAGCCTGTGCTTCCTTTGCCACTGCCCAGCTGGATACCAGGGGCATGCAGGCTTTAACTATGTTGACTAATGGATCCTCCTAAGTTGCACACAGGATGTCATTCTCCCAGAAATCATCTGTAGCCACCTAGAAAGGACTCCAAGCTTCCTGGAGCTCCTTATTTCTCTTTCCACTCCCTCCTGCCCTCAGTGCAGGTTGACACTGTGTACTGACTATCATTTTGTGATTAAGCTGACTCCATAACTAACACCCTTGGGTGGAACTGAAGCAGAACGGTCAGGTTAGATGTGCCAGAATGTTCCTGAAGAAAATAGTTCAATCAGGAAAAGCAAAGCTGTGGAGCTACTCTGACTTAAGTGCAAAGGTCTCCTGGGAGACCACAACTCTAAAGGGACAAGCCAGGCTCCAGGGACACACAGCTAAGAAATAGCTACTCTCCTGGGGCATCCCAGCCTTGGAGAAAAATCATCATCTGCAGAGCCCAGGAGCTTGCTGGTGCTGGGTGCTTACACCAGTCCTGGATCCGTAAGGCACTGTCCCAGACAGATCCCCAGCTCTGAGCCCTCAAGGGTGGAAAAATGGGGACCCCAGGGTCCCAAGAGCAGAAGCACTTTCTAGCTGAGTCTTGGCAGAAAGTAACAATATCCCCCCTGGGCTTTCTTAGCTACCTACCAAAGGGCTCCCACAGGTCCCACCATCTCACCTCTACAGCGGTCATTCAGGTATGGATCTTCTTGTTCCTCATCATCAGGAATCTTAGCTAGGGGTAGAGATATGACACAAGATCACACAAGCACCTACTCCTCCTGTCAGCACCGGACAGGAGGCCCATATGAGCATGCCACATTTGTTCATCTTTAGTAAAGGTACCTTCACTTAAAGGGCAGTTAAGCTCTCCCAAAACACAGCCTGAATTAGAACCTTAGTCCAGTGAGTATAAAGCTCAAGAGAGATGTAAATGAGATAAAATTCCCAGCAAACATAGTGCACAGATGCCTGCTGCTTCTCAGTACTTCCTACATGACTCAGGGGTTCACAATGTAAATGAGCAGATTAAAGAACCAGGAGGTCAGGACTGGAGAGATGACTCAGCGGTTGAAAACCGCATGTTCTTGAAGAGGACCTGGGTTTGGTTCCTAGCACCCACGGTTGGCTCACAGACACCAGTAATTCCAGTTCCGGGGGCTCCAATTCCCTCCTCTAAGAGAATTCATCTGACCATGGCAGGCACATGGTATACAAATATGCGGAAACACTAATACTCATAAATATAAATTAAAACAACAAGAAATTCCTACATCATAGAGTTATGCCCCTCAGGGCTTCAAGCATGTGTCTGTAGTCAACGGGGACAGGTAGAGCTGGTTAACAGCAGTTTCAAGATCTCTGGGAGCTGCTCCTGAGGTCCCACACCCCTCAGAGGAAGAGCCTGCCACTTGAACACAGATGTACCCAGCCACTGGCCCACACTGGCCAAGACTCAAAAAGGCCAAGTCCTCCTTCCTCCACTATTGGAGTCATGTGACCTTACACATCAAGGTCCTTATGAGAGGATCAGATCAAAGGGCAATCACCCAGCAATCACCAGGGCAAAGTGAGGTCTGGAAGGGAGCCAGCCTCCTGCAGAAAGCACTTATGGTACTCTTCCTGTCTCACAGCCGTGATGGTTAACCTCATGTGGCAACTTGATGGGATGTCTCTATGAAGGGGGCTTTGGTGACATGAGAGTGATATTTAAACCAGTGGACTCTGAGATGAGCAGACGGCCCCTCCCGGATGCTAAGAGAGCCTCACCTAGCCAGTTGGAGGCCCTAAGAGATGGGGACTGAGGAAGAGCATTCTGCCAGCCAAAGGCCTTCGGATTTCAGTAACGCTAGCTTTTCCCTGGAGCTTTGGCCCGCCCTCCAACCCTCCAAGCCCAACCACACAGCTCTGTCTACACAGCTCTTTGGTATCCATAGAGATTGGTCCTGGGATCCTGGAGGGCATTAAAAACCCACAGGCAAGGAGATGGCTCAGCAGCTACAGAACAAGCGCTGTTCCTGCAGAGGATCCACCCAGGTTTGGTCCCAGCACCTATATGGTGGTTCACAACCATCTGTAACAACAGTTCCACAAGATCTAATGCCCGTTTCTGGCTTCAGTAGACACTACATGCATGCGGTGCAGAGATATAAATACAGACAAAACATTTGTACATATAAAATAAAAATAAGGGGCTGGAGAGATGGCTCAGTGGTTAAGAGCACTGACTGCTCTTCCAGAGGTCCTGAGTTCAATTCCCGGCAACCACATGGTGGCTCACAACCTCTGTAATGGGATCTGATGCCCTCTTCTGGTGTTGTCTGAAGACAGCTACAGTGTACCCACATATATAAAATAAATAAATCTTCAAAAAACTAAAAATAAAAAATAAATTAATTTTTAAAATGTTACAGACATTCAAGTCTCTTACATAGAATACCATGGTGTCTGTCCGTAATCTATGCATATCTTCCTGTAAATCTTAAATAGTCTCTAGATTACTTTTAATACTTAACGTGATATTAATGCTATATAAATAGTTGTTATTCTGTTCAAGGAATGACAAAAATGTCTGCACACACCCAGTGCAGATTCAATATCTTTTCTCTAAAATTTTCTTTGCGTGTGTGTCATGGGCACATGTGTGTACAGGTGCTACACCCACGCATCCACACGTAGAGGTTACACGTCTACATCCAGTGACTTCCTCTATTGCTCTCGGCTTATTTTTTGGGACAGGGTTTCTCACTGAGCTGAGGCTCGCTGCTGATTCAGTTAGACTGGCAGCCCAGTGAGCTCTAGGCGCCTCCTGTCTGCTCTACACCCCAAGCCCTGGGTTAAAGATGCATGCTGCTTTGCTGGCTTGTATGTGGGTGCTGGGGATCCAAACTCAGGCTTTTATGTTTGCACCCCAAGCATTTTACCCACTGAGCCATCTCTAATATTTTTAATCTGTGATTGGTAGAATCTAGAACTGTGATATCCACAGGAAGGGTAAGCCAACCGTGTCACAGACACACACCGTGAAGACTAATACACTGCTCTACGCTGGAAGGGAGAGGAGTTACCTGGGTCCTGAAGGTCTGTACCATCGCCTCGGACAAAGTCTGAATTCTCAGGTCCCTTCACGCAGCAGGCACGAAACACCAGCCCACACTGGTAGCTTATCATGAGGTTGGGCTCACAGGTCTGGCCTCGGGCCTGAGCTGCCCTTCCCAGCATGCAACAGTGGCAGCACCTCTATGAACAGAAAGATTCTAGTCTGGGTCAGGAGTTTGTACAAGTGGCCCTTGGGACCTTGAAAGAACCTCAGGGGCACACCTCTGACACCCTCTTTCTTGTCTGTGTTCTCAGGACAGCGAGAAAACATCTGATGTGGGTAATTTACCAAAATGTCAGAAGTGAAGAGAAAAGCATGCCAGGCCCCTCCAAGCCTCCTAGGTCTGTTTGGAAAGAAATCTACAAGACCTGGCACCTAGTAGGATTACACGTTCCTCCCCACTCACATGACTGCTATGGTGGTGTAAATTGAAAATGGCGCCCATAGGCCCACAGGGAATGGGCTATTAGGGGGTGCGGCCTTGTTGGAGTAGGTGTAGCTATGTTGAAGGAAACGTGTCACTACTGGTGGGCTTTGAGGTCTCAGATGCTTAGGCTAGGCCCAGTGTCTCACTCTCTTCTTGCTGTCTGCCAATCCAGATGTAGAACTCTCAGCTACCTCTCCAGGACCATGTCTGCCCATGGCGAGTTCCGCCATGATGACAATGGACTGAACCTCTGAACTGTAAACCATCCCCAACTAAAAACTCTCCTTTGTAAGAGTTGCTGTGGTCCACAGCAGTAAGATCCTAACTAAGACAACAACCCCCTTTGGACCTCCTTTTCCTAACCAGCCCAGCCCACCCATCTTGAGGAGAGGGGAGCCGACCAACGCTCCAAAGGCCTGCTCTGTCTGCAAGGTCTCATCTCCCTGCCAGAATAGGCATACACTCTCAACCCCAAGGGTTGGGCACAAGACCCTCAAGGTTCCCACTAAGGCATAAGACCTAGCCACTGCCTTTCATGGAGATCCCATATCCCAAAAATTAAACCTGTGTCCTAACCCAGAGCCTGGGGTACACATGAAAAGTCCCAGGCCAGTCCTTCTGAAAACAAAGAGCTTTCCAGGAAGCCCACAGCAAGAGGCTTTGCTTCAGCACCTGCAGAGGCTGAGGGGCTTTCTACATGTTGATCTACCCACTCTGCAGCCGCAAAGAGCCCTGGTGATCTCACCCTCCTCTGTGCTTTGAGTAATATTTTCCAGAAACACACTTCATTAAGTTAGCCAGGGAATCTGTTCCTGATCTTGCTAGAATGTTCTAATATTTCACACCTCTCTTTTCTCAAGTCTAGGGATGGGGCAGAGCTGTCTGCCAGGCATATAACGTAAGCAGAGGTCAGCCCTACCCAGGGAGGTGGTCACTGAATGCCCAAAGTCCTGGCCAAGAGATCCCTTAACCAGGCCACTCATTCTAGCCCTGAATAGCTAGCTCCCTTTACTGCCTGGTTTTGTGTGTTAACTAGACACAAGCTGGAGTTATCACAGAGAAAGGAGCCTCCTTTGAGGAAATGCCTCCATGAGATTCAACAGTAAGGTATTTTCTCAATTAGTGATCAAGGGGGGAGGGCCCCTTGTGGGTGTCATCCCTGGGCTTAGGTTCTATAAGGAAGCAAGATGAGTAAGCCAGGGGAAGCAAGCCAGCAAGGAACATCCCTCCATGGCCTCTACATCAGCTCCTGCTTCCTGATCTGCTTGAGTTCCAGTCCTGACTTCCTTTGGTGATGAACAGCAATGTGGAAGTGTAAGCTGAATAAACCCTTTCCTCCCCAACTTGCTTCTTGGTCATGATGTTTTGTGCAGGAATAGAAACCCTGACTAAGACACTCCCCATGTGTCTTAGGAGCACCTCACCTGGCCCCTCATAAAGGCCGATAGCTGTGGTAGGCCATGACTGTTGAGGCAGAGTCTGGACCCATGAGCAGCCTCTGCCTGTGTGCAGTCACTCTTACCCACCCTCCCAGAACCCAGACTGTAATCAGATTTTCATTCCTTGATTCCATTACCACCTTCCTAAGGGAGATGGATGTCATCCAGAAGCCACGGTCATCAACGCTTCTGGAAATCACTCAGGGGGACAACTGGCTTTCTTCCTGGGCAGGTGGGGCCTGACCATTAGTCTATTTGTGTTCAAACCTAGAGATGCCATAGTCAGCTCCCTCTCTCTCTCTCTCTCTCTCTCTCTCTCTCTCTCTCTCTCTCTCTCTCTC
>JADRCH010000028.1:2188477-2212951 GCA_019843965.1 Rhynchomys soricoides | reverse complement strand
CTCTCTCTCTCTCTCTCTCTCTCTCTCTCTCTCTCTCTCTCTCTCTCACACACACACACACACACACACACACACACACACACACGAGCCTTCCATAGCTAATGCAAGCCCTGCAACCTGACCTGGACCTGGGGCCCCAGGAACATTCAGGGAAAGAAATTCCACTACTTAATCTGATTATGTTCTATGGAGAATCCCCTCCTAGCCTTCAACAAGGACAGGCCACCGGAGTGTGGGCTCCTCTGGACCCCAATGTCTTCCTGTAGAGTGGGGTTGCAGAATCCCATGTTATTAGAGGCCTTAGTGTGGGCCCTAGCGTGAGCTCAGAGCCTCAATTTACCTGAGGAGCACAGAAGCACTGGGGCCTCTTGGGCAGTAGGGAAATGCCTACCCTGAACTGAGAGGATTTTGAAGGGTCCAGAAAACCCCTGCTCTGCCTTCTGTCTAGGTTTGAAGACCTAGACAGGGTAATCCTCAGGCTCTTCCTGTTTCCCCAAGGTGGAGCTGGCTTGTCACCGTCTCACCCCGCCTTATCTGGAAGCCTGGCTAGGAAGGCATACCGTCTGAATGAGAAGGGAAGGGTACCTGAGTGGTCACAAGGAAAGGCTGACAGGGAGATGGTGGCCTAGTGTGGTCCTCAGCCTTACTCACCTTTATGAATAGGGTCTCGAGGGTACCGTTGTACCTGTGGAGCGAGGTGCAGCCGTCTGGCTCGCTGGCCAGGTTGATGCCTGTGGCACAGTGCAGTTCCTCCAGTTGGTTGTGACAACACTGCTCCTGGACCATCCTGTGGGCAGAGCAGAGGCTGCGCCAGGACTCCTTGGTGAAGCCAAGTTCAGAATAGAGGCTCAAACAGAGGAGTGATGTCCTCTGGTGTACCTCCCACATCCCAGCTCCCACAGGGAGAGAGATACACAGGACTTAGCAGGTGTTTGGTTAGAGAGAGCAAATGCACAGTGGTATCCCGGGTGGGAGCCAGGAGACTCCCAATTGGGCACACAGTTGAGCCTTTTGCTAAGACTTGTTATAGAAGGTCCTCACCTATTTATAAACAGAGCAGCCTGCTGCAGGCTTCCTGCCACCTAGCTCAGTTCTCTTCAGCCTCAACTCCATTTTCCAGGCTCAGAGGAGAAGTTTTAGAGAGTCTTTTGATACAGTTTGTTGAAGGGCTAGACTGGAAGATAGTAGCAACCACGATGCCCAGCAGTCCCAGCCTCCCGACACCCACAGGATTGGCTATGAAAAGCTCTTAGGAAAACAGGTACTCCGGTAGGACCCGAACCTGCCGGAGTCTATGCCTCAGACTCAAGCACATTTTATGACATCTCAGAGGCCAGAAAGCCAGCCCTGAAGACAACAGAGATGGAAGGGTGTCAAATATGGCTCTCACCCAGACCAAAGTAACCTAAAGGCAGAGCCAGCAAGGGCAGAAACAGGAACCAAACCCATGCTGTCTGCAAGAGAGGTTAGGGCCTCCCAGCCTCGCTAGCTATGACCTTTACCCATGCCTAAGGACAGAGGCCCCAGTCAGCTTTTCCTCTACCCGGGGCTCAGAAGTGTGAACCAGGCTTCCCACGTCTCTCCAGATCTGGGATGGGCGTGTCTACACAGTGACATTAATTTCACACCTGCTTCACTGGATTTGCAGGCAAGAGTGAAGACCCGTGATGCTAAAATGGAAGTAGCAAGCTCTATTTCAGGAATTTAAAGAAGAATGGCCCCAAGAGACCCAGACGTTTGAATACTTGGTCCCCGGGTGGTGGAACTGTGTAATAAGGATGAGGGCGTAGCCTTGGGGGGGGGGCAACGAACTGGACTCTATCATGGACTAGAACTGCCTGTCAACCCAATCAAAAGCCTTCTTTTGTAAGTTGCCTTGGCCACGCTGTCTTGTCACAGCAAAAATAACTAAGACAACAGTAAAGATGAGGAGACGGGGGAAGACTTCTCTATGGCTGGCAGGAAGGAAACACAGGCAGCCATTTAGAAAACAGCCAGAGTTCCCCCCAAAGAGCTGAAAACAGATCTGTCATAGGATCTTAGCTATCCCAATCAAGAGAATATGGAGCAGGCTCTCCAACATATGGCTGCCCACCTAAGTTCATGGCAGTGCCCTTTGCAACAGCCAACATGTGGAAGGAACCTAAATGTAAGGGCAAATGGGCAAGCAGAACAGTGTGATTCAGTGTGACTCTGCCTCCTGACATATGTGACCACACAGAGGAACCTACAGGGCCCAATGCTAAGTGACACAAGCCAATCCCAAAGATCCCAAAGAGACACAGGAGAAGTCAAATCCACAGACAAGAAACCAGTGGGGTAGCATAGAGTCAGAGACTCCATTTTGCAGGATTGATTGGAAGGGTCTTGGAGAGGGACAGTAGTCAGGGTGGCCAAACAGTATGAATGAGCCCTCACAAAGGATTAAGATGGTGAGTTTTATATATGTATTTTACAAAGTACTGTTGTCTGCAGCCCTACTGTGTGCTAGCCAGTCATGACTGCTCCAGATAGGCAAGCCAAATAGCCTAGGCCCCACAAGCACTCTGAGGCACACATACAAACTCTGCCCTCACAGAGAGGGTGCCTGGGGAACTGGATCCCAATCCCATTCTCCCTTCATTGTTGCTGATGCTAGTAGTGACAGGGACAGGCACTTCGCACTTCCACCTCAGTGAGCCCGTTCCTCACCTGCTGGGTTGGGCAATGTCACCATGTCACTACTCAGTAGTGTAACACTGGCCCACATGCTCATGGGCACACTACTGCCCTAAGGTTACAGAGCCCCACCCGGTGCCATGACTGTAACCCCTCCAGTGACTGAGAACCACACTCCTATACCTCCCACCCTGACTTTGTACAAATGGTCTCAGATCCCACTGGCTTGGCAGAGGAAATGTCACAAGTCAGGCTGATGATGGCTAAGAGGCAGCTGGTAGGAACCTAGCTGCCCAGCCTCCACCTGCCTTCGTACAGGAGGAAGGAGACTGAGCAGGCTGCCCTGGTGCACCTCTGCTTCAGGGCAGCCAGGGCTTCCCAAGAACTGCGAAGGCTCCAGGGAACCTAGATTGATAAACTAAAGAATCAACCAGTCTAGGGTCACTCAATCTTGCCTGCCCCAAACCCTCCTCCTGGATGGGAGTCCTCTGAACGATGTCTGAACCTGGTGAGGGCTGGGGCGCTGTTGCCCTAATGAGGCTTAAGGGAGAGGTTTCACTTAGGCACCTAGAACGGGACCCCAGGGTGCTGGGCTTGGCCCCTCATACCCGATGTCTGCTCTGAGCAACACTGCTGATTCTATCTCTAGCCAGCCTCTCCACACTCCTAGAAGGACCAACAGCCCACTTGGGTTTCTGGGTGTTTAAAAATACCTAGCCTGATTCTACCCCACCCCCACCCCTCTATCTTCTCTCAACAGTATCCCTTCTCATCTGCCCAGCTAGGCAAACTGAACCTCTGAGCCTCTGACACCCCTCTGGATCCCACCCTACTCCCAGCACTGACAGCTTGGCTCACTGCCTCTACTTACTTCCCCAGCCAGATCCTTCCCTCAATCCCAGGCTACTGCCCAGTTCCAAACCAGCTGCACATCTCCTAGAGTCCTTCAAACAGCCTGTTAGTCTCTTAGCTTCCACTCCCTCGTGTCAACTGCCTTCTGCTCTAAAGGGTCCTTTTTAAAGATACATCTGGACAGATGTGCTGCCACCCAATTTATGCCTAAAACCTCCATCAGATTCTTGCCCTGCTCCCAGTTAGTTCCTAAGATGGCCACACTACCAGGAACAATGGGGAGCCCCCCTCACCCCTACCTCCCTCTGGCTCTGTCTTTCTGCCCTGCTGGTCCACTCTTCACACTTTCTGGATGTCTTGCTGCTGGCCCAAGAGCATGTACAGCCTGCCCCTGAGCATCCATGCTGGCTGCTCCCTCCCTGGATGCTCTTCCCACAGTCCACAGATGACTGTAAAGATTTGATAACTTCTTTATGGTAATCAATATAATCTATTATCATAATCTACTCTAAGGTTTTACATTCCCCAAACATTGTGAGTACCTGATTTAATCTAGAGATAGAATAGAAGATAGGCTGAAGCTGAGTGAATGAACTGTTTGTGTTCTTGGGATCTGTAGGCAGGCTCCTCAAGTCAGGAGGTCTCGTCCGATGCTCTACGACAAACCTTCCTTTTACTTGGGGAAATGACTTGCCTAGAGTTAGACAGCTGTGGCAGACCTAACTGCACATCTGGATGGTTTTACTTTTCAGTCTGGGGAAAGCTACAGATGCCCCAGTGAGCACTGGGCAGCCCAGGGCAATGGGCCAAGCTCTGTGCACAGGGCTCAGAAGTACAGAGGAGGAAGCAGCAGACAGAGGGAGGAAGGTCCCCCCCATCACCATCTTGGACATCTGGCACACATTGTCCTTTCTCCACTTGCCTCTAGACGGGCAGGAGATGTCAAACAGCAGGACAGCACACATACCTGCACTCCTTGGACTCTGAGGTGTACGGCAGTGAGCAGTCCCTGTGCTGGTTAGCCATTTGATTTCCCTCTGTGCAG
The DNA here is from genome assembly GCA_019843965.1 of Rhynchomys soricoides. Taxonomy (NCBI): domain Eukaryota; kingdom Metazoa; phylum Chordata; class Mammalia; order Rodentia; family Muridae; genus Rhynchomys; species Rhynchomys soricoides. The sequence goes on along the minus strand of JADRCH010000028.1, from coordinate 2,208,396 downwards.
CAAGCCTCCATGGATAGGTCTGCATTCGCTGTGGAGGGAAGAGAACATGCTGATGGGTGAACCCACTAGGTATACCCCACCCCCAGCCATGCCATCGGGATGCCTGCTTCTTGCAGCCCCAATTACAACATCAGGCCAAGTCTGGAAGGGCAGGGAGTACTCACAGAACACTCTTAATCACTTTGTAAACCAGTAATGAGCATGCCAACTACTCTCAGCTGGGAGCGTCTACCCTACTCCTTCCACAAAGGGGCCACCTCTGAAAGCACCAAGCTCAGTGCAGAGACCTGAGCATCAGGCCACGCCCCTGCTTTCCTGGTCCAGAGAACGAAAGCATGCTGGGGGCACCATCGACCTAGCACTCACAGGATGACCAGGATCGGACTCCTCCAGAGGGGAGGCAGGAAGGAAAGTCTCAAAAGGTGGCAAACCCTCTCCATCTCTGGACCAGCTTCTGAGACACACATCCAGGTTTTCATTTAGTCTTTGTAACAAGCTATGGGAGGGGCTTCCACTGTCAGCATATAGTTGGGGAAACTAAGGCTGGTGATAGTCCTGCCCTTAGGCATAACAGTCTTTTGTAGAAACGGCAACCAAAGAGGTGAGGTCAATGCTGCCTTGGCACAGTGCCAGGCTCAGAAGTAACAGCTGTCCTGACAAGCAGCTAGCACAAGCCCTCCGCAAATGATGGAGCCAGAAACTTACGTCCTCATCCCAGCCCAGGTCTCTGGCCTCACGAGGGCTGTGCCCCCTCTGCTGTTGGCAGGTAGAAGATCCCCACAAAACCCCAGGGAAGGGTAATGTGTCCTAAGGTGCTACACATTTGCTCTCAGCCCAAGGGACTTACAGGACAGGAAACAGCGCCAGGAGTATTGGTTGCTATATAGAAGGCCACTGTCTGTCACAGCCTTACAAAACTCAGCTTCTAGTGACACCATGGGAGCTTGAGAGATGACTCAGAGGTTGAGAGCACTTGAGGCTCTTGCAGAGGACCCGAGTTCAGTTCCCAGCAGCCTTATCAGGTGGCTCGCAACCACCTGTAACTCCAGCTCCTGGAAACTGGGTGCTTTCACACACTTGCACATACATGCCTGCATATACATATAAATAGAAAATGTTTTTAAAGACAAGGAACACCATGGGAGGGTAGGAAAGACGGCTCAGCAATAAAGAACATGCACTGCTCTTTCAGAGGACCTAAGTTCAGTTCTCAGCACCGACAACACACCTTGTAGGAGAATCCGATGTTCAGGCCTCCGTGTGCACATACACTCATGCACACATACCCATGCACAGGCACACATATATAAACATAATGTAAAAATGCCAGCCTTGGGGACATGCACGTGTAGTCTCAGTGCTGGGAAAAGGGGAGATAGGTGGATCTGGCAAGCCACCATAACTTAGGGAGGGACCCCATGTCAAAGGTGGCAAATGACATTTTGAAGATGGTGTTCAAGATTGTCTACTGGACACCACACAAACACACATACATATACATACATATATAAACATACACACATACATACACATGCACACAAACATACACACACAAATACTCATACATATACATACATACACACAAACACATACATATACACACACATATAAACATATACACATACATAAATGCACATATACATATATACATATACACATAAAAACATACATACATACACATATACATACATACATATACACACAAACACACACACCTATACACACATATACAAACATACACACCTACATACATACACATATACACACAAACATACACACAAATGCACATATACACATATACACACATATATAAATATACACACATATGTACACATATACACACAAACATGCATACATACAAATGCACATACATACATACACATATACACAGAAACACACACACACTCACACAAGAGACACTATGCTTTCTCACTATCAGCCTTCCAACATCCCTTCAGCTTAGCAGCGGTGTTCAGCACCAGTAGCTGCAGCTGCTTTGAGTTCCTTTCTTTTCCAAGGTTGACCCTGGCAGGTGGTCCCAGAATGAGAATTACTCTGGTGAGACTGGGGCTTAGTAAACCACACTTCAGAAAGAGAAGACGAGGAACTTCCAGAAACATTCAGCATAGCGAGGTCAGAGCACAGATGCTGAACCGTTCCACATGGCCAGGAAGAGGAGGCCTTCACTCTGAGCCACCCTCCCCCATGATTATTCAGGGCTTTCCCCTTTTCCTGGGGATGTCTGGAGAACACTGGGCTGTGTTCTACGGGAAAGATGTGTCCGACCCTTTCTTATCATTTCCAGGCTCCCCTGAGTTCCAAAGACGTTCTTGGGATGGGTGAGAACATGACGGTTTGTCCCACAGCAGGGCCTAACATCTGTTATGAGCCAGCTATTCAGCCCACTCCCATGTTGCTGTCCTCTCTCCATGGTCCCCCATGATTCCATTTGGTGATTACAAGAGTTCACTGCTGGCTGAAGCTCTGACATCAAACCCTCCAGAGCCATAGGAGCGAGGGGCATGTGCTGATGCCAGCCCTACTCACTCACTCACTCACTCACTCAACAAGGTGGAAGATGAAAACCAACACCGAAGTTGCACTCTGACTGCCACCCGAGGCTGTCTTCTGATTGCCACAAGCATGCCACGGCATGCACATGCCCACAGTAACACACATGAACACATGCGCGTGCGCACGCACACACTCACACACACACTAAAAATAAAAATCTAAGAACAAAGAAACAAGCATAAAAGCATTTTTTTTTTCAAAGAAGCAGCTGTGGTTTAGTCCTTAGATAAGTGTGTAGTGTGTCCCTGTAGTCTCTCCCAGGCAGCCCCAACCCCCTCAAACACACCTGACATTCACAACACACACACACACACACACACACACACACACACTCACACAACCTCACCAGATGTGATTAGACAGACTCCTGCTCTCAGCCTGTCTCCTTAAGCTCTTCTCCAGACCCAGCCTCTCCCTCACACTGCCTGTCATCTCCCCGCAGGCCTGTGCAGCCCAGTCTCAGGGGCCTGGGCTCCCATCTTAGAACCCTTAACTCTGGGCTCATCTCACTAGTCCTAATGTTCCATTTACCTGACATGCTCTCCCAAGCAGAGATTCTGACAGTGAGTCTGTCCCTTGTCCCCCTATGGCCAAATCTGCCATGGAAGCAGAGAGCTGAAATGATGAGCTAGGAGGCTGAGGCAGGAGGATTTCCGTAAGTCTGGATTCAAAACTGTTCTAGGATACATAGCAAACTGCCCCCATGAAAACAAACACACAGACACACACACACACACACAAAAACACCCAAAAGCAAGATTGGGGGGAAGGGCACAGCTTTGGAGCCAAACAATTCTGGCTCTAATGCTGGAACTTTCCCTGTGTGACCCTAGCATGGCCACCTCAGCCCTCTGGCCCATATTCATTTGTGTTAAAGTAAGGCTCATTTTAACCTCCGCAGTCTCTGAGAAGGTGGCGCAGATTGATGAAGTTCTAAACAATGGCTCTGCCACTTGCTAGAGGACTCGAGGGATGCCTGCTGTCACCTGTGAGGGAAGCCTCTGCCAGTCCTGTGTAGCACTCCGTTAGCATGTCTTCACTCTAAGTGGGTGGATGGGAACTGAGTCCTGAGCTGCACTGGGCTGTCTAATGTGTTTTAAAAGGATGCCTGCTAGGGGACCTGGGACACCCTGAACCTTGTGCGCTCAGCAGGACAATCAGATGTTAAAACTTTCAGGCAGTCTGGAAACTTGGAATGTCCCTGGAATGTGGCTCCACTGTTCTTGAGCAGAGTGTCCCAGGCCTGGTACCTGCAGAGCAGAGCTGTCTGAAAGCTGTCAGGGGCTCCCCTGAAGCTGCAAGGGGTCAGCTCACTCTCCTTGGGCTTGAGATGTCTCATAAGTCAGTGGACAGTGCTTGCATGCCCCCTTAAAAGACCAGGAAGAGGACAGGCGGGGATCACAGCCAGGCTGGACAATGGCCAGAGGGATAGGGAGTATCCCTGCAGCAATAAACAAGCCAGGGTTGAAGGTCCTTGCAAACAAGGTCCCACTCAGTCCCCAGACCCTGTCCCCTGAAGCTCTGAGCTCCACACTGCATCTCAACCCAGGACATAGTATTAGTGGAATTAATGGCAGAACTGAGAAGCTATAACCACTTCCTGTCCTGTTTGCCCTGTCAGGAATACATTACTCCAACCTTTCTCTCTCAGGAAGGAATACCCAGACCCAGCAGAACAGCTGAGCAGAACATGAGGATTTAGAGATCTTATTCTAAGTGATAATTATTTGCTCTGGCTACAGCCTGGGGAGGAGAGCAGCCAGGCTGGGGACAGCAACATTTTTCTGAGTCCCACTAGGTGCACAGAGCAGACCAATGCCGGAGCAGCCCTCTATAGGTCCAGCAGTGTAGGTAAATAGTGAGGCCACAGGGATTGCCAAGCAAGGCCTGTGTTAACAGCTGGAGCTGCACGTGCTGGCCCAAACTCACAGACTCCTTGATCTACCTAGGAGTTGTCTATCTAGGATGTGCTGGGAGCTCCAACAGGACAGGAGCCCATGAGGACCCATGCCAGTTTTGAAGGGCTTGCAGCAGCTAGGGAGGCTGAGAAGGGCAGTGGTGGAGGCAAGCATGGGCACACCTGGGTCTGGGGCCGTCACCATTCATTTATCGGGGAGTCCACCAGGGTTTTTCCTACTTCTGCCCCCCAACCACAGTTCCCCAACTGTTTCCATAGTCACCAGTCTCTTTCCGATACCCCAACTGTTCAGCCACCGAAGGGTCACAGCAAGGAAGGACTTCAGATTTGAAACTGAGTTAGGAACTGAAGCTGAATTGAGTCAAGTTACCACTAACAAAAACAGTGCTAATGTGTCTCCCATCCCCACCAAGGCTATACTTCACCAATCAAAAGCAGCACATGGCCAGCTCTGCCCAGGACTTGGCAGACGCCGAGGTCCTACACGCTCCTGCTCCCTGGCACAGGCTCTGCAGCCGCATCCTGAACTGGACCTACGTCATGGACAGAGATCCATTTCCCTCTCCTCGCTGTCCACACAGCATCTGTATTTGGCCAGCATCTCCACCTAGGCTCAAGAAGTATTAATTCCAAAGAATGAGAAACTGCTAGGCATGACCACCCCTAAACCACAGAGGCTGTCTGGCGCAGGATGCTCTACCCTTCAAACGGGGGCTTCTTCCTGGTTCATCTCAGGGAGTAGAGGGAGTGACCAGAGGGAAGGTTCCTAGGCTGGAGCTGAGCACAGCAAAGGGCAAGACTCACTAGAAGTTTAACAAGAACCAGAGAATCTAGAATTGCTGCTTCTGATCCCTGGAGATGGATCTTACTTTCCACTGCTGGGCTCAGGGTGCTCACTAGCCACCTCTTATCCACTGAAGAAGACAGAGCTGTGGAAGAGGAGGGGTTGGAGAAATAAGAACACATCTCTGGTACCACAGCCCAAGATGCTAACAAAGGCACCCTCTATAGGCTGGTCTTTAAAAAATCTGTATGTCCCACGCAAGACAGGTTCTTAGGGCAGGGCCAGGCTGACTGAGGCACACAAACATCCAGGCAGGGACATGGGGACACACACACACACACACACACACACACACACTTTCTCTCATTCTAGTTAGAAAGGTACATTACTGTGTTCAAATTTTTTTAAAAGATAAACAGGCCATACTTCTCTTATGAAAATCAAATATAGTCAGAGAGCTCAAGACAAGGGAACACAGGTCCCTAAAAGTCCGATCCATACACAAGGCCAGTAGATGACTGGGATAAAGGCGACTGCCGCCAAACCTGGAGTTTGATCCCTCAGACTCTCATAGTAGGAGAACCCACCCCTGCAAGTTGTTCTCTGACCTCCATGTATGTGCCGCTGCACAGGCTGCCCCCTCCACCCATTTCAAAATGTAAATTAAAAAAATCAAACACAGTGAACAAGTGCTTGCTGGGGGCTGGGCCTGGGGATAGGGTGGGGAATTAAGATTTAATAGGTATGAAATTTCTGTCTGGGAAGATGAGAACATTCTAGAGATAAGCAGTAGGGACATTTGCACAGCAGTGAGTTCTCTTACGGGATCTGGAGGGTACACTTGATAGTTAAGAGGGTGAGCTTAGTGTGATATACATTTCACCACAAAGAAAACATTCATTAAAAAAAAAAAAAAAAAACAGAACCAGGCTGGAGAGATGGCTCAGCGGATAAGAGCACTGACTGCTCTTCCAGAGGTCATGAGTCCAAATCCCAGCAACCACATGGTGGCTCACAACCATCTATAATGAGATCTGGTGCCCTGTTCTGGTGTGTCTGAAGACAGCTACAGTGTACTTATGTATAACAAATAAATAAATCTAAAAAATTAAAAATAAAAAAAGAACCTAGTGTCTAGAGGCTAGATCGATGGCTCAGCCGTTCGGAGCCGTTATCGCTTTCACAGAGCACCTAGGTTTGGTTCCCAGCACCCACATGGCAGCTCACACCTGTGCATAACTCTAGCCCAAAGGGATCTGATGGCTCCTCTGGCCTCTTTGGGTACTACATTCATGTGATACACATACATAAATACAGGCAAAAGATTCATACACCGAAATACAAACAAATCTTTTTAAAACTTAGTGTTTTCACCAGGCATGGTGGTGGCACACGCCTTTAATCCCAGTATTCACGAAGCTGAGACAGGTGGATCTCTATGAGTTACAGGCCAGCCAGGGTTACATAGTGAGAATGTGTGTGTGTGTATGTGTGTGTGTGTGTGTGTGTGTGTGTGTATCGCGTTTAGGCAGACAATAGCAGTACATTTCTATAAACCCCAGCTTGGGAAGCTGAGGTAACCAGATCTCAAGCTCGGACTCCTTAGTGAGGTACTGCCTGCCCCCAAAATAAAATAAAATAAAACAGAATAGTTTTTGTGCGTCATTCTGCCTTCTCTGTCACTAGGAAAGGAACTGAACATTTTGCCCATAAACTCGTTGGTCTTTTTCAGCCAGTGCTGGTCTGACTACCGTCAAGAGATTAATTTGGTCAACTGCACTTCAGAATGTTCTTGAAGAGCAGCTGAACAGACAATGAGGTGGTTTGCATGCTGAGATGTGAGATTCCAAATGGGACCAGTTAAACTGTGTGGTAATGAATAAAAATAATTCAAATAATTTATTATTAAAAATCTCCCTGGGGAGTGTCTTCTCTCAAATGTCTCTGAGGTAGCCATGGGGGAGGTGTTAGATCCAAAGCAGATACCCAAAATGGTGGTGCTGGTAACAAGGTCCAAAACAGAAAGACCCTGACTGGGTAATCAGAAGCCCACACTCAGCATTCCTTGGGAATCTTATAAAGCTGTTTTCTCTTTGCCAGAAAAAAAAAATACTACCTGCTTTATCAGCCCCAAAGGCTAGCTACATCAGGCAAGGGCATCTAGTTCCTGGTTAATCTGAACTGCATGTATTGACTCAAAGACCACCATCTTGCTAACTATCATATAAAATCCATTTGCTTTCCCACCAAGTTGCTGCTCTCTATCCCTGTGAGACAGTGGGGAACTTGCTTTCCACAATAAACTTTTCTTTCTACCCACAGAGTGGTCCAGGAGGGTGGCTTCATGGCACCCTCACTTAGAGCAGGGCGGCTCTATGCAAGTGCGGCTCCTGCAGACTTACTTAGGGATGGGGAATGATCAAGTTACCTTGAGCACTGGCATCCTGAGTCCTACTGTCCTGACACAAAATCTACGGACTTCCTGAAGCCCACAGAGGTATCTATCCTTCCTTCACCCCATGGCTCATTCACATCACACCCAGAGCAACTTCTCAGTGCCCACCAAAGAGTTACAGAGCAAAGTCCCTACCCAGTCCACATTTCACAGGTACCAAGAGTTCTGTACCACAACATCTGGCCCACAGCTGGTCAGTCACAGACCCATTGGTGATACCTTCGGAAAGGTGAAGGACAAGCATCCCAATCTGCACACAAACCTCCATCACTGAGAAGAGTGACTTGGAGCCCATCACAATGTCAGCATTTGGTGGGGACAGAGATAGAAGGCACAGCTCCCTACTGGTGCCTGCAACATTTAGGGACCTTGACTCAAACCAAACCTGAGTTGATCATGGCTTTGATGCAATGCAGAAAAGAATTTCTAGGTAGGGCTGGAGAGATGGCTCAGTGGTTAAGAGCGATGACTGCTCTTCCAAAGGTCCTGAGTTCAAATCCCAGCAACCACATGGTGGCTCACAACCCAATGCCCTCTTCTGGTGTGTCTAAAGACAGCAACAATATATATATATATATATATATGATAAATAATCTTTAAAAAAAAAAAGAATTTCAAGACTGGACAGAGTTAAGTTTTAATAAGAGTATTTTTAAAAGGGGGGGGGGCTTAAGTAGGAGGATTAAGAGGTGAGGTGCTCAGATAGAAAGATAAGACACACCCAAGCACTTGGGTTTGGGATTCTCTAAGGAGAGTCTTGGAACAGAAAACATACCCAAGTATGGGTGTGGCCTCCCTGAGGGAGAGCAGGAGAGCATTGATTTCTGAAAGTCAGATACATCATTTTTTTAGGCTTTTGAAGTTAATCTCTTCAAAGACTTACTATGAAACCTAAATGATTACCCGAAGACTATCTGACAGGATCACAATTGTTATTTATATAAAGTAGAAAAGTCTGGCCCTCGGGGATGTGGGCAGGTAGGAAAGCTACACCATAAACACTTACCTTGGTGAAGAGTCCCAAGCCCAACCTGGGGCCTCACCCAACACCATATTGCCCAGAGGCCTGAAGCCTGGTTCACTCACTTTAACATAAAGCTGTGGTTCTGAACCTTCCTAATGCCGAGACCCTTTAATACAGTTCCTCATGCGGTGGATGAAAGGAATATTGACTACATATGCTTCTTGCTTCTCAGCTGACAGGAGGCTTCAGTCAGATTCCTGAGTGAGGGGCTCCTCTCCTTCCCGGGTCCCCGCAAGCTCTGTCTTTCTGTTCTGCTTCCAGGCCACCATTGCTGTTTCTGTGAAGTCAGCCTACAGCAGGATCCTCAAAATCTGTCAATCAACTGACCCACACTCCGCAGCTTCGAGGTCCCTTCCTGAGCAGGGCCCTACAGCCAATCCAGAACCTTCTCTCACTTCAGTCCTGGTTGCTTCTCTGTAGAAATACCACCCATCAACTAGTTTTAACTATTAACTCTGTCATCTGACTGGGTGACAAGATCCTCAAGCAATTAACAGCATAAGCCAAGAATAAACTCTCTTGCCCAATATGGCTGACCTTCAGTCAAATAATCCACAGGCAAGCAACCTGCCTAATGCTGTGACCCTTCAATAGTTCCGCAGGCTGTGGTGTCTCCCAACCATAAAATTACTAAGTTGCTACTTCATAACTGTAATTTGCTACTTTTATGAATCATAATGTAAATATTTGATATGCATCCTCTGCCGGGGGCAGTGACACAGGCCTTTAGTCCCAGCACTTGGGAAGCAGAGGCAAGTGGATCTCTGTGAGTTTGAGGCCAGCCTGGTCTACAGAGAGAATGAGAGAGTTCCGGGACAGCCAGGGCTACACAGAAAAACCCTGTCTCAAACAAACAAACAAACAAACAAATAAGCAATATAGCAATCCTCCATGGGGCTGGAGAGATGGCTCAGGCACTAAAAGCATTTGCTGCTCTTGCCTCAGGTTTGATTCCAAGCACCCAGGTGACATACAACAGTCTGTAACTGTCCAGGAGATGGGGACCAGCTTGAGCAGCATATAGAGATGTCACCTAAAAAGAAGGTAACACTGCTCAGCCCCAAACAAGCTGCCACATCTCTCCAACCTCGGGGATCTCAGTTCCTCAACCAGATGTGCAGGAATGGGGAGGTGAAGGAGGTAATCCTGGGGACAGGACTACAAGATAAAACAGAATTCGCAAACGCCAACAACCAGGGCAGTTATTCTACAGAAACTACATAACTCCAGCACCTACCCACCACCTGGCCCACATCCCCCTTCTAGAAAATGCCACCAACTCACAGAACTACTGTGGCAGTGGGGCAGAGGCACCAGGGTAACTTTCTTCCAGGTGAGTCAACACCTCCAAGGGCCTGGGAGACAGCTTAGTCAGTGACGTGCTTTCCATACAAGTAGATGGACCTGAGCTTGAGGCCCGGAACACACCTAGGAGGCTGAACACATGCCATGAATTTGCAATCCCGGTACTGGGGAGGCAGAGGCAGAAGGATTACTGGGACTTGCTAGCCAGCCAAGCCTAACAATGGTGAACCTCAGGTCCCAGTGAAAGGCCTCATCTCAAAAGCAAGGCAGCCCTGGAGAGATGCGCCAGCAGCCAAGAGCACTTGCTGCTCTTCCAGGGGACCTGAGTTCGGTTCCCAGCACCCAGGCTGAACAGCTCTCAACCCTCTGTAACTCCGGTTCCAGGGGTACACTGGAAGTTAGCCTCTGGCTTCCACACACATGCACATCAGCATACACCCATAAGTAAATAAGTAAAAGTCATAAAGCTGACAGATGTTAACAGCACAATAAAGGCAATGTGTGAGCTATGCAGGCTCCAGGGAGCAGGCCCAGGATTCCGCCCACTATGGGATACCAGGGATACATCCATTCTCGAACACAGTCGTTCATGGCTTAGAGAGAAACAGCAGACCCCACCCTTGATGTGTAACATCAAGGTCACTAGGTCCTCCCATGACAGTATAGACACTGGGCTTGGGATTACAGGGGTTCGGTACCACTCTTCAGGGAGAGGTTTCCAGAACGCCAGCCTGGTAGCCATGAGTGTTGTAGAGGCCTTGCCTGCTTATATTTCCCGGTGGCCTTGGGGCCACCAAGATCTAATTAATGTTCAAGGTTTCTCAGTGTTTCATTGTGGAAAGAGAAAAGTCCAGTTTTGGCTGCACCCCAGCATAGCCGGTTTTCCCACTGGAGCAGGCCTGGGTCTTGGTTTCCCCAACTGTAGGACTTGCCTCTCTCCACCGCTGCCTGCCGGCCCATAGCACCGGGGCCCTATGCTGCTAGATTCATAGGAAAAGAAAAGGCGCTTCCAAAAGAGCCATCTTACCAAATATTTTTCTTCTGAGACTGTCCTTCCAAAACTCAGGACATTAAATGTCCTCTAGTTCTACAGAATGGGTGGGGGTTGAGGAAGGACCAATAGTGAGGCTAGCCTCCATTAACACACCACACCCCCCGGGGATTCTGAACAAGCTCAGATCCTCAGAGAGTGCTGAGGACCCTGGTGTTCCATAATGGGTGGAATCCTAGGCCTGCTCCCTGGAGCCTCCATAGCTCAGACCTTGCAAGGATCCTGCCCACTGACTCAGCCACTGCATTCTCTAAAGCTACAGCAGAATGAGGGGACCCTACTGGGACTTGGGGCTGGGATTAAAGAAGCCAAAACTGCAGACTCTGACAAGAAAGCCAACCGAACAGAATACACATGCCCCAGAACCTGTCACAGACAGCACAAGGGTCTGAGGTATGGAGAAGCAGCCAGGAGGAGGCCACAGAAGACAAGGGGCATGTGACTGCACAGCTAGAAAGGTGAATTATCTTCCCCTTGAAGCTCCCTGGAGCAGGTCCAGCTCAGGCAGCTATCTTGTGTGCCAAGTCTAGCACACACTGCGACATCCTCATCCTCCTCACTGCTGACCCCTCTGAAGCACCCTACCCTGCCCTGAGGGTCTCTTAAGCTTCCAGGAACCATCTTCTCCCTGGTTTCCTTCACCTCTCTGGCCATCTGTCATGTGTCCTCGCACCTGGCCTTTAGAAGTTACAGCCGGGTGGTCCCCAGCCAATGGGCTCCTGCCAACAGTCCTTCCTTCAGGGACTCCTAACCACCCTCGACTCGCTCAAACAGGCAGGCTCACAGAAGAAATGTTTCCTGTCTTTGTTCTTTTACATTCCCAGCACTTAGTACAAATGATTATACTTGAACCTAACACCTGGAGGGCGGGGCCAGGCTGCGTTTCACTCTGTACTTTGTCCCAAGGCTTTGCAACAATGGCCACCACTTGATAGCACTGAATAAGCAAATGATCTCATGAGACCCTAGCAACTAAAGAGATTCAGGCAGAGAGCAAAGGTTGACTGGACCTCAACCCAGCTTAGCTTCTAAAGCCCCTGATCCACTATAAAAGCCCTTGGGGAAGCCGCATCCCTCATTGAGGCTGGAATTAAGACATTGGAAGAGTTATCTGGCAAGAGAAGAGGCCACTGAACATCCTTACTAGAACTGAAATGCTCAGCAGGGCTGCCTGGAATCATTAGTCTCTGTGTGCCTCATTGTCCTCCTGTACAATGGGGACAATGACAAAGTCCTCTGTGAGGAGACTTTTGGCATGCAACGAGATCCTATAGTCCAGGGCTAGTGTCAAGAATCCATGAGTCAAGAGATAATAGTGCCCCAAAGCCACTCTCAGCCAGACCACAGGTAGTTCTGACTCCTAGTAATGGATTCTCCCAAGAGAATTTTCAAGCCAAAAGGAAAGGTAAGACTTCACACATACAGCAAAACTCAATCTTAACTCCAGTAGTGAAAAGACAGAAAGGAAAAATACTGGGCCACATACCTCACAGGGCTGTCATCTCTTGGGTGGGAATCACTTCAGTTAGCCTAACGGCCCAAACAGCATTAACCAGAGTGAAGTTGACTGACATCAAGAAATACAGGCTTGGGTCACGCACCATCTTGAGCCACTTTCAGAACCGAGTCTAGCATCCCCCTACCCTCTTTTGGGGTGAGATTCCCCGTATATACCCCCTGGAAACATACAGACCTCTGGAGTAACATGCAGTAGCTCCATCGCTGACCCAGGCTTACTCAGGACCAGAGTGGGGTGGAAGGAGGTGAGGCCTGTCCACCTTAGGAAACAGCTCTCCTGCTCTCTTTGAGTGGGGCAGATGCCTTACCTGGATTTTGAAAAAGTTCCTCTCTTCACACCCTATTTTGTTACACAGCCACAGCTGAGATCATTTCAAAGAAATTGGACCCACATGCACTATGTCAAAGCAACTATTAATCAAATTGCTATGATGTGATAACAAAAAAACAGCAAAAGGAAAGTCTTTTGTTGGATAAAATTAACTGGGGCGGGGGTGGGAGATGGAAAGATGACTTAGAAGATAAAAGCATTGGGTGCTCTTGTCCAGGATGTGGGTTCAGTTCCCAGAATCCATATGGCATCTCACAACTGTCTAGAACTCCAGTATCAGGGAGGGAATCTGGTGCCCTCTTCCGGTCACCCCAGGTATTGCACACACATGGTGCACATACATGCAGGCAAAACTCTCATATAGATCAAATTTAAAAGTAAACAAACCTAAAACAAAAAGTACAACTGGCAGAATCTCATGTGTCTTTTGAGAACTGTTACCCAAAGTGTTATCTGCAAAGCTGTCTGTCCATTATGCCTTTAGCTTGGGTTACTGGACCTTCAGGGAGTTGCAAGCAAGGGGTTTCCCCAAGCACAAGCATAGGGCAGAGCCCCTATATGTTCCTGGGTATCTCATTGTGGTGGTTTGAATGAGGATGGCCCCTATTGACTCATATATTTGAATACTTGGTCCCCAGTTGGTGGAATGGTTTGGTAAGGATTAGAAGGTGTGGCCTTGTTGGGGGTGGATCACTGGGGGTGGGCTTTGAATTTTTAAAAATCCATACCATCCCCAGTTAGCACTCTCCTATGCGCACATCCACACGCATGAGCGCGTGCTCTCTCTCCCCCCCTCCCCCCCTCCTGCATGTGGATTAAATGTAAGCTCTCAGCTATGCCTCCAGCACCACGCCTGCCTGCTACCATACTCCACGCCAAGACCATGGACTCTAACTCTCTGAAACCTTGATTCCCCAATTAAATGCTTTCTTTAATAATTTGCCTTGGTTATAGTGTTTCTTCATGGCAATTGAAAATGACTAAGACGCTCAAGTTTTCTTCTGCTCAGGCCCTTTCTCCTGCCAGGAATGCGCGCGCGCGCACGCACACACACACACACACACACACACACACACACACACACCCACTCCCCCAGCAAACGATGAGATAAATTCTCTTTCGTAGACCATGGGTGCACACTGCCTCCTCCAGAAAGTCTCCCCTGACTCAACCATTAGGGCTTGGCTCATTTATCTGGATCTCCTGGAAGCTACGAACCACATGAAGGGAAAGGGCTGGATTTGTCTCATCCCTTGCCACATCCGGGAAACCACAGTGTCTGGCGCTGTGCTGTCCCTAGGCAGCTATTTAGTGAATGCTTCTGCATGACCTTCACCACCAGGGTTGGCTGTGAGGGCTGCAGTCTGGGGTTCCTTCAGGAAGAGTTTGAAGTTCCACATTAGCAGAACTTCCAAAGCATGAACAAGAATGGCCCAAGCAGGTTCTCCTGCTTCTTAGCTCTCTTCCTTAACCTTTGAGGCAACCTAACAAGTGGGAATCTGTTATCATGTTTTATAAACAGGGAACCGCCCAGCCATTCCAATGGATTTTTCTCTAGATAGGAAAACTGGTTTCCAAAGCAATAGGTACCCGGGTAATCTGATGAGTGAGCTGGGGAGCTGGGTTCTCCGACTTCTGCCCTTCACAAGCCGATTAGGGGGTTGGGGGTGCCGGGAGGGGGCTGGGCACAGACACACCAACACAAAAACTGCAACTCAGAGTTAGTAACTTTAAGCTTTGGAGGTCTCAGTGCTGCCCCCAGGGTTCTCCCAACCCCCAGCCCCATCTTCCTGCCTCCAGTCTCCACCTCCTGGCTGGGAAACTTCCAGGAGCTCAGCTCACAGCCACATGTTTCTGCCAAGGGCTCAGGGCCTTTGTTCTCCCTCCCAACAGGACTTTTCTTTTAATCAGTCGGAAACTGCAAGCTGGAGCCAGAGGCCAAGAAACCCTTGGAGAAAACACAACTGTTCCTCCCAACACTACCCCTCCCTACACCCTCAGCTGGTCCTGGGGCAGCCAAGCCCAACAGGACAGATAGTCACAGGACAGTCACGGGCTGACTCTGTCCCTTAGAAAAATCAGGGCCCTTCTGCATCTAGGTGGCCACATAGACCATTGGTGGCCAAAAGAATGGCAGTTGATTAGCAGCAGGGTACTCAGCCAGGCTGGCTTCCCTAAGGTCGTTTTAGATGTCAGCTTTCTTGCCCACCCCACTGTTTTCTGGGGTCTGAGATCAGGGTCTCCTGGCCTTACAGGGCTACAAGCTGCAGGCAGGAGCCAAGCAGCTTCAAACCCTTTTCTCAGATCACACCAAACTGAACTAACCAAACTCAAAGCAGCTCCCCCTACAAGACACAATGGGTCCCGGGATGTTCTACACTGGCTGGCTTCAGGTTAAAGCTTTTCTATAAAGAATGATGCTTGCAGGCCTGAGCGACTCTGGGTTAGCAAATCTGAGTGCTCACACACAACTCTGAGTACTACATCTCTCTACCTGTCTCCTCTCTGCAGCAATATGAGGGTATCAGAGGTCCCTGCCATTTGCAACAGTGTGCCTCCTCCCTTATTAAGTCCTCTCTGGTTTTCACTCTCCCTGGAAGGGACTCAGATGCCTTCTTTGGCCCACAGACCCGCCTCACCATCTCTGGTCCAAGCACAATCTCCAAGAAGTCTCCCTGAACTCTGAGGGGCTGCAAAGTTCTTGGCAGGAACAGAGGCCTATGAGCCTACTTACCCTGTCTCCTACACTGAGAAGTGACCCAAGATGTGCCAAGGCTGCAGCCAGTGCCCAGAACAGCCAGAACTCCTCCAGGATTCAGGACCAGCCCCTTCCCCCTCCTCTCTGCCACTCTGGAAGACTCCAGCCAACAGTTATCTACAAACTGTGACCTTTTGACCAGTAGGGTAGCTATCAGAGAATTCAAAAGAAACTAAGCTAACCCAGGGAATAAAGAATAAGAGATGACACAAGGTGATGTGGATCAGGGAGCCCCTGCAGAAACAAAGACTCCAGGAGGGTCAGGCGTGGCTCTGAGAGCCCCTGAATCACAGAGGTTAAAGATCATAGATTTACAACCACACAGCTTCTCTGACAGACAGGTGACGTGCTTGCTACCAGGCCTTTGAGCTTTTGGACTGAGAAAAGGTCAGCCTAGGTGAACCCATGTCCATTCTAAGTTTTCTGTACTGGGGAAATGGTTCTGGGCCACCAATCTGCTAGAAGGTACTCCGGTGGCACGGGAGGGAAAAGGTGGCCAACTTCCAAACCTCTGGGATGTTCCTCTATTTTCTCTTTGCTTTCTGGCCCCATCTCTGAACAACTTACTGCTCCCGTCTTCCTGTCTCAGTTTGCTCAGGAGCAAACTGGGTGAAGCTTTTCCTCCCGCCCCCACCCCACCCCTGCACCCGAGGGTAGGGGCTGGAGGCGGTTTAAAAGCAGCACTAAAGCTACTTCCAGTACAGAGTACTTCTCACCCCCACGGCCCAGCGGGCAGTCATCGAGCTGTCTCCACTAACCGAGAATGTGGCTGCAGGAGGATCTGTTTGGAAGGTAAAAGATTTAAAGTAAGCCCCCTAGCGAGGAGGGCATTGGGGTCGAGCCGAAAGTATGGTTGGGGAAAGGAGTTTGTGGGCCTGGATTCCATGCAGCTCTGGGGACCCTGCGATGACCCCCTGGGTGGAGCGCGCGCTCCGGAGCATCGGGGGCCTCAAACTTCCAGGGAGCGAGGGGCCCGGGTGGGGACCTAGTGCGGGGCCGTGGGCCCGGGGCGCCCCTACCTCGGGCCGCCAGCAGCGAGAGGCTGCCGAGCAGCAGCAGCGGCAGCGGGACGATGCGCGACGGCGCGGGGCGCTCCATTGGGGCTGGTGGACTCGGGCGGCGGACAAAGACACGGCGGGCAGCGGCTACACGATCTAGCCGGGCCTGGGCAGCCAACGCGAGGCTCCTGCGCGCCGCGTTCAATTATCCCGCCCGGAGGAGGCGCGGCGGGGGCGGGGCCCGCGGGGACCCTCCCTCCGGCACTGCGCAGCTGGAGCACGCCGCCACCCAGACTCTCCTGCCGGGATGCACGCAGAAAGCAAAGCCCTGAGACATGCCACCCACCTACAGGCGGAAAGTCACATGAAAAGTGTCTGACCTGACAAGTCAGGATAGCAGGCAGCCCTAGGCTAGACCAGCAGAAGGCTGTTTGTGTAGAATGCATGACAGCAGCCAGACAGTTTAGAGGACTCTCCGATTTATTTAAAAAAAAAAAAAGCTGAGACGATGTCTCAATGGCTCAGTGGATAAGACACTTGCTGTGAAGACATGAGGACCTGAGTTCAAATTTCCAGCACTCGAGTAAGATAAATAAAATCAATGCCCAAAAAAAAAAAAAAAAAAATTTTAGATTTTCAGCCAGATGTGATGACACATGCCCTTAACCCCAGCACTCCAAAGGCAGAGGCAGGAAAATCTCATGAGCCAGTTCTACAAATTGAGTTCCAGGGCAGCCAGGGCTTCACAGACAAACGCTGTCTGGAAAAACAAACAAGAAGATTAAAATAAAAACAAACCCAGTACAAGTACATTTGGAGGACCATAGGAGAATTTAGCTGATTGTGTGAGACCAGCAATTCAATCACAGGAATCAGGCTCTGGTGGAATAAATGTGCCTAACTGGAAACAGACTTGAGCTATATAAACTGTCCATAATGTCCAGTGGGAACCACCCAACATCATCCACAGTGAATGAATACTCAGGGGAATAGTCACACACTAGGACCTTAAACTCTGAGTGAGGGTGCAGAGTAGGACCAAGCACAGATGAACTTTGACTGCATAAGTCAGAAGTTAGGAGACTGGTGCTCCTGGGCTGAGTAGTGTCTAGAGGCAGCAGCTGAAGAGTGATTCCCTTAATATAGTCAGTGTGTGAAAACTTATCAGGCTGTTCATTTATGAAACATGCCCTTCTGTTTTCTTTCGAGAAGAGGGCATCATGCTCCATTGCCCAGGCTAACCTTGACTTCCTGGGCTCCAGTGACCTTCCTCAGCCTCCTAAGTAGCTCAGTCTACAGGTGTGCACCACTGTGTCCAGCTGTCTTTGAATGAAACCTCATTTCAAAAGATACGTAATGCCAGAGGTTTGCAGAGAGACCAGGGAGGCTGGAGGTAGGGCCTACTGGCTTGAGTTCAGTTCCCTGAGTTCAATTCAGGCCTCCCAGAAGTGAGGCAAGGCTCAGGTGTCATCCAGTTTGTAGAATGCTTGCTGAGCATGTGCAAAGCCCTGGGTTGGATCCCCAACAGTACATAAAGAAGGTATTGTGGCAAAACCTGCAATGCCAGCAGTCAGGAGGTGTGAGCCTGAGGATCAGAAGCTTATGGCCATCCCCTCAGCTACACGGTGAGTACAGAATGGGTAGGTTGTATTAGAAAGAAGAGGAGGGAGGGAAGGAGGGAGGGAGGAAAGAAGAGACAGAAGGAGGGAGGGAGGGACAGAGGGAGGGAGGGACAGAGGGAGGGACGAATGGAGGAAGGGAAGAAGGAACAGAGGGAGGGATGGAGGGAGAGGGAGAGAGGGAGGGAAGGAAAGAGGGAGGGAGAGAGGAAGGGACAGATGGAGGGAAGGAGAGAGGGAAGGAGGGAGGGCCTGCGGGCAGAGGAAACAGCCTCTGCAAAGGCTCACAGGCTTTGGCACCAGAGAGGATGATGGGGTGTTTGCCTAGACATGGTTCAGGAGGCCCAAGCATGTGCAGATGCCTGAGAGGAAAGGTCCCTGAGCTGTGAGCAGATTGAAGACTTGGTAGTACTTGTTTTGAATTTTATTATTGATGCAGAGTTTGGAGAACTAAGAGAAGGTGACTGAAGAGAGTCAGGAACCCCAAGGTCTGTGCTCAGCCCTTACCAGGCTCTGCCAGTCATCCCACCCTCATCTCCCCCACTTTTGAAATGCTTGCCCCAAGCCTGTCCCCACAGATTTTCCTTATCTTCTTGTCACACCCCTAGTGGCTTGGAAAAGCAGTCATCAGATGTCAGGGAAACAGGGACCACCCTGAAGCCTCCAGGATGGGCTAGAGGTGAGCCCATCCTGGTTACTTACATCCTGGTTACATTCTTAGGGAATGAGGAGAATTGTCTCCTCATTCCCTAAGAATGAGGAGAATGGATAACTCTGAGGCTAGAGCAGCCAGGTCCAATCCAGGCTGAATGGAGCCTCCGGCTCTATGACCCCATGTGAGTCACTCACCCATGTGGTGCCTCTGTGTTCTCATCTGTTAAATGTGATAGGACTTTGATCAGTTGAGAAGTAAAGGATACAAAATGACACAAAAGAATCTGTGGTTACCAAGCATCCTGTGGTTCACTTGCTGCCAGCCATGTGGCAGTGAAGGAGCAACAGACCCTCACAGCACAGCAGTACCCTGTCAGTCCCAACCTCCTTCCCATGGTCTCACTCCAGTCTGGCCCCAGACTCAGTATCCCTATTTGCAAAATGATCCGGATCGGCAGGGAAACCTCAGATCCCAAATCCTAGGTGGCTTTGGGTTCCTCAGCCCATTTTAGGCAGACCCCAGCTCTCAGATGTCCCTGGAAAGACTGAAGGTCTGAGCTTTTGGCAGATGCTGAGAGAGGCTACCTACCCAAAGCCCCAGGCGTTCCCACACAGTTGGCACAAAATGCAAAGCCTAAGCTACCCGGTTATCTGTCCATACCTCAGGGTTGGTTCACAGCAAGCAGCCTGGAGGATGGTGTACATGCATGATCCCAGCACTTCGGAGGCAGAGAACGGTGAATGTGAGGCCAGCCTGGGTAACATAGTGAGGCCCTACCTCAAAATAACAAAAGTTGGGGGTGTGTAGGAGGAGAGCAAGGTACAAGTGGGATATGAAGAGGAAGGAAGAAAAGGAAGAAGAGAAGGAAGAGGAAGAAGAGAAGGAAGAGGAAGAAGAGAAGGAAGAGGAAGAAGAGAAGGAAGAGGAAG
>JADRCH010000028.1:2166830-2188467 GCA_019843965.1 Rhynchomys soricoides | reverse complement strand
GGAAGAGGAAGAAGAGAAGGAAGAGGAAGAAGAGAAGGAAGAGGAAGCTGTCGTATCCACATGGAATCACTGATATAGACCTAATAAACAAAGTCCTTCAGCTGGAGGGTGTGAATGAAGAAGGGGCTCTGACACACAATTGCCCAGTAACTCTATCTATCCCAGGACACCCTGCCAAAACCTCAGTCCGGCACAAAAGCCATCCCAGCCTTGCCAAGAAAGTATGTTGGCGAGGGTGCCTACAACAGTGGTCTGTGATCTAGGCAGTGGTGGCACACGCCTTTAATCCCAGCACTTGGGAGGCAGAGGCAAGCAGATTTCTGAGTTCGAGGCCAGCCTGGTCTACAGAGTCAGTTCCAGGACAGCCAGGGCTACACAGAGAAACCCTGTCTCCGGAAAACAAAAAAAGAACAATGGCCTGTGCAGCGTTGGACCTACACCACCCTTGGGATTATCTCTGTGGCCAAAGATTGCTGTTGCAGAGTGCTCTGTGCAATCTCCTTTCTTTCCCTCAAACTCTCTCCTTGCCTCCATCTCCTTGAATAGGATGACGGTTTACCATGGCAGTCACGCCCCATCTATCTTACAGTCACCCCTCAGCACCCACTGTCACTGGAGAGTGACTCCTACTATTTAAACCAGCATGCCAAGCTCCATGTTCTCTGAGTGTATGAAGGCATGCAGCACTGGCCCTTGACTTCAGCCTCCTGGAGCGTGGGAGACTCAGGCAGCAGCTCTGTGTCACAGCTGGTGACTCTCTCAGTCTCTAACCGGAGTCTCCGGCCGGAGCATGGCGCCACTGGGATTGAATTCCATGTCTTCTGACACCTGGCCTCAGTTCCATTCCATATCTGGGCATCTGTTTCCTACCAAACACCAGGGCAGAAACATGTCCATGTCTTGGTAAGACCTAGAGGGCCCACTGTGTGAATGTTATGGGTATAACTAGTGGACAGTCTCCTGTCGTGTGATGTTCAGATTCTGTAGGGTCAGAAACCATAGCAGTGTGAGTACTTGCTCCAGGCTGGGCTGTCTCTTTTGGTTCTGACATGGGTGCCAGGGAAGCTGAATGAGGAATTCACATTCCAGGGACAGGACCCATACATGGAGCCAGCATAGGCTAACGTTTCTTCATGCAGGCTATTTTCACCAGCAAAACCAGAACCAAAACAACAACAAAAATCAGTCTAATTTCCCTTTCCACAAAGGACCAAACAACTCTCCTATGTTATGAGCCCTTTGTATTTCTCTGTGTGATTGGTATCTCTTTCTTCCTTTTATGGCTTATTGCAATGGTAGAATTATTTATAACAGCAAAAATCTAGAAAAAAAAATGCAGTGTCCATCAATAGCCTACTTGTGGTCTGCACAATTGAATTGAACTAACAATTATGCCAGAAACCTAGAGAGATACACAATTATTGCACCACAACCTGACCCTGAGTTTCTCAGCAACCAAAAGAAAAAAAGATTGAATTGTAGTGGCTTCTGCCGTTCTTGTTTTTAGCCCAAAGGAGGACCCCGTGTTGCTGGGAGACACACATTATTTATGTAAGAGTCAACAAAACTTCAGGGCTTGCATGTTGGATCATACTTTTTAAAAAAAATATTAAGAATTAAGAAAATTAGGTTGGGGCAGCCAGGGGTGGCACATGCCTTTAATCCCAGCACTCAGGAGGCAGAGATAGGTAAATCTCTGAGTTCGAGGCCAGCCTGGTTTGTGGAGCAAGTTCCAAGACAGTCAGCTATGCAGAGAAACCCTGTCTCCAAAAAGAGAAAGGAAATGAGGCTGATCTTCAGAGAGGTTCCACATGGAGAGAGAGCAGAAATCTCTGACCCTGGGTTCTAGGCATGATGACACAGACCCACAAAATCATACAATCCATTATCAGCAGGAAGTCGTTCATTATGGCCTGTGTGACAGTCCAGCTTTGTCTCATCTCCAGAGCCAGATTAACAGATGGCTTTCCTGATAACAAACAGCTCCTCATCTGTTTGAGAGATCGTAGCTGGCGATTGTAGGCTGTTCTACCCTCCCCCTTCCCCCATGTTAAAAGACAAATGGCTGGAAGCCACCATCCTCTGGAGCCCAGCTGCCTGTGATTTCTCTACATGAAGCTGTGTTCCCTCCCTCATGGCTTTCAGAAAGCAGAGGCTGCACTGACCTCCGTGTTCACCCCCTTGAGGGCCCATCTCAGCCTCACGTCCCTCACACCCCTCCTCAGCCCCATGGCCTTTGCACGGGGCTCCCAGAGCACCTAAGCCCTCACCTTGCTTTCTGCCTCTGGGCAGCAGCAGCAGACAGAAGCCCTTCCCAGGCAGGGGGCTGCTGGTACAGTTGGCTTCTATTGGCTATAACTATTGGCTTCTGTCTGGTTCCAAAACCGGCTTCAAAGGCAGCTTCAAAGGTTTCATGGCCTTACATTTAAGCAGCTGGCTTCCTCCTGTCCTTCACGCCTGGGCCAAGATTCACCTCTAAGAAGCGTTTCTGTTTTCCATGCTGGCCACATTTGGGACTGAATGTCCCCTGCCCTGCACCGACTCCTCCCCCACTCCAGGACTCCAGTCCCTTTTCTGATCCTTTATTTCCTCTGTTAACCTGTTGACTTCTGTGCCCACTAGCCCATAGGTTCCTCCTAGAGGGCAGGGACTCTGCTTCTTCTGCTGTGCTCAGAAGTCCTCGTGAAGGCTTGAATAGAGAGAAGCTTCTTCTCTACACTGGTGTTACCAAATGCTAAGAGAACCTCATCTTTCAGGGGGAGCCCTGTTTGACACTACACCCACTGCCAGGACTGGCATTCTCCGCTGCTCTTTACATGAAGCACCGAGAGACCCCAACCCAGCCCACCACCACTCCCAGGTTGCTGCAGGGTCATTGCCATCCTGCGGCCTGGGAGCATGCCCTGGGCTTGTGGTCCCTCCTCTCCTTTCTTTAGGGACCTTTTCTTCATGGGACAGTCACTGGCCATTGTTATGTCCAGGGTGAGAAAAGCAGAGAGAATGGTGAGGCCTTGGGTGGGCTGCAGAAAACAACAAATGACACACTGTGTGCAACATATGAATTATGCCAGCAGATGCTCCGTCCTCAAAGCTCACCCTGGCGCCTGTGACTCCCCCCATCGGAGTTTCATCCGAGGCTCTCCCAAAGGCTTATTCTTTATGATGATAGGAAGGCCTGGAAGGACTGCTCCCATTGCACAAGTACACTCCTGGTTTTCATGCGTTTCTCCATATCCAAAGACATCCCCAGGCCCTGGGCCTAGGGATGCAAGAAGTAGTCAGAGAAAGCTTCCTGGAGGAGGTGTCCTAACACCAGCCCAGGCAAGGATGAAGCAAGTTCAGGAGGAGAGGAAGGAGCCTCAGAGAGGAGAACACAGCTCAGGCCAGAGAGGAGCAGACAGTAATCAGGCAGGTATGGGGGTGTTGGGTACAAACAGTGGGGGAAGACAGTATGGTATGGTGGCCACAGTCAAGGGGCTCCACTCAAGGACAACCCAGAGTGGTGTGACTTTTAACCTGAGACGGGCATTAGGATTTGGCAAGTGCTGCCTGCACTCCTAGCTCCCTGCCCGACCCATCATATACATCTGTCTGAGGATTCCATATGTCCAGCCCAAACACAGGCCAGGCCTTTGGTCCCACTTCGCTTACACAGCAGCCCAAGAGGAGGGTGACTCCTGGATCTCATAGGGAGGGAGGCAGGATTCCCGAAGTGGGCGCTAGCGTCACAAACTGGGGTTGACATACAACCCCAGGCAGGACTGGACCTGTGTTCTCACCTCCCATAGGGCTTACCCAGCACAGTACCATGTGATTGTTTAGGGTGAAGGGCTGGAATGTGTCTCCCTAAATTCACATGCTGATGTCCTAGCCCTGAGACCTCAGGTGACTGCAGAGGAGACAAAACCTCTAGAGGTGGTTACAGGAAGGTTACCCCCTGTAAAGACTGAGATATTAACAAGGAGAGGCTGGGAAGGACTGGGGAGTACGCAGTTCATAAGGTGCTTGCCATGCAAGCATGAAGATCTGAGTTCAGATCCCCAGTACCCACGAAAAAGGCCAAGCACAGGCCTGTGCCTCTGTCATCCCAACCCTGAGGAAGCAGAGATAAGTGGAGTTCTGGACCTCAGTGACCAGCCCGCTCCCCTCCAGGTCCAGACTCACGTTGTAGTGAAAGCACTAGAGAGTCAGAGAAACAGAAGGGAAGTCCTTTATTTTGTGAAAATGATGTAAAGTCAGGCATCAGCCTCAAACATCAGGTGTGCCACGAGTGCAGAGAAAAGTTCCTAAGCCAGCCGCATGATCCTGCCTTCCTCTTTTTCATATTAGGGATGGTTCAATTTTACAAGTCATCTAGAGCTCCTCTTTCCAGAGGTCACTTACATTTTTTTTTTTTTTAAAAAAACACAAAGTGTATGTAGGTTCATCTCTATGTTTTGTCTTAGATCCTATTTATTTTCAAAGCTTATCAGACGTCTGACCTTGCAGTTCACTTTAGCTGTTAGAAATTTTCTACTCTAGTCTCCTAGTTTGGGGGTTAGCTTAGAAAAGTTTGTGGGGGGACACTTGGACTCTCAGGTATTCGAAAGGGGTTAGTGTTATCTGTTTATTTATAGCCAGTAATGAAGAAGGGGAAAGAGTCAACTTTTGGCCTCCATGTGCACACACGCACGCAGACACACACACACACACACACACACACACACACACACACAAACCCATCTCAAACAACAACAACAAAAAAAAACCAAACAAACAGAAAGAGTAGAAAGGGATGACCAAGGCCTGGGGACAGTCAACCCAGAACCAATGTCATGGGAATTGATATAACTACACCATACTTGTTTGCCTTTAGCAAGGACAGTTAGTGAAACAGTTGGTGTCTTGGTTGAGTTTCTATTGCTGTGAAGTGACACCACGACCAAGGCAACTCTTATAAAGGAAAACATTTAACTGGGGCTGGCTTACACTTTCAGAGGCTTAGTCCGTTATTGTTCTGGCTGGAAACATGGCGACATTCAGGCAGACATGGTGCTGGAGAAAAACTTGAGAGCTCTACATCTTGATCTGCAGGCAGCAGAGAGAGACTGTGAGACACACTGGGCATAGCTTGAGCATATGAGACCTCAAAGCCCACTCCCAGTGACACACTTCCTGAAACAAGGCCACACCTACTCAAACAAGGCCACACCTCCTAATAGTGCCACTCTATGGGCCAAGCATTTAAACACATGAGTCCGTGGGGGCCATTCCTATTCAAACCATCAAAGTTGGGTTGAGCTCAGCATTTGGGGGCTTGTTTGTTCATACAGAGAAAAGGATGTTTTCCTTTTCCCTTGTTGACTGGTCAACCAAGGGGTAGAATATAGTAAACACCTTTGGGAAATGGTGCCCTTGACTTCTGGTCTAAGAACTACATGCTTCTGCCCCCAGGCTTGGTTCCTAGAAGCTCTGTTTACACTGTGTGAATCCCCATATCCCTGGTCCTCCTCCTGATCCCAGCTGTCTAGTTCTGATTAGTGACTGCATTAATATAACTGCATTAGGATGACCCAGGCATTGGAACCAGAGAGATGGCTCAGTGGCTTAGAGCATTTGCTGCTCTTGCAAGGGACCCAAGGTCAGTTGCCAACTCACAAAAGTAGCTCAGAGCCATTTGTAACTCCAGCTCTGGTGGGTCCAATACCTGTTCTCACCATCACAGGCTTCTGCAATCATGTGGTGCACATACATGCACTCAAGCACACGAGTACACATAAAAACTGAATACATGGGAACTTAAACTCCCTAATTCACAGACCTTTAGAATTGTGAATGGGTGTTGGGCATGCCCATGTGATTCATGATACAGCGAAATTCAGGACTCCTTACTTACTGAACCCTTCCATGAACCAATGTTTCAATCTCTAGCAGGTTTCTGTTCATGTAGCTAAAGGGGACTTGACTGAAATACACGTGATTCCACCATGGCTTTTCCACAGTTACCTTGCTTGTGATTTATATTACCAGATAGGTGTGTGTGTGTGTGTGTGTGTGTGTGTGCGCGCGCGCGCGCGCGTTGCATCTTATGCCTTTTTAATTTATTTGTTATTATTTAGACATTGAAGGTGTTTGACATGATGTTGTAGCAGATGCAACATTAACTTGGCCGTCATCGCATGGTTACCCTCTTGTACGTGTGTGGTAACGTCACAGGCTCCCTCCTGGCCTCCCATCAGCTACCTGGACTTTGTGTTCTCCATCAGACAAGGGGGTGTAGTGCAGGGATAAGCAGAGCTTATTACAGAATTCAGTGTTCTCCGACATGATGGCAGAAAGACCATCACCATGGTCACCACCAGCATCACCACCACCAGCATCATCACCATCCTCACAGGGGCACCAGAGGTTAAATCAGGGCCTCGTGCATGCTAAGCACAACCGTGGGTCTGCGTTCACACCTCCATCCTTACCACTTTAGTCCTAAGCATTTTGTAATTGACTGCTATTCTAAGTGGAATCTTTTTCCATGTTTTCTAATTTGTTGTTGCTGACATAAAGGAAAGCTGTATGATTTACATGTGTTTGTTGTGGACAAGAACAGGAGCTATATGTGCAAACATTTATCACTATGAGACTTACCATAGAAACATAATCACAGCCGGGCAGTGGTGGCGCACGCCTTTAATCCCAGCACTTGGGAGGCAGAGGCAGGCAGATTTCTGAGTTCGAGGCCAGCTTGGTCTACAGAGTGAGTGCCACGACAGCCAGGGCTACACAGAGAAACCCTGTCTCGAAAAACAAACAAAAAGAAAGAAAGAAAGACAGACAGACAGACAGACAGACAGACAGAAAGAAAGAAACATAATCACAAAAGGAAATCCAGGGAATATGTCGTACGGGACAGTCACATACACACAGCATACCCACTTGAATATGATAAAGCTTCACATTTGAAAACGGGAATACTGTTGAAATAAACGATTTTCAAAATAAAATAGAACTGTGAGCAGAAGTTAAGACTGTGCATACACTGCCTTTGTTAAAGTAAGTACTGAGGCTGGGGAGATGACTCAGGCAAAAATGAGAACCTAAAACACCCACAGAAAAGCAGGGTGCAGCATGGGCTTCTGCAAGCCTAGCACTGAGGAGGTGAAGACAGGAGGATCCCAGGGGCTACAGAGCCCGTTCCGCCAACTGATAGGCTCCAGGCTCATAGAGAAAGGCCTGTCTCAAAATAAAGGGGAGAGTGAGTGAGGAAGACGTGGAACATGGGTCTCCACTCCACTTGCATGTGACCACACATACACATGCACGCACACACTCATGCACACACACATACATGTACACCACATACACATATACACACAGACACATACATGCACAGATACACACATACACACAAAAACATGTACACACACATGCACACATATAAACCACACACACATACACACACAAGCCACACACAGACATACACATACAAATCATATACATGCACACACATATACATGCACACACACATGCATGCATACATACACACACAGATACACACATGCACACACAGATACATGCACATACATACACATACAAATCACATACACACAGAAACATGCACATACACATATACACACACATACACACACACACACACATATACACACACGCACACATATACACAGACATACACATATACATGCGCGCGCACACACACACACAGTTGAACTGAGACTGGAAGACACAGCCAGGTCTTTCTTTTCTGAGTATTTTCCCCCTCAACGCGTTCTACTTATTAGCATCAGCCAGGGTGGGGTTCCATTGTCTGCAGAAAGAGAAAGAAATCTAAAGCAGCCCATGCCAGTGATTCTATTGAAACTGCTTTCCACCAACTCTGAAATTCATATTCCTGTTCTCTGTGTGTCTGTGTCTCTGTCTGTCTCTCTGTCTCTGTCTGTCTCTGTGTGTGTCTGTCTCTCTGTCTCTGTCTCTCTGTGTCTCTCTCTGTGTGTGTCTCTGTCTGTCTCTCTCTGTGTGTCTCTGTCTGTCTGTCTCTGTATCTGTCTCCCTCTCTCTGTGTGTGTGTTTGTGTGTGTGTGTGTCTCTGTCTCTGTTTGACTCTCTGTGTGTGTCTGTCTGTCTCTCTCTCTATGTCTGTCTGTCTCTGTGTGTATGTCTGTCTGTCTGTCTCTGTCTGTCTGTCTGTCTGTCTGTGTGAAAACTAGCCGTTTTCGTCTTTGCTCTTAATTGCTTCTTTATTTACAATATACTTTTAACCAGAACCACATTGCAGAAAATCGGGAGAGTGGAAACAATGATTTCCCATAATGCCTCCTTGGTGACACAGCTGGAGCTGCTGCGTGCTCATTCTGGTATTTGATGTCAGTGGCTTCCACTGCTCATCACAGGGTACATGGTTTTGAACTTGAACTCTTTCCTCAACTCTCCTGGGCTGCCATGGTGCTTCCTGGACACTCCCACTCGGACCATCAGCCAGCCAGGCAGGTAGAGCCGCATCACATCGCTCTTTCCCCTTGATGCCCATTCCTCTGCTGTCAGGAGAGATACTGCAGGGAGCTTTATCTGCTCAGAAGCCTTCCCATATTTGGAGTTATTTCTTTAGGACTGATTCCCAGATGTCTGATGAACAGGTCAGAGGACACATACTGTGATGCTCACCTTTTCAGTTGGCCCAGCCACCTGCTGTTTGCTGGAAGGACAAACGGTTCCAATTAGAGGCCTGGAGTTTTCTCACAGATTCCAGCTGCAGAAATGGAGGAATCCCTGAGGCGCACACAATGTAGTCAACTTGCTCAGCTGAACTCGGTGGAGGCAGGGGCATCTGTGAGACTGTTCTCTGAAGGAGCTCAAAGGCCTTTTGGATTGGCTTGTGTTTCAGGAGCCCCGGGAATGGTTGTGGCTGTAAACATGCACACTTGGCAGAGCAAGGGGCAGGTCCAAAGCCCTCATCCCCAGACCTGGACTTGAATCACCACCACCTTACCTCATGGCTTAATTCAGGATTTACTAGTCTTTCTGTTTCTCATTGCTTCGATGTCTCCATTGAAGAATGAGAAAACAGAAACTCAAAAGGGTGAAGGGTCCGGGACGGGATGGAGAGGAGCATCATCTTAAGTTACCAAGTCAGTACTCACTGAGCACTGCACTCCTGGTCCTCTTCCGGATCCATTTGCACTGGATTGAATTCACTCATTACATTGTGCTAGAGTGTATGCACGCATGTGCACACATACACATACATGCACACACAGAGAGATGCATACACACATGCATACAAACACACAAATGCAGGTGCGCGCGCGCACACACACACACATACACACACACACACCAGCTCTGTGCTGGGCCCTGGAAAACAGGAAGAAATAGTGCTAGAGAGAATTGTGGGTATCCTGAGAAGAGCATCCTGCAGGAACTGAAGGGTCCTCAGAGGCCCCTGAATAAGTTTGCAAGGTGATGGTCAACAGGATGCCTCAGCAGGTAAGATGCTCACTGTGCAAGCCCGACAACCTGAATTCATCCCCAAAACCCATGATAGCAAGAAACAACTGACTCCTGAAAGTTGTCCTGAGATCTCCACACACATGCCATGGTTATGCATGTGCCCACACTCAGGCACACACATACCACACACGATGATGATGATGATGATGATGATGATGATGATGATGATGAAGAAGAAAACAAAACAAAAAGGAGGTAGGATCCTAAAGGACAAGGATCAGGAATATGTGGCTAGGGATGGTGTTGGAGGCCACCACAGTCACCTTCTCCACTGTCATGTGTTACTATGGTTAAGAGCAAGCTTTGCTCTCGAAGGTCTGCACTTGGATGCCACCTCTCTCCCCACAGGCTGAAAAACGATGCAAGCTACCGGCCTTCCCCAGCTTCGGTGGCCGCTTCATTAAAAAGCATAGTGGTGTCGTGTGCCTGCGGGTGTTGGGAGGATTCCAGCAGACCGTATGCGGGAAGTTTTTAACGGGGCTCTTGAGACCTGTTTGCTAAGAGTTGACTATGATGGCAGGGGTGAGGGGTGATGAGCAGACTTTAGCTTGGAAGTCTTCCTGAAGATTCTGAACCGTGAGGATGAGGAGGTTATGAAAAGCTCTGTGGGCAGAGAGAGATGTGCAAGGCACCAGAGGCAGAAAGACAGGACATCTCAGAGATGTCTCCAATGTTTAAAAAAAAAGACTATTTTAGCCGGGCGGTGGTGGCGCATGCTTTAATCCCAGCACTCAGTGGGTAGAAGCAGGCATATCTCTGAGGGTTTAAAGCCAGCCTGGTCTATACAGCAAATTCCAGGACAGCCAAGGCTATGCAGAGAAATCCTGTCTCAAAAAAAAAAAAAAAAAAAAAAAAAAACCTGATATAATTTTACCTTACGTACATGAGTATTATTCCTGCATGTATGTCTGTGTACTACATGCATTCTGGGCAGCCTCAGAGACCGGAAGAAGATATTGGATCCCCTAGAACTAGGGACAGGTTATGACCAGTTGTGATCTACCATGGGCATGCTGGGAACTGAACTTGGGTCCTATGACAGTGTTCTTAACCTGAGCCATCTCTCCACCGCCTCTCCCCCACCTCTCCCCCACAACCTAATTTCTTTGAGACAGGGTCTCTCATTGAACTGGGAATGAGCAGATTTGGCTAGATTGACTGAGCAGCAAGCCACGAGGGTTTCCTATCCTCACCTCCCCAGTGCTAATATTAGAGACACCACCACTGTGCCCGGCTTCTATATGGGACTAGGCCTCAAGTCATCATACAGCAATCTGTTTACTAGGTGAGCTATCTCAGTCCCTCAACCATAGATAGGTTTAGCTATTGTATGCGTTTACCCCTATAAGCTGTCATTGGGTAGGGGGACAGGCTCCTCACTGTCTGTTGGCACAGGGTCAACTCATTGTTCTCCTCAAGCCTTCCACCCTCCTGCAACCATCACATAGGGAGTCTGACTCTGCACTCTGCATCTCGGTGTGTGCTCCACCCAGGGCACCATGGAGCCCTCCTCTAAACATCATAGCTTAGACAGACTAGCTTGGGCTTCCTCCTCACGTCCTCCTGCGGGATTTTGCCTTGCTTGTCTCCAGCTTCCTTTGAGCCAGGCAGAGCAGTTGGGTGTGGCCATAAGTATTTCAGGCACCATGCCTGCCATGGGCTCTTTTTAGGAGAGCATCCCAAGGACTGAGGCGTTTCTAGCTGTGGTCTTAGCAGCGCCTAAGGTGTGACCAGCCACACAGCCTCCCTTTCTATCATGGTGTTTGGGACAGCAATGGGATCTTGCTAGGTCCCTGCTGATTTCCCCTTGTCTGCGGGGCTAGGTCTAGGACCTCAGACAGCCTTACCCAGCCCTTGGGATCCTTCTTCTGTCTGCTCCTTTCTCTTCAGCCTTTCTTCTTTGTATACAGAGTGAACAACTCATTCATCCACCCATATTCCACGTGCTTTATTGAGTATGTTCCAGAAGCTGTGCCCGGCCCTGGGCAGGGTCTCACTATATATCCCTGGCTGGTTCCAAATCCTTCCACCTTCGCCTCATACGTGCTGGGATGACAAACCTAAGCCACAAAGTCGGGTTCCAAGCATTATTCTAGGCACAGAAGTGAACTTCACTGAACCCTGGTGTTGTGTTTTATAAAAAGAAGAAGAGCCTAGGATCGGTTTGGTAGAGGCGAGGTATGGTGAAGCGGAAGGGGGTGCCTCTGAGGGCCCATGCTGAGGCATCCCTTCTCCCTGAGGGGCCAGCCATACAGTGGGTATAAAGTGGAATCGAGTTTACTTAGGGCATGGGGAAGGGAGTTGAGGAGGGAGTAGAGACAGAGAAAGGAGGGAGGGAGGGAGGGAGAGAGGGAGAGAGAGAGAGAGAGAGAGAGAGAGAGAGAGAGAGAGAAAGGGGCAGAGAGTAAGAGAAGTAAGAGAGCGAGGAGGAGGCAAGCAGCCCCTTTTATGGTGAGCCAAGCATTACCTGGCTGTTGCCAGGTAACTGTGGGGCAGAACCTAGAAGGACTGCTAACACCTGGCCTCCATGAAATGGCACTGTGAGGGTCAGAATTTCCACTGAGAGGGGCTGGAATGATGGTTCGGTGGTTAAGAGTGTGTACCACTCTTTAAGGGACGTGAGTTTGGTTCCACTAATCCAGATCCAGTGGCTCACAGTTCTCTATAACTCCAGCTTCGGTACCCACTCCCATGCACATACACAGAGACACAAACAAGTATAATTAAAGATAATAAAACTATATCTTTGAGGCCAGAGAGATGGCTCAGTGGTTAAGCACACTTGCTGCTCTTACAGAGGACCCAGGTTCAGTTCCCAGCACCCATGTCAGAAGACTCACAGTCACCTGTAAAGTCCAGCTCATGCACATAAACGCATGAAATGCAAATAAATAAAAGTCTAAAAACACTCAAAAAACCCTCTCCAACTGAGACATGAACAATTCTTTCCCATCACCCTCTCCTTGTATACAGCTGCTGCTGCCTCACCCGGCAGCTCCCTACCCCCCTACCCTGTCAAACTCATGCCCATTCTTCAAAGAATCCTGCAGGCCTCCCTCCGAGCTCTGTGACAGCAGGTTTAGGATGGGTTGTTGTTGGAGGCACTCCCCAGTCCTAACCACAACACTTTGCAACACTGGGGGGTCCACCTGGAGCAGGAACTGCCTCCCATCAGAAAATGGGGCTGGGGTTCTGCTATCTCTGGTTTTGCTTTTCTTCTTGATGTGAGATGTAAGGGACTTACTGCCAACCAGGAGGAAGTCTGCCTGTGCCTTGGGTTTCAGTTTACAAGGCTGGATTCATTTTTGTACATGTGGTTTTGTTTGTTTCAGCTCACCAAATACCTTCAGCACCCTAGAGGGTCTCAGGTTTCATAGTGTGGTGTGCACCAGTGTATAAATGTGGGGAATGGCCTGGGTGGCCTGTGGGGTATGGAGGTGCATGACCCTTTCCCTCCTTTGGGTCTCCTTGGGGTGTTTTTTTCCATGGTTCTGGGAATACATCAGCCCATGCTGGCTTGGCCAGTGTGCTATCTCTCCACAGGATGGGGCTGTCCTTGGTTCATATCAAGAGCCCCAGCTCTGGACTGGCCTGGGGAAACTACACAGTTGTTGCATACTGACTCACACAGTATTCTGTATGAGTGTGAAAAGTTTGACTCATGCATGGATTTAGCCAGATTATCCTGGAATCCCAGGGCTGTGCCTGTGTGCCTCCACTGATGGCTCTGGGCCTCCACAGCCTCAGGTCAGCTGGTTACGATGCTTAACTGATTTGCAGTTTATCTGTCATTATTCTGTGTGTAAGAGTGACTGTGCACACCTGTGTGCTACAGAGCATATGTGGAGGTCTAAATGTAATTCTTCTGCCATGGGGATCGGGGATCAAACTCACGGTATTAGATTTGCACTGAAAGAGGTGTACCGAGTTTGTTGCAGGATAACGAGGGCTACACAAACTCTGTCTTGAAACACAAAACAAAACAAACAAACAAAAGGCTTTCACCAGCCCCAGGTTCCCACGCTCTATATAACAAGGCCCCGGAAAGCAGTGTATTTTTCCCTCTTTACAGTTGGAGAAACTGAGGCTCAGCAGGGTCAAAAACTTTCCAAGCACCGTGCAGCCAATGAGAAGCCAAGTCTGGTGCTCTCACTCCCTAGGCGTGACTGGAAAGCGCACGTCACTGAAGCACAGGAGAAGGGACAGGAGGCTTCCCGGTTCAGTGTGGCCCCTCCTCACTAAACTTAACCCTGCTAAAAGTCCTGATGTGGGGGAAGGAAGGGGTCAGGGGAACTGTGGCTTTTTCAAGGGGCACAGACTCACCTGGAGAGGCTCTGCACAGGTGGGGATGGGGCAGTAGCCCATTTACAGGAACCTGGGATGTGGTCTTGCAGGCAGACATCATGTGGAACCCCCAGGAACCAAACTTGGAATTCTGAAATAATTTTGGAAAATTCTGCGAAATACATTTGAATCTTATTAAAAGAAATAAAGAACACAAAGGAACACTGACCCACAAAGGCCCATCTCAGGCTGCCATTGGCCTGCATATCTGGGGTCACCATGGAGGGGATGCTATTGTGAGGTGGTGTTTTCCAAGTGTGGTTCTGTTCTAGAAGCAAACACACGTGGACAAGCTATGCAGAGGCGGCCTTTCTCTACATTTTAAATTTAACAAGATGACCAAAGGCTCACGACCGCCCTGTAACAACCGGTTAAAATACACAAATCTGAGCCTGTACAGGGTAGCTAGAAAGATGGCTCAGTGGCTAAGAGCAAGACTGCTTTTACAGAGGACCTGAGTTGAATTCCCAGTGGCTCACAACCATCTGGAATTCCAGTTCTGGATCCAATGCCCTCTTCCGGCATCTGCAGGCACTACACACATGTGGTGCACAGACATATGTGCAGGCAAAATACCAAACACAAAAAAATTAACTTAAAAAGAAACCTAAAAAAAAAGGAAAATTAATCAGAGCTGGAGAGACAGATGGCTCAATGTTGCTGTGCAAGTGGAGAGACCTTTAAAAGCCGGGCATGGTGGTGTATACCTACAACCTGAGTCCTGGTCTCCACCCCCAACCCCCACCGATCCAGTTGTAGACATGTCCTCCCTTACTTGGCTTTTATCAAGAGCTGGAAAATCTAGACCTAAGTCCTGATGCTTCACTGAGCCACCTCCCCAGCCCTCTCTCTAGTCTTTTTTTCTCAGGGCTGAGAATGGAGCTTCTCCCAGCTTCTTACAGGGGAAGAAGAAAGCTGTGACTACTTGAGCAATCACAAGGAGAAGGCCAAGAGTCCAGGAGGGGACAAGGGGGTTAGCCTATTAGCCTTGGCTGTCTATGGAGTTCTGCCTGCACAGAGTGGCGAGACTGATGGGCTATCTTGGAGCCTTCAAGGGCAAGGCGATAAAGGTCCATCCAGTTCTAAGTAAAAAGACTATGAGAAGCTGGTAGTGGTGGTGCACGCCTTTAATCCCAGCACTTGGGAGGCAGAGACAGGCGGATTTCTGAGTTCGAGGCCAACCTGGTCTACAGAGTGAGTTCCAGGACAGCCATATACAGAGAAAGCCTGTCTTGAAAAACCAAAACAAAGAAAAAAGACAATGAGGGCACAGGCTAGGTTTTTTATCAGGCACAGTCCTCTTTATCTAGAAAGGGCAATTTTATGTTTAGTTTCTATCCCTTAATCATAAACATATCTAGGAGAGGAGGAAGAGCCATCCATGAAGAGTGACATTGCCCAGAACTTCTTTGTTTTTGATACATAATGTCCAGGATTCCATTAAAATGATTAGACTTGAAAAGTGCTAGAAAAAAAAAAAAATCTGGCAAGCAGTGAAGCGAAGAAGCCAGCCAGAGATGAACCCTGAGTGACACAGATGTGGCCAAAAGTGGGCAAGGAAGAAGATGCAAACTAACAGGAGGGAGGCTTTGCAACAGAACATGGAAATCAGAATCTTTGAAGAAAAGGGACCAAAATAACATTCCACAGCTCAAGAGTGAAGAACTTCATGATGGTTCTAGTACTAGGTTAGGCACAGCAGACCATCGGAAACAAGGCCTCCAGCAGAAAATACTTAGCAGGAGGAAGAGAAGAGGAGGAGGAAAGAGGAAGAGGAAGAGGAAGGGGAAGACCAGAAGAGGCTGACAACTCCCGCCTCCTCAAGCTGGAAGCAGGGTCCCTAACAAGACAAGCCACATCAGTAAGCTCTGGGTTCAATCAAGAGACCCAACCTCGCCTAAGATTCAAGGTGGTGCTGCACACTTTTAATCCTAGCTCTCGGGAGGCAGAAGCAGGTGGATCTGAGTTTGAGGTCAGCCTGGTCTACAAATTGAGATCCAGGACAGCCAGGGCTACACAGAAAAACCCTGTCTTGAAAAAGAGAGAGAGAGAGAGAGAGAGAGAGAGAGAGAGAGAGAGAGAGACCCTACCTCAATGAGTTAGACAGAAGAGTGCTGGAAGAGGAAAGAGGAGCCCTGGCTCTGGCTTCTACACACATGTTCACACACAAGGCTGTGTGTGAAAAAGACAGGATTGACTGTTGTGAGATCAGTCTACATCAAACAGATACACAGGGAACAAGGAAACTCAGAGAACCAGATACAGGTCAGATACAGGTGATCCCAGCTGGAGGCCATGTAGGCTTTCCAGAGAGGGTGCATATGGCTGTGGTCCTTAGACACAAAAGATGTTCCTCACAGATGCCACCAGTGGTCCTCTCTGTACTCTGTGGCTGAGTAGACCCTCCTTCTTAGGTGAATACAGAGTAGGCAGGGGTCCTGCTCAGGAGTTCTGCAGCATTTGAGCCCTCTTCCTCCTTTCTCAGAAATCCCTCCCTCCAGCCCAAACAGCTGCTTTAATGTCAAGGCAACGTCTCAACTGAGTTTCTAAATCTATTTTGAAGAAAGAAGAGAAACCAAACCAAACCAACCAACCAACCGACCAACCAACCAACCGACCGACCGACCAACCCACCGAGGCTGAGGATGTAGCTAAATTGGCAGAGTGCTTCTGTAGCATGCTCAGTGTCCTGGGTTCAGTTCCTACACCTCTAGCATGGCGTAAAAACAGACTGCAGTGGTAGAAGTTTGTAATCCTTGCACACCGGAGGAGGAGGCAAAAAGAACCAGAAGTTTACGTTTATCTTCAGCTTCCTGAGTTCAAGGCCAGCATGGTCTACTTAAGTCACAGTCTCAGAGGAAGAGAGAGGGGAGGATAGAAAGGAAGGAAAGAAGAAAGAAGAGAAAGAGGAAGAGAAAAGAGGAAAGGGAGAGAGAGAGAGAGAGAGAGAGAGAGAGAGAGAGGCCCTTTGTCATCTTTGTCCTGAGGCATTGCTGCTGCTTATAGGGTCCTGTTCATGTAACACATCTCTTACGGAATCCTGTTCATGTAACACATCTCTTAAGGAATGTTCACATAATCCACCTCCGCTGAATCCTGAGCTAGGAACTCAAAATGAAGGAATGAGCAAGTCCCAGGCCTGCCCCGGGGGAAGAAAGAATCTTAACTCAAAGCATTTGAAAGCTGACAATTGGGTACATTGCTTTTGAGCCAATATTCTAGAAAATACTGTCTCTTTCTTTCTTTCCCACCCCCTGCCCCCACCCCACAACGGGATTAGTTAAAAGTATGTATGTCTCGAGCACTTTCCACTCTGTACCCCAGCGCGTGTTCACTGCTAGCACAAAATCACGCTGGAACTGAGAGTGCACAAATGGGTGAGACAGATTGGAAGTAAGAGCCACCTCATAGCCTCACAGCTAATTCCAGAGGTCAGTTTAACTTCCAAGGATTAAATTTGGGCAGACTGGAGTCACGATAGAGATTTAAGACAAGCCTCCAAAACCCAAACTGAAAAACAGAAAAGTATCTATATGTTAAAGACATCATTATCATCACCAGCCAAGACTGAACCTTGCAATCAAAACATGGACATTCCCCAGAGACTGAGTGTGTTTTTTATGGCAAGCTTCAACTGAGCCTAATCTCTCTCTACACAACAGGACTGCTTTAATAAAACACCCCTGGACACACACTCAGATTCTAGAAAGAGACCATCTGTTGACAATTCTGAGGTCTTATGACTTCATTCTAAAATCAAAATATACTGTTCAAAGCAGCATGGAAAATGAAACAGACCATAAAGACACGAGGTCTACTTCAGTGGAACAAGAAAGATTTGATTCACAGTTACGCAGAATTCAGAGTCCATCAGTCTTCACCCAGGAATGAGCCTGTCAAACACTGAAGTCACCAACAAGACTTTGATGAGGGATTTACCAGCTTCGTGTCTCCACAAACAGAGAGGTGCTCATAAGCACCCCACACTCATTGGTCATGTGTTTGGAAAAGCCCTAAGTCTCCACGAGTAAGCAGGGTCTCATGTAGCCCAGGCTAACCTCAAACTTCTGATCCTCCTGTTTCCATTTCCCAAGAGCTAAGACCACAGGTTACCAGCAAGCCTCGTGTTATATGGTACACGGGGTTTGAGCCAGGAGTTTGTGCATGCCAGGAAACTATTCTACCACTGAACTACAGCCCACACTCTGGTTTTGTTCTTTCTGAGACAAGATCTTGCTATATAGGCCTGGCAGGGCTACTTCCTATGGAGACCAGACTGGTTTAAAACTCTCTCAGTGATCCGCTGGCCTCGGCTTCTGGTTGCTGGGATTACAGACATGTGCTGCCATGCTGCTTTATTTGGGCACTTTGGGATAAGGAGGTTTCCAGACTATATATTTCCTTGTCTTCAAAACCAGGACACAGGGCTTGCAAGCAGCCAGTCTACTAGAAATGGTGAAATGTAGGTTCAGTGAGAGATTCTGCCTCACAAAATGAGGTGGCAAGCGGAAGACATTTGACATTGACCATACCCCCCATGAGTATGGGTCACGAGGCCTGACAGCACACGACTGCAATCCTATATCTAGTAAGGCTAAGGCAGGTGAATTCAAGGCTAGCTTAGGCTATACAGTAAATTCCAGTACAGCCTGGGCTACCAGTGAGACCCTGACTCAAGCAAACAGTGCTGGGATGTGTTGGAGAAGTGGACCCCACTTTTGCCCACTCACAGAATGTGAATCACTAACTACAAGGAGTTTCACAAGAAAAAACAATGCTTATTCATGAAGTGGCCATCTCTGGAGATGAGAGAGCAAGTCTCAAATTTACCTCCCTAAGAATTCAGTTAAGGGGTTTTTATGTGTGGCAGCCTGGGGAAAGGAATGCGAGGCTAGGAAGCTGTCTGCGGTCTGCACATGTAACCAACTTCATCAATTGTCACCTGCGACACATGGGAGGGATGTCATCTATACTTCTAAAATTGGTGGTTGCTGGCATGAGGCTGGGGTGGAACCCAGGACTCTGTATACTAGATGCCCAGCATACTAGGCGTCTGCTCTGCCTCTGAGCTATACTGCCAGCTCTAAGATTGGTGACACAGAGATAGGTAGGGGTCTGCATGCTTGAAACAGGGCCTCACAAGTTTTCCCTGGCTGGCCTTGAGCTTGCGGGGTCAAGCAATTCTACTACCTCACCTTCCAAGCAGCTGACACCATGGGTGTGTGCCACCGTCTGCTCTGCCACTCTGCCACCTGCTGCTCTGCCACCTGCCACTGCTAACTGATGGTCTTTACAGTCAACTGATCTTAAAGCAAGTAGCTCCATGCGGGTAAAATGGAACAGTCTGCAGAGTTTAGTCCAGAGTCTCTCTGTTTTGGGTTCACAAAGCACCCTGCCCCCTGTCACCTTCTTCTGCTGCTAGTCAAGGTGGAATCAGGCTTGTCCCCGGGGAAGGTATAACAAAGGGCTGTGGCAGGAACCATGGCTTTTGAGAGGTCTGAATGGGCCTGCTGCTTCAGCCACAGCCCCGCCCACACTGTTGACCATTCATTTGCTTATGTGCAGCTGGGAAAGAGTCAGACTGGCAGCACTTGTCCCTGTATTCCCAATTTCTCTGCAAGCTAGGAATGAAAGGACAGTCTTCACCTTGAGGAAAGAAGACTTCATACTTGACCGGAACACACCCCTGGGTCCTGAAGGACAGCTGCACCCTTCCAGTTTGGAGTCATGGAGAATGAAAGTGTTGAGGTTTGGGGGTAGCTCAGTGTGTCAAGCACTTACCGTGCAAGACTGAAAAAGTGTGTGGACTCCTAGATCCTACATAAAGCCAGGCGTGGTAATGGAGAGCTTTCTTTGGAGAGCTGGGAGGTAGAGACTAGAAACTCCTGGGCCAGAATGTTGTTCACTATGCAACAGTGAACAACAACAACAAAAAGAGAGATTCTGCTTTAAGGAAGGCAGAAAACAAGGAGGGACATCCAGGTTGTTCACGCACACCCGCTGCTCCACTAGAGGTGAGAAGATTCTGCATTTCTGCTTTTGTTAACGCTGGAGTGTCTCCAGCGTTACTGAAGCTCCTATGGGGTGATGGTACTTCTTATATATCCTTACTGTTGGTCTTACTTAGGGCTTTACTGCTGTGAACAGACATCATGACCAAGGCAACTCTTAGAAGGACAGCATTTCACTGGGGCTGACTCACAGGTTCAGAGGTTCAGTCCATTATCATCAAGGTGGGAGCAAGGCAGCATCCAGGCAGGCATGGTGCGGGAGGAGCTGAGAGTTTCACATCCTCATCTGAAGGCTGGTAGAAGACTGGCTTCCAGGCAGCTAGGATGAGGGTCTTAAAGACCACACCCACAGTGACCCAATTCCTCCAACAAGGCCACACCTTCAATGGTGCCGCTCCCTGGGCCAAGCACATAAAGTCATCACACTGCTATTCCATCTTGTTCTAGAAGTTATTGAAGGATCCAAATATATGGGCAGAGCTACACATTTCGTTTTCAGTTGTAAATATTTCACAGTTTTGCTTTTGGGTACAAACACACTTAGAACTGCTGTGTCTTGGTGGGCTGGCCCTTCACCCTCATACGTTGTTTCTGTCTATCTCTGGAACTTATTTCTGCTCCAAAGCCTTACTTTGCCTGATCTTCACAGGGCAACCTGTTTTCTTCTGGTTAATATTTGCACAATAGATCTTCCACCCATGAGCTATCAAGCTGCCCTAATCTTTACAAGGGGCATGTAGTTAGGTCCCATACTGCATTCACTCTGCCAACCTGTGTCATGTAATAGCGCTAGGAGACACTCATGGCTGATGTAATTATTCATGTAATTATTGATGCTCCAGAGCTTGTGTCTGCCACTTCGTCTTTTCTGATGTTTATTCTCTACTTGTTTCCTTTTTGAATTTCATTTTAGCCAGGTGGTGGTGGTGATGGCGCACACCTTTAATCCCAGCACTCCAGAGGAAGAGGCAGGAGGATCGCTGTGAGTTTGAGGCCAGCTTGGTCTACAGAGTGAGTTCCAGGAGAGCCATGGCTACACAGAGAAACTTTGTCTCGGAAAACCAAAAACAAACAAACAAACAAGCCTATAGCAACAACAAAAATTTATTTTAATTTCTCTATCATATATTTTCTGTTTGTTTAGCTTTCTTGCTTTATAGCCTAAACAGGTTTTGAATTTTCTATCCTCCTGCTTCAGCCTCCTAGGTAGCTAGGGCTATTTTTTATAATTATCGTAAGTATTTTTCTTCACATATTTTTAGAGCCACATCAGTATTTTAAAATAATACTTACTGATGCTGGGGCGGTGACTCAGTGGTTAAGAGTACTGGCTGCTCTTCCAGAAGACCTGGCTTCAGCTCCCAGCACCCACGTGTGAGCTCACAACCTCTGTAACTACAGTCTCAGGGCACCTGACCCCTCTTCTGGCCTCCATAGGACCGGGCACATATGTTATACAGGCACACAATGCAGGAAACAACCATACACATAAAATTTTAAAAATGTTTTTAAAACATTCCAATGTTTAGCTACCTTCCTGTTATCCTAGGAGTTCTTATTTTGTCTTCCTTCCTTCCTTCCTTCCTTATTTTCCTTCTTCCAAGACAGGGTCTCACTAGATAGCCTTGGCTGGCCTGACACTGACTATGTAGACCAGGTTGGCCTCAAATTCATGGAGATTTCCCTGTCTCTGCATCTGTCACTATGCCAGTCTCCTCTTCTTCCTTTCTTTCTTTTCTTTTTTTTTTTGTTTTTTTTTTTTTTTTTTTTTTTTTTTTTTTTGT